>JAMXBB010000006.1:113506418-113988103 GCA_024138015.1 Lumnitzera littorea | reverse complement strand
ATAAAACACCTCACTTTAAAAGTCCATCTGTCCAATTTAGATATAGGGAAAATTTCAACACCCCCCTTTAAACTTTGACTTAAGTGCAGATTGATCCGATGAACTTTTAAAGTGAGGTTTTTTATCTCCTAAACTTTGATAAATTGACAAAATAACCCCCATAACCCTTAAACTTTGATTTTGATGCGTAAACACCTCCTAAATTTTGCTTTTGGTAAAGGGTATTTATGCACCAAAATCAAAGTTTCTGAGATATTTACGTACCAAAATTAAAGTTTATGGGGTATCTACACACCAAAACTAAAATTTAAAGGGGTTATGAGGGTTATTTGCCAATTTATGAAAGTTTAGGGGTCAAAAATCTCACTTTAAAAGTTCAGGGGATTAATCCGCACTTAAGTCAAAGTTTAAGGGTATTTTTTGCAATTTCCCCCTAACTTAATTTGACACATTAAGCCCTACATTGCGCTTAGTTAGTGTTGAATGTACCAATAATTAAGACTAAGAAATTAAATTATGCCTTAACTTTCTAATCAGATTTTATATCATAATTAACTACAAATTAAAAACAATTAATCATATAAAACCAAAGTAATTATATGAAAATATCTTCTTAAGAATGCCAACGTTATACTTGGGGAGATAATATGAACCCCGTAAACTTTTAGATCCGAACTCAAAGTCAAATAAGAGTTAATAGGTAATCCATAGAATCGCTCAAGATATGATAATAAATTATATAATAATAAAATCCACAAATAAAACGATTGAATCCTAAATAAGAAGCCATAAACCTTACATAATAAGTCGAAATACCCTAAAGAGAGTAGAACCCTAATTGTATGCGTAAAATCCTAAAACCCTAAAATGATGGGAAAATATCAATAGATAGAGTAAAATCTTAATTAGAAGTCCAAAACCTCAATTCAACTAAAAAATTGCTAAGAAAAACCCTAAATCACTAATCTCATACATAGTCCAAAAACCCTAACCTATCCCAAATAATAAAGGATTATGACAAACGAAATAATATAGGTCAATGAACTTAATTAAAATGATAAAATATGGCAAAACCCTACTTATACCCTAACTAGGCCTAAATTGCTTAATTAAATACAATTGTGATTAGCTTAATTAACCTTTAGTCCATCCACTAACTCTCATTACATCTTAATTAGTAGTAAGTCAAACTCAATTAAGAATAAAGGACAAAAAATTAATTGGGCATCAAAAGACACTTATTCTTTAGGAGACAAAAAACCTCCCTTATTTGGTAAAAAACAAATAAGGTACAATAATACCAAGAAGGGATTATGTACCTTATCTCAAAATAGCCACCTCTTATCCCCCTTAAACTTTGACTCAAAATAGCCACCACTACACGCCACCAAATCATAAACCATCAGCACCAAAATGTCACATACGCATTGTAGTTTCCTACCGATAAACTTTTATACCCAAAGAAGCATGTTTTGATTTAGTTTTTAAGGGGAAAAATTGGAGCTCATGTAGACCAATTTAAGATAAAACTCACCCAACTTAAGTTTTCTATTTACACTAATTTTACCTATGATATGTTGAGAGTTTAAGATTAGAAACACTATATAAATATGTTATAATCTTGTACATGTCATTTTAGAGCCTTATAATTACACCTTCATTTATGTACTTAGCTAGTTTGTTACTTACATTCTAGAAGTATAAGATATAGTTTTATATAGATTACTTGAAAAGTTGTTGATAAAACTCCATGAAACCCTAAGTACCATACATGCCGCTCCCTCCATGATATGTATTTATCTTGTTTTCACCATGTTATGTAATATTATTATCTTGAAACAAGTAAAAATGTGATTAACAACAAGGAAAATACAATAGAATAAGTGTTGGATGGATGGAGTTAAAGGAATCCTAGAAAAACCCTACTTGGCAGCTACTATTGATGGACTTAATGAGCTGTAAATTTTGATTAATTAGTGTTAAGTGTGATTTAATGTGTAATTAACCAAGTTAAGTAAGGTAATGACTTAAACTTGCTAAGTTGATGATTGAAGCCTTAGGAATAGTGTTAGAAACCCCATTAATGAAATGGACCAAATCTAGAACACTTAATAAAATGGGTTATTTAGTGAACCCATTAAGATATTTGGCCTATAAGAATAAATTACAATTAAGTTTAGAGTCTTAGAATGAAAATTAGGCCTAAATTAGCTTAGAAACGTGATTAGGAGCCCAATAAATGAAAAGAACCATATCTAAATCCTAATAAAAAATAGACTTATCTTAAGGCCTTTAATAGGCTTAAGCCCAAAATAATAGTTGGAATTAGGTTTAAGGCCCTAAAATGCAAGATAAACTCAAAAGCCCTTAAAAGAACCAAGAATAGAGCTCAATAACTTAGTGACCAGATCTAATCCCTAAATTAAAAGGCTCATAAAATAAAATATAAAAAGCCCATTATGTCCAAAAGTCCATTAAAGTCATCCTTTATATGCTTCTTAACAAGCTTAGGTCTTAAACTAGTAAAAAGGGCCTATTTAAGCCCATAAGAGTAACATTAAAGCCTAAATTGAAAGTTATAGAATTTGGATAGAAATTTAAACTTAAAATACCTAAGTACATGCCCCAAAGGTCAAGTGTAAGGCCTAACACCCAAAATTAAGCCCTAGACCCAAATCTTAAAGTAGTTAAATGAACACCATTGACCAACGAACTTGTTTGGGCCAAACCAAATTCTTACAAGTCCAAACACCTTAAAAGGGCTTTACCAAATGAAAGAACACTCGAAAAAGATGAAAATCGACTATAAGAATGTAAAATTCCAACTTAATACGAGAAAGTTATGATTAAAATACGAAATAAGCTGAAATAAAGAATTTATAGTGAAGCTAGCGAATAGATTAAGTTTAAGATGAGTCTTCTTTACTTTAAGTACCTTACTCAGGTGATTTGGGGTACCAAGTTTGAGATTACCAAAGACTATTGAGAATACTAGACTTCAAAGCTAAGTAAGTATTCCGCCCCTTATTTTACTCCATTTTGTGCTTGTAATTAGTGCACCATCTAATTATACATGATAATTGAGCTTGTTGCGTATTGAGGTATATAGAAACTCGTATGTGCTTACTTTGGATGGCACTTGCTTGCAAAATATCTTAAAATATTTCAAATGCCCTTGTTTGCTTCATTATAACTCAGGATATTCAAGTGTCTGAAATATATTTGCGTAATCACCCCATGAATCTAGATTAATAAATATTTAGCCTTTAATTAAACTGGACATGCTTTGCATCCTGTTGCATAAGTTAAAGGGCGTCAACACTACGCAGTAGAACGAGAGATCATGCATAGATGGATCCATATTGATATTATATCTTATGATTGTTTATTATACGACATATTCATGTGACATGTTCTTACCTCGACTTTTGGGATCTACTTGGCTCTAGCAAGTACTACCTTTTGCTTGAGGCCAAACCGTATCTATTGCTGAAGGCATTAGGGTGTTTATATTGTTAAGAGAACTCATTTTGAATGAGGATACTTGGGTCGAAACGTAGATACCTAGGTCCTAACATGCCTAAATACTTCCTAACCCAAGCAACAATAAGTGTAAAACGATACTATATACAATTACTGGTCAACTGCATACACTGTTTGTATTGTTTATGCTTATACATGCATTCATATGTTTGATGAATAACTTGCTTTCTATTGTATAAGATAAGAAAGTTACTCACTAAGTCGAATGTAGCTTACCCCCTAATAGCTTCTTTTACAAGTCTTACAAAGCAAATGCAAGGCTAAGATTCTAATGCAGAGTGCTCTATCAAGCTGAGAAAGTAGAATGATAAGTTTCAAAAAGCAAGTAGGATAGTCGAATTAAACTTTTAAAGCATCTAGTAGCTTTATGATTGTCAAAATTTAGATACCCTTTCTTATTGTTTGGTAGATGATTCCGACTCTCTACGGTTCTAGTGACTGCGGATTGTTGGATCACTTGTAGATATATATATATATATAGTTAAGCATATGTATGTAAAATGAATAAGCATCCTTAAAATCTCACTAGTCAAAACATTGCAACCTCTAACTTATAAGGCAATCTTTATATTATAGGTGTACACGAGATGTGAAGATTTTTAGCAAAACTATCAAGCCCCCTTCTAGGGCATTACATGTCAACTCATCAAAGTAAGATAAGAGAGCTTGGCGCATAGAGACTTTAACTTCAACACTCAACAGGTTGGCATTGAAGCACTCGGCATTTGAATGAGAGAATGAATAGACTAACGTGTGTCCAAGCAAAGCACTCAAAGTGTTTGCCATCTGGCATTCTTAATAGGCATGCTCATCAAGGCTGAGTTGAGTAAATAAGATTCTCATAGCCAGGCCCTGCAAGGCTCTAAGTCTAGCTCAGGTGAGAGGTCCAGAGGTTGGCACTCCAACTCCCCGAGGTTGTTGAAAATTTTCCCTTAAATCTTAGTTAGCTTCTCTTTCCAACACATAAGGCACCAAATCAAAAACATTGAAGGTAGGGGATACCCCATATCCTTCAGGCAATTATAGCTCATAAGTGTTGTCATTTATCCTCCACAAGATCTTGAAGGGACCGTTAGACTTAGGGGACAACTTGCTTGTCTTCTTTCCTAGGAACTATTCACTGTTGAGGTGAATCCAAACAAGGTCTCCTAGGTTATAAATGGCATGCTTTCGTCCATCATTCTGTTGCTCTAGCTGTTGAGCAACCATCTTGGCTAGTTGCTCGACAACATTCTAATGCAATCTCTAAAATTCCTTAGCGCATTGCAAACCTGACTAACTTTCTTCTGAATAGGTTGGACCAGCAATCATATCTAATGGTAAATTCAAATTAAGCCCATAAACAACCTTGAAAAGTGACCTTCCTATTAAGCTGTAGGTGGAGCGATTGTAAGAAAATTCTATGATTAGCAAATAGAGCTCCCAATCATATAGATTCCGACCAATGATAGCTCGAAGCAGGTTAGCTATTGTTCTTTTCACAACCTCTATCTAGTCGTCTGCCTACGAATGGCAAGAAGTACTGAACAGAAGCTTAGTACCAAGCTTCTTCCATAATGTTTGCTAGAAGAAGCTCGTAAATCTCATATCACAATCTGAGAAAATACTTCTTGGAACACCATGCAATTGCGCGATCTCTTATAAAAAGAGGTTAGCAACAAATAAAGCATCATTAATTTTGTGGCAAGAGATCAAATGGCTCATTTTGCCGAACCAATTAACTACTACTATAATAGATTCATGTTTCCAAGGCATTCTGGGTAAGGCCAAGCATGAAATCTATACTTAGATCATTCCATAGTTGTTCAGGTATAGGTAAAGGTGTATATTCCCCATATGGCTCTTTTCTCCCTTTAGCTCACTTATACACCTCGTAATGTTCAAAAACCTTGCGTACATCTTTCATCATCCCAAACCAATAGAAATGCTCTTTCAACAGCTCAGCAATTCTCTTTTCACCAAAATTGCCAGCTAAGCCCCTAGTATGGGTTTTTTATACAAGTAATTCCCTAGCAAAACTACTCAGCATACAGATTTGTCTCCCCTTCATCAAAAATCCTTAACTCAAGTAAAACCCATCCACTAATCCTCCTAATGGGAATCAGGCTATCGAACCATTGACCCGTAGCCAAGCTCAAAGACTAGAAGCACTAGCAAGACAAATCTTCCTCTTCCAACCGACCCCTGCCAAAGCCAAGTACTTCCTTGCCGAGCCTAATGACTGCCCATCTCTCTATAGTACACTGAATCAAAGAATATTTACTCACACCAAGCCATCCAATGACTCAGCATCTTCCTTATCGAGAAGCCGAGATAGAGAGACTCTGAGCTGACTAAGCTACCCCTGCTCAAACAAGCAAGCTGTCCGTACTTTATATCCACATCTTCTAATGGCCTCACTAATATAGCATCACCACATGTACAGTATCATGTGTAGAAATCATTGCACTAATGATTATTTTCCTTGTATATTCATTTTTATCCTTTGTATCTTGTACATTACTTCCTTAGAAAATGTTGTTCTTGTCTTTTCCCTTTTTGGGCAAGTTGCCCTAACTTATGAGTGTAAATACCCTTATACTTATAGCTAGAATTCAAATTATCATCAATACACTTTGAGTATTTCTCCCTTATGTAAACATTGCTTGTTTACTCTCGGCATCACTCATATCTTAACCCTTAAGCAAGGCTAGGTAGCGAATAACCTTACTGAATCGATTTGTATGTCATATCGAATTGTGCTGTGAGTCCTTGGAAGTTCAACTGGTGCATCATATCCATTGGAGTTAATCATAGGTTTTGCTTACTTTTTTATTCACATTCGTCCTATTTCGCACCATTCCCCATTATTTATACCTATTCGTGGATCTAGGCATGCAGAAAGACTGGAAGAAATAATGGGGAATGGTGGGAAATAAGACGAATGCAAATAAAAAAGTAAGCAAAACCCACAAACAACTCCAATAGATATGACACATCAATGGAACTTTCGAGAACTCACGACATAATTCGATATGACACATGAATCGATCCGATGAGGTTACTCGCCACCTAACCTTGCTTAAGGGTTAAGATAAGAGTGTTGTCGAGAGTAAACAAGCAATGTTTATGCAAGGAAGAAATACTCAAAGTGTATTGATGATAATTTGAATTCTAGCTATAAGTACAAGGGTATTTATACCCATAAGTTAGGACAACTTGCCCAAAAAGGGAAAAAACAAAAAAAAGCATTTCCTAAGGGAATAATATACAAGATACAAAGAATAAAAATGAATATACAAGAAAAATAATCATCAGTGCAACGGATTCTATACATGATACTATACATGTAGCCACGCTACATTGGTGAGGCTCTTAGAAGATGTAAACAAAAAGTACAAACAACTTGCTTGTCTGAGTAAGGGTGACTTAATCAGCTCAGAGTCTCTCTATCTCGACTTCTCAGCAAGGAAGATGCTATGTCATTAGATAGCTCGAGCTCAAGTGAATATTCTTCAATTTGGCGCATTATAGAGAGATAGGTAGTCATTTGATTCAACATGAAGGGTGACTCAACAAGGAAGTACTCGACCTTGGTTAGGGTCAGCTGGAATAAGAGAATTCGTCTTGCCAATCCTTCTAGTCTTTGGGCTCGACTGCGAGTCAGTGGTCCGGTAACAAGATTCACATCATTCCCTCTGGATTGTTTTAGATTTGGGATCAAATCTGAATGGTCTTCGTTCAATTCTCCATTAAGGTGATACAGACTAAGGTCAGCAATATTGAAGGCATCCGAAACCCCATAGTCATCAGGCAATTCTAATCTGTAGACATTATCATTGATCTTTTGAAGGATTCTAAAAGGTTCTTCAGCTCTTGCAGATAATTTGTTCCTCCTCTTATTCAGGAACCGTTCCTTACTGTAGTGCAATCATACTAAGTCTCCTGGCTGGAATTGTCTAACCATCCTACCCTTTGTCTTCTCTCATATTTTGCTAGCTGCTTGGTCGATGTGTCGAGTGACTTTGTCATAAATGTGCTAAAAGGATTGTACTCTAGCTCTCACGTCAGGGTCCTCTTACGTAGGTACAAGTACAAGGGTATGATCGAGGGGCAACTCAGGATTGAAACCATAGACCACTTCGAAGAGAGTATGCTTAGTGGTGTCATGCACCATCCAGTTGTAGGTGAACTCGACCACTCACAAGCAGGCATCCTAATCAACCACGTTCTTTCCCACTATAGCTCAAAGCAATGATCCCAAAGTGTGATCAACCACCTCTGTTTACCATCAGTTTGGGGGTGACAGGAAGTACTGAATAGTAGTTTGGTCCCCATCCGATACCACAAGGTCCTCTAGAAGTGGATCAAGAACTTTGGATCCCTATCAGAGACTACGCTTCTCGGCATGCCATGTAACCATACAATCTCCTACAAGAAAAGAGAAGCGATAGTTAAAGCATCGTTAGTTTTTGAGCAGGGCACAAAGTATGCCATTTTGCTAAACTGATCTACAATGACCATTATAAAATCTTTGCCTCGGGTAGTTTATGGTAGTCTAAGAACAAAGTTCATACTCAATTCAGTCTACGGCTTCATCAGAATAAGTAAAGGCATTGCTTTGCCTTACTCCGCTCAGCACTTAACCCTCTTGCACACAGCATAGCTTTCGACAACTCAATGTACATCTCTCTTCATTCTTAACTAGAAGAAGAGACCATTCAACAGTTCACAAATCCTTCTTTCTCCAAAATGTCCGAAGAGTCCTCTACTGTAAGCCTCCTTAATCAATAGTTCCTACAATGAACAAGTCGGCATGTACAGTTTTCCACCTTGAAACAAGTAACCATCCTCCACATGATATTCATCCACTATCCTTCCGTCGGCGCATCACATGATTATGTATCCAAAGTGTAGATCCTCAGAATACTACTCTTTGATACTTGTAAACCTAAACAGCCCTGCCTGCAGTTCGATTAAAAGCACATATCTCCTTGAAAGAGTATCTGCAACTATGTTGCTCTTTCTTTACTTGTATTTAATCATAAAATTGAATTCTTCAGGGAATTCAACCCATCTTGCCTACCACTTCAATAACTTCATCTGACTTCGAAGTTACCTCAATGATTCATGGTCAGTATATATGAAAAATTCTTTCGGTAGTAAATAGTGCTGCCATACTTGCAGTGCTTGGATCAGAGCCAAGAGTTCATTATCATACACGAAGTAATTCAACTATGGTCCTCTAAGCTTCTTACTGTGAAAGGCAATTAGTTGACCTTCCTGCATTGGGATAGGTGTGCATTAGGACAACACCTATCCCAATGCTTGATGCATCACATTCCAAGTCAAATATTTTCTCTAAGTCAGGTAGAACCAATGTCAGGGCAGAGATTAATTTTTTTTTTATCTCAACAAAGCTCCTCTCCTCCCTTTTTCCCCATTGGAAGCCGGTGTTCTTCTTCATAAGCTCAGTAGGTGGCACGGCGAAGGTGTTGAAATTCTTGATGAATCGTTTGTAGTATGAAGTCAATCCATGGAAACCTCTCACGTTGATACAAGTAGTAAGGGTCGGCTAATCTATAATTACTCAAATTTTCTCGTCATCCATATGTAAACCTCCTCTACTAACTACGTAGCCTAAAAATACCACTTCCTCTTAGAAAAAGCAACACCTTTTTAGATTGCTAAATAGTCTCTCGGCACAGAGGATATCCAATACTTTTCGAAGATGTTTGCAATGACTCGACATGTTGGCACTGTAAACCAATATGTCATCAAAATACACCACGACATAGTTTCCAATCAAATGTCTTAACACGTAGTTCATCAATTGCATGAAAGTGCTCAAGGCATTCAACAGGCCAAATGGCATGACCATCTACTCATAAAGTCCATGCCAAGTTTTGAACGTAGTCTTCCATTCGTCTCCCAGCCTCATGCAAATCTGATGTTAACCAGACTTAAGATCAATTTTGCTAAAAATCTTGGCTCCACTCAATTCATCCAGCATATCTTCCAACCTCGAGATAGGATACCTGTACTTGATAGTAATCTTGTTCACAGTGCGGCTGTCTACACACATCCACCAAGTTCCATCCTTCTTCGGCACTAAAAGGACTAGTACAGCACAAAGGCTAAGGCTTTCCTTCACATATCCTCTCTCTAGCAACTCATTGATTTTTCATTAGAGCTCAGCAGCCTGTTCGGGATTCATCCGATAGGCGAGCTTATTCGATAGTACGGCGCTGGGTACTAAGTCAATGCAATACTCTATACCTCGAGTTAGGAGCAACCCCTCAGGTAACTGTTCTAGGAACAGGTCGATATACTCGTCCAGCAACTCTTTAATCTCCTGGGGTAGTTTACCCCACTCTTTCATTTCTAATAGTCACTTGACCAACATGAGGGTCGGCTCATTAGCATTGATGGCCTCTCGAAGCTTAGCTCTACTCATTACTAGAGCCTCCTTCGGTCCAAGAGCAAGTTTCATCTATAACTTATTTACTTCTCTCGGCCACATTGGATTCAACGTGATCTTCCGGTCATCCTTCTCAAGCATATACATGTTCTTGTAACCATCATGGTTAACTCTCCTATCAAATAACTACGATCTTTGTACTAACATGTGGGAGGCTACATAAGCAATACGTCATAGAGAATCTGGTGTAAGCAATTCCCTATAGTGATCAGCAGTATTATTTGCCGAATAACATGTAATACTCATTTCTCATTCAACTAATACAATATGTATAACCTTGGATGTACAACAATCGGCAACTTCAGTTTTGAAACAAGATCAGTTGATGCTACATTGATGCAACTTCCATTATCCACAATAAGGGCGCACACCTGATCATTCACCTTACAGGTGGTATAGAATAAATTCTCTTTTTGCTCCTCCTCTCGTAAGGGTTCAATGTTCATAGTGTGTCGGATAACCATAAGTAACTTGTCCAATTCCTCAGCAAACACATCCTCCTCAATCAGCTCTTTCTCAACATTTTCTTTCTTGACAAGGACCTCCTCCTCCTTCTCGAGTTCCTCATCTATACTGTCTACTTCTAGCTTCGAGACATCTCCCTTGATGACCATTGTCCTGTAGTTTAAGCACAAAGCAACCAAATGTTCAAACCTTTAGCACTTGAAGCACTTAATCTAGCTTGTCTTCCTGTCAAACCCTTACCACTTCTCATAAGTTTTGTTCAGCACTTCACCATTGGGTCAGCCTTTCTACTCGACTCAGATATCAATATTTCGACTCAGCTTGGTACTCAATTAAGCTCGGTAGCTTGCCTGTCCGGGTCGATTAGTCGGTATCCTGGTCGTTAGTCGGCTCCTCCTTTGCCTTTTTACTCACTAGGCAATCCTAACAACTTCATCCATTATGTCAAATCGTTGGAGCTCCATAATGTCTCGAATATCTCCTCTCAACCCTATAATGAAACTTGAGACCATTAGGGCTGGTGGTTCCTCCACTTCAAAATAGATCATAAGCGTCTAAAATTCTTGGACATACTCATCAATAATCCGACCTCTTTGTCTCAACTCTTAAAGCCAAGTGAAAGTGTCTTAAAGATAAGTTTCCAGCATGAATTTGTTTCTGAGTATTCTCTTCATCTCGGGCCAAGTATTAATCTCTCAATAGCCCTCTCGTTTTCTCATGGCCTGAAAATTCTTCCACCACATAGCAGCATATCTAGAAAACTCAACAGCAACAGTTCTCACTTTCTCATAATCCTCGTAATGATAATAATCAAAAACACGCTCCACCTTCTCTTCCCACTCCAAATATTCATCAACATTCCCAGATCCATTGAAGCTCAAAATCCAAAGCTTCACATGATCAAACGCTTTGGGGGCTCATACGCACTCCTCTTCGAATACTCTTCCCCGTCGGTACTATCCACCACGTCTCCTCGGAGTACCATGATACGCCGATTTAGGCATTCAGCAATCATATGTCCAAAGCCTAAGCATTTAAAACACTTCACCTCGCTGGTCTTCCATTCAAATGGTTGGCCTTTCTCATAGGTTCTCAAGGTCAGCCTAGCCTCAGGTCGGCTTGACTGTCCTGCTCGACCCTGCTGGTTTGCTCGACATTTCTTAGGTCAATCACCTTTCCTTGGCTCGGTATAGCTACCTTGAGTTAGCTTGAATAGGTCGACGTGATACGTGAGCTCGAGAGAATGTTTGCCCAGGTCGGCTCGGAGCATTTCTCCTCCACTTTTCGACACTCTACGCTAACTTGATGGCCTCATCTAAGGTATAAAATCTCTATACTTCCACGATATTGCGGCTTTCAAATCTAAGTCCAAAAATAAACCTCGATACGATACGTGCTTCTGGCTCTTCCACATCGACTCGGATCATAACCATCTAGAATTCCCTGACATAGTCATCAACAAATCGGTTCACTTAGTGAAGCTCTTGCAATTTGGCAAACGTATCTTGTAGGTACGTTTCGGGCACAAATCTACCCCTCAACAACCTTTTCACCTTATCCCAAGTTCTTACACCTTGTCTCTCATCTCTAACCCTGGCGACATTCAGATTCTTCCATCACATGGTAACGTATCTAGTAAATTCCAACACAGCAAGTTAGACTTTGACTACATCCTCATATCCATAACATTCAAACACCTTCTCAACCTTCTCTTCCCACTCCAAGTATTCATTTGCATCACCTCCACCAAAAGGTGGGATTTGCACCTTAACATTGTCTAGCCTTCAAGGAACTCGACTTCCTCATCCCTGTATTTAGTAATAATCAACTTCTTCTTCACCAAACTCTTTAACATCCATCTCCTCGTTATCCTCCTTAATCTCCTCCAACTCCAATCTTCGTCTAACAGCTCCTCCAGCTCAAGGAGGTCGAACTGGGTGATTAGTTCGATTAACTTGGCCATAGTGTCTCTCAGGGGTGCCATCTTGTAGGTTTTGTTGCTAAACACCTTGGGGTTATTGCCTATTAACTTGTATTGTAGTGACTAAACTCTCAATAAGGTTTGTGAGTCTATCAAGTTTTTCATCAACAGACCCTGGGATGTTACTACAATTATGACTACGACCAAGTTGAGTACCACTACCTTGGTCACCAATAACTCCTTGAACACTGGAATCTGACATAGCGTAATACCTTTTTAAACAAATCTACTAAAAACTTGCTCTATTATCATAATGAAAAACAGAATAGAACAAAGTATCAGTGAAACCATACTTACGAACATAAACAACACACTGCAGTAGCTATGGAAGGAACACAGCAGCCACAAATAGTAAACCTAACAAAAACTCCACTATAAATTTATACATTCTCTTGTGGAACCGTACTCTGATACCAACAAAGCTAATGTGTCTCCCAAGTCCAACACACAGAGGAAGCACCATAACGAGGTGAACCAAAAAGAACAAAGAAAAAGCTAGCAAAGTCCGGCTGCTACCGAATGGATATAACACACCATACAATCTCACTCGGCCTACAATCCACCAAATATGATACACCGGCCCGAATTGAAGGGTCACTCACCACTACTCCTTATTAAAGAAAGTAGATAAGAGTTGAGAGTTAACGAAAACAATAAGGTTACTCAGAGATAATAATTCTATATTGAAAGTTGGATGATTGTATGCGTACAAGGAAAGTGGGGGTTTATATGCTTGCCTACTAGTGTTATTTTACATATATGAAAAGATAAAAAGGTATTTTACAATTATGTTACATTAATCATGCTAAAAAGAGGTAAAAGGGTAAAGAATATTCAGTACAGAAAGGAATAATCATTCTGGAACATTGTGTCAGAAGGCACGTATCACTTGATGGCTATAAGTCAAGAGTATGATACAACATTAGCAAAAACAGGAAGTGCTAGTAGTCAGGAGCCGACCTGATCTAGGTCAGGTCGAGAGCCAATCAATCTAGTTAGGAAGTCAACTGAATTGGAGTCAGGCGCCAATGGTCGATTGGAGATTTCGACTCGACTAACCTTTCCTAGGTTACCTTTAGCTGGGTAAGAGCATGCTAAACACACGTAAGGATTTGACAAACAAGTCGATAAGAGGTTAAATTAGGATGGGAGTCCCCATCTCGGCTATGGCTTAGAGCTAATATTTTTTGTGCAAACCTTTGAAGTCCTCTAATTCAGCTTCTTGTGATCAGTCTAGGGGATTGATTACTATCATATTGTCATCTCCCATACCAACATTCACACTTAGGTCTGTCATTTTCTCCATTGATTCAAAGTTCACACAAACACTTTAGGAAATTAACGGTTAACAACACAACACTCAAATGAACAGAATAACTTACTCTGTTTCACATACGCCGAACAGAGTATAACAAAACTTCAAAAACCAACTACAGCTCAAACAAAACCTCTACTCTGATACTAAAATGATGCGAACCGTGACTAAGAATAGAAAAAACTGGTCGCTGGATAGGTCCAAGCTTGTAGAAAGCCCGAAAGAAATAATGGGGAATGGTGCGAAATAGGACAAATGTGAATAAAAAAGTAAGCAAAACCTATGAACAGCTCCAATGGATATTACACTCCAATAGAACTTCCAAGGACTTACGATATAATTTGATATGACATACAAATCTATCCAGTAAGGTTACTCGCCGCCTAACCTTACTCAAGAGTTAGGATAAGAGTAATGCCGAGAGTAAATAAGCAATGTTTGCATAAGGAAGAAATACTTAAAGTGTATTGATGATAATCTAAATTCTAGCTATAAGTACAAAGGTCTTTATACCCATAAGTTAAGGCAACTTGCCCAAAAAGGGCATCTCCTAAGGAAGTAATGTATAAGATACAAAGGTAAAAATGAATATACAGGGAAAATAATTTTTAGTGCAACAGATTCTACACATGATACTGTATACGTAGCGATGCTATATTAGTAAGGCTGTTAGAAGATGCGGACAGAAAATACTAATAGCTTACTTGTCCAAGCAAGAGTAGCTTAATCAACCCAGAATCTCTCTATCTCGGCTTCTCGGCAAGGAAGATGCTAAGTCATTAGATGGTTCGGGTGAGAGTGAATATTCTTCGATTTGGCACACTACAGAGAGATAGGCAATCATTCAGCTCGACATGAAAGGTGACTTGGCAAAGAAGTACTCGGCCTCAATAAAGGTCGGTTGAAATAGGAGAATTCATCTTACCAATCCTTCTAATCCTCAAGCTCAACTGCAGTGGTTGGGTAGCCCGATTCCTATCACTTTATGTCACTTGAATGGTATCATCCAAACTCCTAAGCCCCTGTACCTTCACTATATTAACAATCTCGTACCCTAATGCAGAAATGAACTTGGCTACTATTCACGGTTCCGGCTAATCAACATTACAGTGGATCATCAACAACTGAATTTCTCGAATATTCTCATCCACAGATCAGCTACCTTGCTTGAGTTCTTGGAGACATTGGAAAGTGTCTTGCTCATAGTGTTCTAGAACATATCTATTCCTTAAAACTCTCTTCATCTCATTCTAGGTCCATATTTCGCGTTAGGGCTTGTTGACGTAGAACCTATAACTTCTTCCCCCACATTACTATATACCTAGAAAATTCTAAAACAGCTACTTGTATACACAATAAATCTTTGTAATCATAGAAGTCAAATATCTTTTTAATCTTCTCCTCCTAATCCAAATATTCATCAGCACCACCGATCCCAAAGAAGTTTGGAACATGTACTTTAATATGTTCAATTCCTCTCGATACACAGAGTACACACTCATCAAACTCAAGGAACTGTTCATCCTCATCTCCAACATCTTCCCCATCCGTAACTTCGCCCAACTCAAGTCTTTGTCATACACATCCTTAAACTCAGATAGGTCACATTAGTGACGCATTCAAAGCACCAAGAGCTTGAATCTCTACACCATGTCCTCTCAGTCTATCTCGTATACCTTGTCCTTGTTGAACATTTCTTTCCAGTAGTTAGTTTTCTGCCAACCGTTGCATGAATACGACCAAGTCAGCAATAATTGTGGTCAGATTCTATATCTCTTCGTCAATGGTTCGTGGGGTTTGTTGCTCAACACATCCTTAACCAAGAGCATAACTCTCAACATCACCTATCTCTCTTTGCACATTAGGATTCAACATTGTTTTTCAATAAAACTTCAACAAGTTCTTAATCTGACAAAAGACTCCACACAACTTTACTAAATATGGCATCACACAGTAACTTAACACTTGCTCTGTTTTTCAATAGAGAAATAGAGTACAACAGAACACAAGACTACAAGAAACAGTTATTGTAATATTTAATTATCGGTCATAACCTCAAACTTTGATACCATAATTTTATGGTGCGCTCAGGAGCTCAGTTAATTACTAAGGCTTACGTAAGAGGCAAGTAACCAGCGGGTCCTTCAAGATATCAAAGAAAGAGGGATGGATTAGCAATCACAGTTGCTTCCATGAAGCTACTCATCAAAATGTGACACACTAACAAACACAATATAACTTAGCATTACACTTGATATGATGCACAAGCTAATACTAAGGTTCACTCACCACTAATCTTAAGCTACTCAACAAAATTAGATAAGAGTGTATGTTATTGCTCGGAGAAGGTATCTCACAAAAACAGAGAAAATTAGGAAATGTTTGAATTCTCAAAAATTGGTTAAGTTGTCTGTAGCTACAAATGAGGGACTATTTATAGTAAGTCCCATAGAACAACAATATAATAATGGAAATTATATAAAGGATAATGCACAAAGAAGATTTTTAGTTTAGACTAAAAGGGGTAAATATCAAAAAGGATAAAAAGGAATATAGTACAAATGTTAGAAAAGTAAAGGACAAGTGGTAGCTGATCATTGGGTTCATGTATTGGAATCTTGGAGCAATGTAACTAAGCTGGTTTGGTGTTAGGGTTGTTGCTATTGTACTATATTGAAGGCTGTCGAGGTGATCGAACGGGGTGTTAACTCATCAAAGTGGGATAGGAGAGCTCACCATACAAAGACCTCAACTTTGATACTCGACTGGTTGGCATCTGAGCACTTAGCATCAGAATGAGAGAATGAACATACCAATGCGAGTCCAAGCAGAGCACTCAAAGTGCTCGCCATCTAACCTTCCTGATAGGCATGTGTTACGCCCCGAAGTCACAGAGTCGCAACAGTCCCGCCGTGTAAACCATTCTATGATAATAACTGGCCTCACAGTACCTACCATAGACATGATCTATACAAGGCGTCGACGACTCCTCGCTTTGAAGTAAACAATTCGATTAATAATTATACTACAATTATGATAAGCACTACAATTTCTAATAAACATAGATAATTATAAGTAAGTCCACAGAGTTTCCCAGGAAGTTTTACATAATCGCCACAGTTTACTAATTTACAGAATAACTATCAGTCTTCAACCTTAAACTACAAGGTCAGTCTCGTTACACATTATACTAAGTAACTTAATCCTCACACCCCTGGCTTCAAAAGGACTAACCTCTGGGTAATTGTAGGGCGGCATAGTACTTGAAGTGATCACAAATCAGAACCTGCAAAATGATCTATAAGGGTATGAGCAACTACAGCTCAGTAAGTTGAATTGGAGACTCATGAATGCATACAAGCACAAACAGGGTTATCAAACAATTATTTTCATGCAATGTAACAATCAAGTATCATCGCACAACGTAATCCGGTCCGTTGTGAAATCAGAGAAATTTCACCCGCTCCAATCCGGGTTGAGGAGTTCCATGTTATGCAGCAGCTCATAACCAAACCCAGGCTTGTGCAATGGAAACTTCACTCCTCCCGCGACTACCTTCGAACCATTGACTTCACCCCCGCCGCGACCTCCTCTCCTGTCACTTAGTTCAACTGAGGATGAAAAAGGGACCATTTTGCAATCTTGCACTATCCCTTTCGAAGGAGTCGGTATTTGGTTTGAGAGTCCTATGATCCCCCAACGGGTTGCAATGCATGACATTTTTGGTTATTAGGATCGACTAAGATTATATTCCGTTTAGGGTGTTCAAACAATTTCATACCAATTCAATCAGTCACAAATCACTCACAAAGCAAGTTTCAGCACGAATTTAGATACATCAAACACATGCGTAAACTACTTACAATCACAAGCATATACAAGCCTAAGTCTCCGAGCACTACACAACTAGTACTCTATTACAATAAGCAATAACCCAACTTACTTGAAATTGCTCGATCGCTCGATCCTTTAATCGCGAGCTGATTTGTCTCTGGGTGTCCTATAATACAAATAGGTCTTTTTAGTACTTATATTTTATGGATTCTTATTCTAATTCAAAATGTAACTCATTTTCCCCATGTATACCTATAACGCTCTAATGATTCGTTGTACTCTATTTCGGGGTTCGACTCCTAAACTAGATTCTAGTTTTAGTTCCTAAGCCTTAAATAAGCTCGAATCCCAGTGTGACATCAATCGCATTACGCTCGGTTACTCAAATATCCTATTGGGTCGTAATTTGGTATTCTAAATTATTCGGTACACGCTAACCCTAATTGAGGTATCGGATTTATTCCCGATGTGTAAAAATCATACATTTTGAGATATTTACTTAAAATTAAATATTATTTCAGATTTATTATTTTTCTGATTTCTATTATAATATTATCTAAATAACCCTATTTTTTTAGATTTAATAATTTACACTTTCACATATTACTAATACCCAAAGGCTAGGATTAAGGTTCCACTTTAGATATTAACATCCCTAAACATCTAATTAAGATCCAAATCACTAATTAACATCCTAATCACCTAATTAATCCTAAATCACTCAATTTTTCCATCATTTTAGGGCTAAAAATTAACTTAAAAATTTCAAAAATTAATTTTTAAAAAATGGCTTCATAGCACTATTCTACATCATATGAGCATTCTACAGAAAAATTTTGAGCTCCAAACTACACTCCTAAGCCTATTTATTTTCCGGTTTAATCATGCTCGGTTTTGAACAATTTGTTAAGGAACCTATATTTCCAAACATAATTAAACTAAATCAATATTTTTCCCTAAATATACATACAATAAAACCTCAGAATAACAAGTTTCATAATTTTATGGGCAAAATAACTAATTTTACAAAATTATACAAAAATCGGGTGAATAAATGACTAACCGGTTAGAAGCTTTTTGGCCATCCAAACCCGGTCCAATGTTGTCGGCTGGTCCAGGTGGTGGTTCTAGTGTAGGGTGGTGGTGGTGGTTCAGTCCCAGGTGGTAGTGAGTGGTGGTTTTAGTTCACTTGCTTAATCTGCACAGTTTTCTTTTTTTTTTTTCTGGATTTTCTCTCGATTTTTTCAGTGTTTCGATTTTTCTCAGATCCTAAACTGACCAAATGACTTTTGAAAATTTTTTTCTTATTTATAGACAATTGTAGTAATTAATATGTATTAATTTGATAAGACTTTGTCCCAATTCCTTGATTTTTGGCTTTTTGTTTATCTAATTCTCATTGGATAATTTTTCTTTTTCTGATTTGAACCTGCCACGACCTGATCTTGCTTCAGTTCATCCTCTTCTGATTTTTCCATAATTATTTTATATTTTTCTTTAATTATTTGCATAGTTTTTGGCCAATTTAGGTAATTACGCGTATTTTTATCTACACGTAAATACATGTGGGGTACACGTGAACATTCCTAATTATTATTTTGGTCATTCTAAAATTTTTAGTATACATATAATCTATCTCTAGTAATTTATTAGTTATTAGATTACACTTTTTGCCTTTTTCGGTAATTAGCAATTATTATGCTTAAAATTTGAAAATTTTATAGTCTCCTATTTTACTATTTATTTTCTTAAATTTAAGTTTACGGGGTCATTTTTACTAGTATTTATCTCAATAGTTTATAATTTGGGTTTGATCGAATCTTTTAGCCGATCGCCTTAAACCTTAGATTCTAAACTCAAACCTACGGTTACTTGGTTTAGCTTTAGGGCTTATAGTATGTTCGTTAGGGCCGAGTTGAGAAAATAGGATTCTCCTAGCCAGACCCTGCAAGCCTCTAAGTCTAGCTTAAGTGAAGGGTCCGAAGGTCGACACTCTATCAATATGTGTGGTTTACAACTTAGAGATTGTAAATGTGTCACTTATGCTTTGTATAAAATCATGTATAAGATTATTTAACTGTGATTCTCTAAGCTTAGCCTACTGTTTTAAAGATCTAAACTGTCATAAAGCTCTCCACTATTATTTGTTATATTGAGTGAAAATAGACTGGAAAATAAATATTTTATGGAGTTGATTGATAGGTGAAATACAAATCCTACCTTATCTTAAACTAAGGAATGACAATAACAAACCATTTTCAGGTACTAAAAGTTGGGAAAGATTTTTAAGTAGAAACCTAAATGGCATGGCGTTATATATGAACTAACAAAACCCATATCTTCCATTTCAAACCCAAAAAAAACAAAATTATTACAAACTCATATCATATTTAATATAAAAAACAAAAAAAAAAACACAAGAAACAATTCAACAACGAAGCCAATTACATTATGGAGTAGTAGGTCAAAGTGAACGTAGAAAAGAGGACATATTGGAAGGGAGAATAAAGAATTACATTTGCGATGTATGCATGGATACAAAAATAAATAAATATATCTTAAAAGTATGATTTAAGAAAGTGGAAACATTTCTACTTGTTATGGAGGAGGAGAACAATTTCACAATTACACATGTCCATAGATATTAAAAAAAGGTTTAAAGTATGATTTAAAATGGTAGAATCAAATTATTTGGTTGCGACTTATAGATAGATAGCTAATAAAATAGTTAATAAATGGAATTATTAATACAATTAATAGTAATAATAATACCATAAATATAGTAATACTAGTAATAATTGTAAAAGATATAATATATAGATATAACCATTTTCAAAATAATTGACACTTATAACATAATAAAATATTATAATTGCATGTATTATTGTAACATTTCATATAATAGATGCAAAAATAATATTTTCATCGGTAATATGGGAAAATTAAAAAAAAAAAAAAAGATACTGAACCCATCTCTTTCTCTTTAATAATATAGATAAAGAAAAGTTTAGGGGAAAAAAATGAGAAAAGGAAATATCATTGCAACTCCATAGTATCATACAAAATTAAAGAAAGGAATCCCTAAAATGAAAATGGTTAATATTTCATGAGGCATTTAGAAATTGAGCATACTATAAAATATACTTACCCTTAAAATTTTTGCCATAATGAATGCAAAGCATTAACTAAACAAATTTAAATTGAATATTTTCGATGAATGATTAAATTTTAACATGCCCTTTAAAAAATATCATCATGGTATAAACTCAATTGTGAATTTTAGTTGAAGTTAATTTTCACAATAGATGAACACTGAAAACTTTTTCTATATTCAAAGTTGGTCACCTAGAGAAGAAAATACATTTAATCTAACAATAATAACTCAATGCTTTATATATACTAGCAATTGGCATGTGCAAGAATTAAATTGAGCGACATTAAAAAAACATATACACATGGTCCGAAAATCTTTTAAGATAAAGGAGAAATTAAGGGACAACAACAATAATATATGGAAAATCCATTAACGATAAAGAAGAAAGATAACACTTATATTAACAATGTTTTTACTGAAATTTATGAAATTATAGTACACGTAACTAAGATGCTTCATCCAAGAAGTTCCCATTTTCCTATGAAACAATGCAGACACATTAGTTAGGGATCTTGATACGTAAAATACAGGATCATGAAATGAACAATTATTACCTGGTCATTATGTTATTAATCTCCATGTACATTACCTTATTAGTGAAACTCCTACAACTGTAGAATCACATATGAAAATAAAGGTGGAAAATAACATATTTTCACTATAATATTAGAAATTTTGAAATAAATAACACTAATGGTTACAAACCTTAATAAGACGAAAATGGACAAAAGCGTAAGCCTTAAATCTACAAAAGTAAAGAAAGATTTTATCAAAGTGAAATAAATTAAAAAGGCAAAACAAATGTTTCAAATGTGATCCTAATGCAGTGATGATCGTACTTGACAGTCATAATTAGACTCTTCTTCCTTCTTAAATTGGGCATTCATTTGCTACTATTGTATTACACCATGGGTTAATCGCTATAATCATAAAAAGGAAAACAACGGTACGCACACCAAAAAATGAATAAAGAGATAAGAATGAAGGAAGAAATATATACAAATCGCATAATATAAATTGATTAAATTTGGCATTGATACAACTTTATACTTCAAATTCATACATCGATGCCCTTATTGAAAAAAGGAAAAAAATGTACAATTGATAATGAAATGATACCTAACAAAATTATGTCAATCGATGTTTAAAGTGGTATGGGCCTTGAAAATGATGAATTACAACTTTAACAACTTAATGTACAATTGATAATGAAATGATACCTAACAAAATTATATCGATCGATGTTTAAAGTGGGATGGTCCTTGAAAATGATGAATTACGACTTTAACAACTTAATGCAGACAAACCCTTTAACCTTTCAAATATTACAACTTATAAACCTGCAGTTCTACGAAATATTGAAATGTTGGCAATTATTCAAATGTAAAACGCAATATAAATGAATGCAGGGACAAAGGAAAGTAAACACAGAAAGAAATGGTGTTGATTTACAAACTTTAAACAAATACGAACATTCCACTCTTTGTAGGAATATGCTCCAACTGCAATGTGACTATAATGTTAAAACTGGAAATACTATGAAAAGATATAAAAAAAAAAAAACTACATTTCTTGCTACATACATTTGACATTACCATGAATGAAATTACAAATAAATAAATAAATATATATATATATATATTGGTACATACCCGGTCTAAGTAATATAATATGAAATGATAAATAAGAAATTATAAGAGTGAAATAGAGTATCAATAGAGTTAAAAAAAAAAAACAGAAATAATTTAGAGAGTCGAATGAAAACAAATAATTTAGAGAGAGAGTCAAATAGAAATAAATAATTTGGATGCTTTAACATTAAGGAGAGTCAAATGAAAGTAAATTAATATCGAGAGTAGCAATTCTCAATAGTTACTGTATATGTGTAAACATGCAAGCAAGTAATTGTGAACACATTCTATTGTTTTGAGGTGAGTTGCATTGTTTAATTACAAATTTACCCGAGTTGGTAGTTTAGAGAAAATGATATCATTGAACCAATGACTCCAAAAGAAACCTGCTTGCAAGTCGATTGAAGAATAATATACTATTAATTCCATGAAAAGTAGATAAAAGATATAAATAATAAAATCTAATTATATACTTACCTTAATGGGGAGTAAGAGAAAAATATAATCATGAATGGATTATGATATACTATTAATTAATAGAATGAAAGGATGAAAGCTAGGTGGAAATTAAATGATCTCTTTTACCTTCTTATAGTTACACAATTGCGTGAATGAAAATTCAGTTTGAACTTAAAATAAATCTAAATTAGAAAATCTAAAAAAGAGAGAGTTTCTATTAGTAGAGAGATTAATATATTCCGATAGAATTAATGGGGGTGTTAAAAGCAGTTTTTTAACATCGAAGATACCATATAATAAGAGTTAAATGCACTTGAATGTGAACATGGCTAATGGACTTTCAAAATTAAGTAGCATTGTATTGGAGTTATTAAAAAAGTGAAGAGATCAATTAGTACGAGTGGTTTAGTGGCAGTAGTGGATGCTTATGTTACAGTTTTCCGTTTCCGTAAAGGTGTAGAAATAGCTATGCAAAAAGTAAAATGTGGCATGAATGGTCTAGCAGCAAAAGTACATAGGTATGTTACGGTTTTGTTTATGAACATGCAGAAATACAGTGTTGTAAATATGGGACAATAAGAGATATACAGTAAGTTAATATTTAAGAGAGTCAAATAAAAACTACTCTCTTAATATTAATAGATGAATTTAAATGAATTTAATACAATTGCATGCAGTTTTAGGGGAGATATTGGACCGAAGAACGTGGAAACATGGAGAATAGAGAATGGATATATTACTCGGATGTGGGAAACATGATTCGAATGGATAATATAAGAAGATAGTAAAAACCAATAAAATGACAATAATATACATATATATTTTATAAATACAAATGTTATCATAATTAAAAATGGTAATTAAAACATATTTTGAAGGGTAAATTTGTAATTAAAAAGCTATATAGAAATAGATTCTTTATTTGTGAAAGAAGAAAAAAAAAAACCATATTATTGGCTAACTTCCAACAAATCTTGTGGAATAATATGCTAAAGCCTGTAGCCTTAAAATTAAATGGTTAGCTATTAATTATATCAATCAAGAAACATGTTGAGTAATTGACACATTGGATTATTAAAATCTATATAGATAATTATCATAGGGCATGTCATAAATTTATGTAACACGAAAAAAAAGAATATAAATTTCTTTAATCATTCATTAAGATATCAAAGATTGTTTCATTGGACAGCTTAAAATAAATAACTTCACATAAATTACTCAATGAAAAAACAAACAAACATTAGAAGTTAAACAGTTGGACAGGCCATTCATCCAAAGAAGCACCATCTTCATCAAAGTAGATTTGTTGTGGGAAGGGTGCGTAATGACCCGTAGCCACCTGTCTTCACTGATTACTATCTTTGATTAATCCAACTGCAAAATACATAAAAATAATTAAAACCGTTATTATGTGGATGTTTAAATACAAATGATGTTATGGAGGCAACCAAAACATAAGACCCATAGGAAAACCTATTCCTTGGAGTTCCTTAATTGAATTAGCATTTAGATTCCTTTCCATCGTCCTTGTCCTCAAATCCCAACGTTAATTATTTAATATAAAATAATATCATATGCGTCTTCTGGTGATATTTACCAAATAACTTTCTTCTATTTTTGTCAAAATATCCTGTGTCCATGCCATTAAATCTTAACACCCACTTACTTCATTAAATGAACAAAGTAAAACCCATAACATCAACTAATTGAGGAGAAAGTAATCGCGATCGTCCAAACACTTTCGCTTCACCACTATGGCTCAAATATTCCAACTCGTACGTATCATCGGTCAGCAATTTGTATTGATAGTAACAGAAAATAGAATGATAAATTTTCACTAAAGAAAGGTTAGATTACCCGGCCTGGATCTGTCGAGTCAAGGGCTTGGTCCCCCTTAAACCAAGACAGATCCGACTTAGGTCAGTTTTGGGCCAATTCACTTGGTCTGACGGTTTATAATTGAGAAAAAAAATATTGTTTTATCTTTATTATTCATTTGAAAAAAAAACCACTACTAAATCACAAAAATTTTAAATTTTAACTATTTCACTTTATTTATTATTGGGCACTAAGATTAATAATCGACTCTATTAATTATTAGACACGATATTAATAATTTATATTTTCAATAATGTATAATTATTATTTTATGCCTATAATTAGTTAATTGAGTAAGTAAATCTTTATTATAGGCAACATCTCAAAGAATACTTACCAATATAATAAATATGAGACTTGATTTGTGATAGTTAATGCTCGTTATATTTTTTTATTACTTCAGAAAACAATATAATATACTTAACATTTTATATATGGTATAAATATATTTCTTATAATTTTTAATGGTATTAAATTATAAATACATTTTCATTTTTATAAATCATTAAAATATATTATTTACAAAAGTTGTTACTCTTTCAAAAATTTAATAAGATCATATGAAACTTGTAATATTTTATACCTCGAACTCTTTTGATAATTTTTTTTAAAAAAAAAAAAACTCTTTTAGTAGTTAAAATAACATATTTTACATCATAATTATTTACTTTTACTAACATTATAATATACAAGTTTTAATAATTTTTTTTATAAACCCATATATATTATTCGATCTCGATATCAACTTTTAAATATAAGTAATAATATATATTCAATTTATTTTATATTTTAATTAGAAATAATACTTAAATTTAATTTATAAAAAACTTTCCTTTTTAGTTTTTTTAATTTCCAAGTCAAAACCGACCAGTTAAACCACTGGTTCCTTCGACCGAGACTGGAACCCACCAATTCAACAAGTCCAACACATTGAACCGCACCGACTCTTTAAGCCCATCAAGTCAAGCTATGGTTTAAACTCATGACTCTCAAATCTGAACCTATTTCGATCCGGTTCATAAGTCGAACTCGACCCTTCCCTAGATCTAAGTTGGATGAAGTGGAAAAATTCGAAGGTAGGTTAGCAAAAGAATCAAGAATAAGAGAAAAAGGAATGTGAGAGATTTAATGATGTTCTAAAGAGGAAAAGGAGGATTAGGGACGGTTTTCATCAAGGAAAAAATAGAATCCACGAATGGATAGAAAGTTGCAATTAAATGAAAATAGAACAACACGTGGCATATATAAAATTTACGAAAGCAACTATGAAAAGGCTATAAAAAAATTGTTTTAAAGTATAGTTTTTAAAAGTGGAGGCAAATGAAGGCAAATGAAATTTATTGGTTTAATAGTAATGGATAACGTGAATTCCTAACATTTTTAAAAAGTAACAGTCCTTTTTTTTACGCCATAAAGCCATAAAGTCCACATTCCACTTAAAGAATTCATTTCTCCTTATTTGGGATGCTATATTCTTTACACATTTTTACCTTTGTAATAATGATGAGAAAGTTATCAATATAAAATTTATGAAAGTATTCTAAATTTGACAATATTTTTTATTAACCATAAAATAATATAATATAGACTTATGATTATATCACTAACAAACGTACTACTTATTAAAGAGGTTAAGCACCAATTAATATATCAAATTCAAATCATTGGCCATGAATTAATATGGTATGGAGTAATAATCATCACTAACAAATATACTATTTATTAAAGAAAAACATCAATTAATATATCAAAAAATTGGCCGCATGAAAATTGTCTATTGCATAGCAACAATAATGATAATTGAAAATAATATTTATACCGTAAATATATTAATAATGGTTGTCAACATAAAAAAAAAAACATTTGGAATCCTAACGAAATAATATTAGAGGCATACAATGTAAAATAATAAATACTAAATTATATAAGCTATTAATATAATTAAAAAAGGCAATTTGAGCAATAACAAAGACCCCAAATCTCCCATCTTTTGCTTTAGTATTATATATTATAGGTTAAATAGGTTACTAAGACCTGGCTATATGCAAAAAAAATAGAAAAAAAAAAAAAACACAACAATAAATAAGATCTGGGGGAAGAGAAAATCTTAACACTTTGAAAGTTGGCAGTGGCCCCTTGGAACACCTTAAATTCTGTGCAGCAATGGTAGTGCCTTATCTGTTTGCCCAGTGCACAAATGTGATTGTGAATTTTGAGCGCGGCACGGATAGGGATTTTTCAACCTCTAAACCAAATCCAACCAGCGAAAATCCCTAATGCGCAGAATGAAGTCACTTAATTCTACATTTTCAAGTTTAGGTTTAGAAAGAAAGCACCCCAGCTGAGTGCTACTACACTACATCCCCATACCCAATAATAAAGCCTCATAGAAGTCCAATTTTCTGATACTTAAAAAAAATTAAAAAAGGAATAATATAAGTAATGGTAAGCAAAGCGGCATAATGCCCACCACAAATACAAAGCCTATGTTGCAGAAATAGAAGTGAACCAGAGAAATCAAAACGACTTAGAACACAAGACAAACAACAGAATCCACAATCAGTCTAACAATATTTTAGACTCTAGCCACAAAAATCCAAAGGATGTATCCAGATAATTTCAACTCATTAACACAAACTTAACAACAAAGACGCCATGATAAATTCTCTGCAAAGGAGAATTCAAGAGAACAAATTTCTAGACTCCCCCCTATTCATTTTACTACAGATCCTTGAGTCTAAGTATTTATATTAGTTTTGTGATACTAATATGGGAAGTGAAAGAGCAGTAAGTTCTTCTTCTTCTTCTTCTTTTGTTTTTTTTTTCTTTCACTTAGCAAGAACTTGTTGGGCCTGATTCTCTTGCTGCTGCTGATAGTTGAGAGGCCTCCTGAAAAGCATGATGTGTGGCTCAGGCCGATGAATTGCATAATGCACCCATCCACGGCTTTGCTGAACTCCAATTGCACGCCATTCATTCTGACAGCAAAAGACACAAATCACATTTAAGAGATAAATAAACGTGAAACTTGTATTTGTTAATAATTATGAAAGAGAAAGCCACTTATATCGCCGTAATAGTTCCCTTCGTCTCTCCCAATCATGAACCACACAAGATTACTGGTTAAAATCCCATATTAAAGTGAAAACTATTACTCCTATGCATAAATTCACTTCCCTGGTATATGTTATGTAGTTGTTTATAATTAACCCATTAACCCATCAACTGATGAAAAGCATCGCAGAACTACCAGAAAACTTACTGAACCGGATCATAAGAGGACAGGGAAAAAAAATAAAATAGAAGTAAACACCCTGCAGCTTGATTTGATTGGGGGCTTAAATAGACTAAAATTATTTTTCAACAGACCGTACACAAACAACAATACTCAAACCTTGTTCCTACTAGACAGGGTAGATTATGCTTCATCAACACCCAGTATCAAAGCAAGTAAATGAAAAATTACAATGAAATACTAAGACTATAGCGTGACAACACAGACTATAGCGTGATATCACCGTAGGCATAAATCATAAACACAAACAACCCACAAAAAAAAAAAAAAAAAAAAACATTAAATCAAACTCCACATATAAATATCAAAGTGAAACCCATTGATAAACTGTAAACTTTATAAGGTTTTGCAATTCGAACCATTTGACTTTAAGGAACTCTAAATTGATATTATAACGTTCAAATTCTGCTATCAGATAAATAGCAAAGAGATGGAAAATTCATCACAATTTAATATTTACATCCTCTAAATGATAGTAGAATAAACAAAGCGAAACACAGTAACTACTGTCATCACAAACGAAGCGTTCAGATTCATCAGAGGATAAAAAGAACATACAGCACAGTGGATACACAACAGTGACAATTGATAAATAAAAACAATAATAATCAATGAAATGAAATCGAAATAAAATCTGTAAATGAAAGAAAAAAAAGAGGTAAGAATCAACTTAACTTACTTCGGATAAGAGTCGATTCTTGGGAAGAAGCTTGGCGACTTCTGGTGGAAGAACCACATGCCTGTACGGTCACAGAAACACAAGACACGATTTAGGTTTCAAAACCTAAAAATTCTCTTTAAAAAAACATGATAATACGACAATCGAATATGAAAAACCAAGCCTGCTTGTCCATTACCTGTATTCATAAGTGTCATCGAAGTATTTCTCAGAGTACTGGATCTGACCCATTTCGCTTTCAAAGCAGACTCAACTTTGCAATCCTAAACCTAAATGATCATGTTCAAACGAGTTGAGTAAGATCGTGATAGAAGGGAGAGGAAATTTGTGTGCGGAGAGACAGAGAGAGAGAGAGAGAGAGAGAGAGATAGAGAGAGAGATGATACGTACCGGTGAGAGAAAGAGAGGGTGTGGCGCCGAGATATGTGAGAAGGTAAACTAAAGAAAGATGTCTTGGTGGAACGTAACATTTAACTACTGTGGTCTTGGGTGGGGAAGATGGAAATATAGGGAAGTTTTAGGGGGTAAATGGTAATTTTAATTAGGCAAGGTGTGGCTGTTTCGAAATTTTGAAATTTGAAATGCTCCCGCTTAGGTACAAGGGAGAGCGTTATAACTATAATTAATGGTTTTGGGCTTCACTCCAAACGTAATTGTGGGCCCACTAAGAGCCTCTAAACTACCTTGACTTGATAGTTCTTCCACCAAACCAATAACCTATTTCTAATAATTTTAATTCCTATACCATCATGTGAATTCTAATTTTAATTGCTAAGAATCCTATTTCTCCAAAATTTTCACACTAATTCCCAAGGTTACCCAATATATGAATCCTAATTCATTCTTTTTTTCCATCCCAAAATACCTTATTATTTATAAGATCAAGCTAATAAGGTATAAAGAGAAATAGACTTTGCGCTTAATCATTAACTTACAAGAAAGCATACAATAAAGGACACTAAGGTATTGTTCAGTATGCTCACTCCAATGCTTAAATTGATATGAAACCATTGAGAGAATAAGAGGGCTTAGAGTGCAAAGAAAAGGTTGAGTGTGCAAAGTGGTCAAATAGTTTACCATTAAGAGGTGACTTAGTATTTATAAAAGAAGGTTATTAGAAGTTAAAGGACCACTAGTAGATAGGTGGTACGTCCACAAGTTAAGGATAGTAGAGTCATGCAATTCGACATATTCCTAATTTGTAAGAGGTGGTTGTTAACCCAGTCTTCAAGCCTTATCCATTATCTTCTAACTGTTGTAAGCTATAGTAACTGGGCATACTATGCAAAGGGCTTATGCCAAGGTCGACTAGGTAAACAGGGAGACCAGATCCAGAGAGAGGCATGCTAAGCCATAAGTCTAGATAGGTTGATATAGATCGAAGGAGCCCAAATCTAAAATATCTTATCAATACTTCCCCTTGCCCCCCTTCCTAGGGGAGTCTCATTGCCATTGACAAAGCAAGGAGAGAAGAAGAATGGGTCCCTTAGGTTCATGACTAAGTTGGACCTAGAATTCTTGTGTCAACATGGCGATCCAAAGGGTAAATTGTTGTACTGGTGCCTTTAGAGAAGTAGCTAACGTAGCATGTCTCGGGTTCAAGCTAAGAAGATGCCTAATGGAGTAGTTTGAGTTGAACACAACTTAGGCTGAGCCGAACAAGGCGATCCGAGCTGCCTCTTCCTTAAGGCGAGCTAAGTGCTCAAGTACTGAGGTGAAGATTGGGAAGACCGACCTCTTTATACTATAGGGAACGTTAAGCAAAAGAAGTGATCTTACAGAAGTGCTCATGCTGTCAAAGTAAATAGGGTGAAGCTGGTAATGGTAAAGCTAAGCTGAGTTTATATTTCCGTACTAGAGTACAGTGCTACTGAAGTACTATGGTAGATGTGGAAGCCAAAATGGCCTCGACAAAACTTCTTAGAGAAGTTAGCCTTTTGAATTCTCGTCTTGGCACGTATTTTCATGGTACAGTTAATGTAACATAACAGCTGTCATATATGCGTTGTCCTGCATGTGTCTATAGTTGGTAGGAATCAACCCCCTAGACCGATCATAAGAAGCCGAACTCGAAGGCTTCAAGGGCTCGTGCAGAAAAGCTTTAAGCCATAGCCAAGAGGGGGACTCCTATCCCGATCTGACCTCCAACCGATCTATCTGTCAAATCCTCACTTGTGTCAACATGCTCCTGCCCAACAGTGAAGTCCTAATCTAGAAGACAGCCTAGAACTAGCCAAGCAAAGCTCCCGACCTGATCCACTAATGTCTAACTTCAAGACAACTAACCTTTTGTTAGGTTGATTGGCTCCCAACTTGATCCAGATTAAGTCGGCCCCTGATTATAACGCATTCTTACTTCCGCCTACATTTATCATATCCCTAATGTCCAGCCACCAAGCGACACGTGTCTTCTAACACAATGTTCTAAAATGATTCTTTCTTTTCCATACTAAATTTTTTTTTATCTCTTTTACCCTTTTAGTATGTCTTATATAACATAGTGTAGAATACCCTTTTATCTTTTTATATATATAAAGCAACCCTAATAAACAGTTATATAAATCCCCACTTTTTTGTATATAAGCATCATTCAGCTTTTAATATAGAATCATTCACCTTGATCAACTTTAGTGTTCTCGTTATCATTCAACTCTTATCTATTCCATTTGGCAAGGAATAGTGACGAGTGACTCTTTAATCCAAACCGGTGTATTATATCCGATGGATTGTTAGTCGAGTAAGATCTAGTAGTGTATCATATCCATTCGGTAGCTACCCAAACTTTGCTAGCTTTTTCTTTGTTTCTTTCCAGTTTGCTTTGTTGTAGTGCCTCTCCATGCGTCCGACTCCGCAGATGCATTGGTTCTGTAAGTATTAAAGTACGGTTCCACAGGTATCAAAGCACGATGATAAGGGTGCTTTGCACATGACTAAACAAGTGACCGTGCCATTCAGTATTGGAAATGTATATAAAGATGAAGTGATATGCGAAGTCATCCCCATGGGGGCTTCACCCCTGCTGCTTAAACAACCTTGGTTATTCGACCAACGTGTTACGCACGACGGGTATAAGAACACCTATGCCTTTGTTAAGGATGGAAGGAGGACAGTGTTATAACCCCTAACCCCGTCCCAAGTAAATGAAACCCATAATTAGCTTACCCAAACTAATAAGAAAAAGGCTCTAATGATGAGCCGTAAGAAGCTTCAATCTATTAAGGAGGCTGGTGAACCGATGTTCTTGTTGGTTAGACAATTGATAGAGATAAGGGAATTGCAAGTAGTCCCAAAAGAAATCCAACGCTTGCTAAATGAGTTTTCCGACCTATTTCTAGAAGAACTGCCTAAGAGACTGCCACCAGCATGAGGCATAGAGCACTGTATCGATCTATAGCTGAGTACCACCCTACCTAATCAACATACATGTAGGATGAACCTTGAGCAAGCTACCCAGTTGAAAAGACAAGTGGATAAACTCATTGAGTGAGGATATGTGAAGGAGAGCATGAGCCCTTGTACTGTACTAGCTCTACTCGTTACGAAGAAAAATGGTTCATAGCGTATGTGTATCGATAGCCAAACGATCAACTGAATTACTGTCAAGTACAGATACCCAATACCAAGGCTTGGTGATATGTTGGATGAGCTTTATGGTGCAAAGATGTTTTCAAAGATAGATTTACGAAGTAGCTATCACCAAATTCACATGAGGCCGAGCAATGAATAGAAGACTACCTTTAAGACCAGGTACGAGCTTTACGAATGGTTAGTTATGCCATTCGAACTTATTAATGTGCTGAGCATATTCATGAGGTTAATGATCCATGTGATGCGCTCTTTTCTTGGAAGATGTGTAGTCGTATACTTCGATAACATATTGGTGTATAATGTCGACCCGAACAACTATATTCAACATCTTCGCAAAGTATTTAGTATTTTGTGAGCTAAAAAGTTGTATGGGAATGTAAAGAAATGTATGTTCTGCCAGAAAGAGGTGATGTTCTTAGGGTTTGTAGTATTAGGGGAAGGAATTCGAGCAAATGAGGAGAAGATCTAAGCTGTTCTGAAATGGCCGATGCCAAAGAATGTCACTGAAGTCCAACGTTTCCATAGCCTAGCTTCTTTCTATAGGTGATTTATTAAGGACTTCAGCACAATAACCGGCCCATTAATCGAGGTGACAAAGAAGAATGAAGGGTTCAGGTGGAACGATCGAGCTGAGCGAAGCTTCAAGGAGATCAAGGAGAAGCTCACCTTAGCACCTGTCCTTTCATTACTAGATTTTGACAAGCCCTTCAAACTGGAGTGCGCGCATCAAGAGTTAGAATTGGTGCTATCCTAATGCAAGAACGATGACTCATCACTTACCACAGTAAGAAACCAAGTAGCCTAGCCCTGAACTATTCTGTGTATGAGAAAGAGATGTACTCCCTTTTCCGAACCCTTACCATTTGAAAACAATACCTGCTACTATAAGAGTTTGTTATTTACACTGACCACAAATCATTGAAGTATTTAGGGAGTCAGAATAAGCTTTCGAAGAGACAAGCTAAGTGATTAGAGTTCATGGACGGTTTCTCATACATCATTGGGCACAAGAAGGGAAGCGCAAATGTAGTTGCCGACGCTATGTCACGATATGAAACCTTGCTGACCACTTTACAAACAAAACTATTGGGATTCTCACTCATCACTAAGCAGTATGCTAATGACCCTCACTTTAGTTCCATTATTGAACAATATTGCGAAGGACTAATTATGGGAGGATATTATCTTAAGGATTGCTATCTATTCAACGACCATAAGCTATGTATTCCAAACTGCTCTATACATGAACTATTAGTCCGAAAAGCTCATAGCAGTGGACTTTCAAGCCACTTTAGGGAGGTCAAGATAGCTAATCTGTTAAAAGAGAATTTTTGCTAGCTAGGTCTAACTAAGGATGTCCATAAGGTAATCGGTCGTTATGAAGTGTGTAAGCATGCTAAGGGGAAAAGAGAACCCTATGGAGAGTGCATGCCTCTACTAACGTTTACCTTACCATGGGCTGACCTTAGCATGGACTTTGTCCTAGGGTTGTCCTGGACATTCAAAGGGAAAGATTCTATTTTTGTTGTATTGGACCGTTTCAGCAAGATGGTGCACTCATTCCATAACATCGGACTAACGATGCTTTATATATTGCTAATTTATTTTTGCAAAAGGTTATCCGACTATATGGAGTACCGAAGACTATTGTCTCAGATCGGGACACAAAATTTTTTAGCTATTTCTAAAAGACTCTTTGGAGGAGACTTGGGACTAACCTAGTTCGACTCCAAAAGCCACCCTTAGACTGATAACTAGAATAAAGTGGTGAATAGGACACTAGGCAATCTGCTCAAAGCTGTTGTAGGGAAAAACTTAAGGGATTGGGATCTGTGCCTACCAGTCATTAATTTACTTACACTGTATATAAAAAAAAAATAAATCACGAATACTAGCAAGTATATTGGGTCGGAATCAAGTAATATAGAGCAAGTAAAGTTGTCAATCCCTTAAGGACTAAGAAGTTACTAATCCTATGCTAATTCTTATCAGTATTCAGGCAATCAAAAGTAACTTAACTAATCTAATAATTATACTGAAACTATCAAAAAGAAAATAGCTACAAAATATCTAAAACTAAGTAATCAATTGAGAATTGTGGGAAAAAAAAATCTACCCTAAATTATGCAAATCAAATTGTTATCATGTTATATAGATTAATAGCTATATAATCATTCAAATGAAATTATTATGCCTTAAAACTTAAGGACTTAAACCTCTAATTAATCAGTTAGCTCTCGCATCTTCAATTAATAGTGGACTCTAAATTACAATCACATATCTTCCGACACTATGGTTGTCTAATGTCATAAATCAATTATCCTTAATGTCTTAGTAAATAATCAATCGCAAAACATCACATTAATCTTTAGATAATTTCTAATTAATTCAATTAACATTGCTTCCACATTAATCAATCAAATTAATCAAAAATTTCTAATAAATCCCATATTAACTCCCGTATCACTAAGGTTTCTAGTGATTATAATAAATTAAACAACTATAGTCGAAATCATAGAAATTACAATCATGAATCATCCATATATTTATCAATCTTATAACATGAGTATAATTCTCATCTTTACTACCTAGGGTTTCATCAATTCCCACAAATAAAATTAATTAGCCATGGAATTTGAAACAAAAGCACAATTACTAATTGAAATTACAAAGTAATTCATAATTGAAAGCATGAATAAATCACAAAATTGTAGAAATATAATTAAAATAGATGTCACCAATTTTGTAATTGGAAAAGGTAAACGTCAATCGCAACTTTAAAACTTGATCTCTATAGCGAAAGCAAAATTCTTCTCAATGATCCAAGCTATTCTATAAAAAACTTCTTCAAGAACTATCTGCTAACTATTCCAAGACTATCTAACTTTTTAAGGAGATGAAAAGTTCTTCTAAAATCCTAGACTCATGATTATTTATAGAGAAAACTAGGGTTGGCTTTCGCAAGGCATTTTTTCATGAAGGCCAGCAGTGTTGACTCCAAAGCTAGCGATGTAGACTCTAAAGCCGCCGATGTTCCATGTAGTCGTAAGCTGGCTGATAGGCCTGCAATGTTCAATTCTAGTTATGCCATAACTCATTTCAGTTTCGTTCATTTGCGTAAAACTCCTCTAAATTGTCTGTATTTCCACTTTGAATCCTCTAATACCCGAAATATTCAAATGAGAATACTTAAGTACTATTTCTAAATGATTTATGTAAAATCAATAATAATTTTCTCTAATTCGCTCATTAAAATATGAATAAAATATGCCTTTATCAATTGTGGAGCTCGCATATAACCGAATTATCCATAGCACTACAGGGAAGACCCCATTCGAGGTCATCTATGGCCTTAACCTAACTATTCCCCTGGATATAATCAATACCGCAATAACTACTAAAGAGAGTTAATCTGGAATTGATCGAGCTGGAGAATTACATGAACTGCATCAATCCGTAACAAAGAAGATTGCCAAATTCAATCAAAGACAGCAAGAGATTGGTAACCAAGGCCGTTAAACTGTTTCTTTCTAGCCAGGAGACTTAGTATGGATTCACTTCAACCTAGAGTGATTCTTGCACTTAAGACAAAGCAAGCTATCTCCTCAAGCTGACTACCTATTTAAGGTCCTGAAGAAGATCAACCGCGACGCCTACCAGATCGAGTTGTCTAATGACTATGGTGTCTCCTCTACCTTCAACGTATCCGATCTGATTCCTCATCAACTAATAGAAGAAGACCCTATGAGCGCCCTAGAAGAACGAGCAAAAAACACTTCAAATTTAAGGACAAATCTTTTCGACCCCTAAGTAGATGATAGGAATCAACTCCCTGGACTGATCACAAGAAGCCAAGTTCAAGGACTTCAAAGGCTCGCATGAAAAATGCTAACTCTAAGCCATAGTCAAGACGAGGACTCCTATCCCAATCTAACCTCCAATAGGCTTATTTGTTAAATCCTCGCGTGTGTCTAATATGCTTCTACCCAACGGTGAAGTCCTAATCCAGAAGACAGCCTAGAACTAGCCAAGCCGAGCTCCCAACTTGATCTACTGACGTTTGACTTCAAGACAACTGATCTTTTGTTAGGTTAATTAGCTCCCGACCTGATTCAGATCAGGTCGGCCCCTGACTGTAACGCATTATTGCTTTCGCCTACATTGTATCGTATCCCTGATGTCCAGCTACTAAGCGATACGTGTGTTTTGACACAATGTTTTAGAATGATTCTTTCTTTTCCACACTAAATATTCTTTATCTCTTTTACCCTTTTAGTATGTCTTATGTAACCTAGTATAGAATGCCATTTTATCTTTTCATACATGTAAAGCAACCCTAGTGAACGGGTATATAAACTCCCACTTTCTTATATACGAGCATTATTTCGCTTTCAATACAGAATTATTCACCTTGAGCAACCTTAGTGTTCTTGTTATCATTTAACTCTTATCTATTCCCTTTAATAAGGAGTAGTGGCGAGTGACCCTTCATTCTGAACTGGTGTATCATATCCGGTGGATTGTTGGCTAAGTAAGATCAAGCGGTGTATCATATCCATTCGATATCTATTCGAACTTTACTAGCTTTTTCTTTGTTTCTTTCCGATTCGCTTCGTTGTATTGCCTCTCCATGTGTCAAACCCTAGAGATGCATCAGTAGTAGTCCTGTCATTTGAATGATGCTGTCCGATCAAAATCATCTCTACATGTCCGCATTGTGATGCAATAGGGGATTTATGTTTATACGAATCCTTATAACCGCCAATTCACTTTCCTAAGCTTATGGCTTACAAATACCATCGACCTTACACCAATAACTCTTTTGCAACTTCTCATATCTCACTTGCTTGCTACGACTTCAGAGATTCCTTTCTTCTTCTACTTCTTTCTTCATCAACAAAGTTCTCCCTTTTCTACTCTTTATCATTATGTTGAACAAGTGAAGTAACTTTACCTAAATGTAACATAACATCTTCAGGCTCTGAGATAACAAGGAATGCTATATTGCCCTTGCAAACCCCCCCACCCAAGAAGGGACAAAGGGGCTTAGTTTTCCATGCTAACATAGGTAGACAAGGAGACAAGGAGGAGGTTAGAGGCGTTTGATAAGGTAGAGGTTATAAGGGCCCTCCTACGAGATACCTATCTATGTAACCAATTGTTGGTGGCCATTGATGCTTATCAAAGGCCTAAGGTTGGTAAGGGTTCGAGGAATCAGGTAAGCAAAAGCAAACTTACTATAGTAAATTATACTCTCAGTAACTTTATCATGGGTGATTTCCCTAGCATTGTGGTACGACTGCCGAGGCAAGATGAGAGAGTAGCCTTGCTATTTAGGAGGTAGTTCGTAGTACACAAGAAGTCCCTTGAGTACTGGATGTACCTCCCCTCATAAACTTTGAAAAGGAGCTATTCAATTAACATCAATGCTACCTTACTCAAATATCTCTTAATAGGTGGAGGTTGTTAAAGGCATTCCAGACCTTATGCATATACTTGATGGTGAGGGTCACGCCCGAGCTCTTCAATCATTTTTATTTATGGAAGGCGCTGAATAAGTGGACCTATCTCCAAAAAAGCTTGGACAAGAAGCAATTTAGGGGCCCAAACTCATCCGTGAAGAATTGGTAAGACGAGTTCATGGTAATGGAGTTAACTGAAGAGGCGAACTTCTAGACTTGATGGACTCCATTAGTCCGAACTAAGACCTAAAAGAAACTTAGCCCAAACAATGCCAAAGCCGTAGGAGAGATTAAGACCTTTATGGCTTTAAGGCACGATAAAGAGATTAATGCCAACAATACGATGCAAAGGTACTTTACTCTACTGATCTCTAAGCTCTTCCTAAGCATAGAGAAAGCTGTCATGAAGAAGTGGCTAAAAGGTATAGGTCCATCCTTAATGTGAATAGACTCCTTTGTCATGCTAGCATAGGCTTACATAAAGCTATACTTTGTTTGATGCAAACCGTAACCAAGAACAAATAAGGCCAGTTACTAGATGGGTCGAAGCTTGTCGAAAGCTTAAAAAGGGGTGATAGGAAATCCGCGAAAGAGTGAATGAAAAATAAGCAAAACCTACGAACGGCTCTAAAGTATATAACGCACCAATGGAACTTCCGAAGACTCACATCACAACTCGATATGACGTATGAATTGGTTTAGTGAGGTTAGTTGCCACCTAGTCTTGCTTATGGGTTAGGATAAGAGTAAAATGAAAGTAAACAATCAGTGTTTACAAAATGAAGGATATTCAGTCTATTGATGATAATCCGATGTTTCTGGCTATAAGTACAAGGGTATTTATATCAAATAAGTTAAGGTAACTTGCCTAAAAGGGAAAAAGATAAAAAGGGTATTTTCCAAAGAAATAATGTACAAGAATACAAAGGGTAAAAATTAATATTTAAAAATAATAATAATTATTGTAACAGATTTTATATGTGGTCTTATACACGTGGTAGAGGTGCATTATTAAAGCCGTTGGAGGATGCAGACAAAGAAGCACAATCGGTTTACTTGTTCGAGCAAAGGTAGTTGAAGATTAGTCTAGTCTCTCCCTTTTGACTTCTCAGCAAGGATGATACCAAGCAACTAGTCGACTCAAACGTGAGTGAGTAAGAGTGCATGGTTTGGTTGTCATCTCAGCATTATACAATTCTACATAAAACCTTCGAGAAGTAGGTAGTCATACGACTCAACATGTAGAGTTGATTGACGAGGAGATGCTCGACTTCAATAAGAGCCAGTTGGAGCAGGAGGATTCGCCTTACATTCCCTTTAGCCTTCAAACTAGGATATGTGTTAAAGGACCAGTAAATTGATTCCTATCATCGTCTGTCATGTTTCTAAGGAATAAGGAGTCTTCTTTACTCGTGCTAGTCACAACAGAGTTTGTGGATACTTATAAAATGTTCGTGTTCTATTGAAATTGTTTATTTGTTTCTCTACAGGTGAGAAGCTGGCCATCTTTGCTCCCTTGCCCAGGAAAAGCGTCCAAGAATTAGTCTAATAAAGAGTCAAGGAAGGCTATTGACTCGAAGGGCAAGGTGGTGAAATTGAAGGCCACTAGAGAAGGGACTAGCAGAAAAAGGTCATCTAACTTGCCTCAGTGGATCCCGATCAACACCTTTTGCCTATCATAGAGCCCATTTCCATAGTGGCTTCATTGTTCAATCCCAACAACCATCCAAACCCATTGTTATTGTGGGGGAGGAAGCCGAAGGTAAAGAGCAAGAGGTGGTGAAACTCCTTCCTCCCTCTAAGGACAACATAGGGGAAGAAGCAAGGGGCAGAAGAGGAAAGCCCCTAAAGAGAGTAAATTAAGGGTGCCAGACCCAAAGAAGGCAAAAGTGCTATGGTCATATGGAAAGCTTATCTTAGCTCGGTTCCCTCTGGTCACCTATATCTTGCGATGGACTAAATGTATAAGGCCCAAATAGAAGCCTTAGACAAGCATTAGAAGGCAAACACTGTTTCGGATAAGTAGGATGTCTTGGACCCTCACCTTTATGAGGGAAACTCCAAGACATCTACCAAGCAATACAAGGGGAAGTTCTATAGGCTTAAGTAAGATGTTCGAGCCAGTGACGTAACACTACGCAACCAAGCACTCAGTTTGCAAGCCTTAATGGGATCTACCACCTTTGCTAACTGAAGCGTCTTGGAGATGACATCAGGGCCTTTATTCGAGACCCCCTTCGAGCTAGCAAGCTACCTTAGATCATTAGGCTGTTAGGTCAGTTTTCATTTCTTTAAGTTGCTTTATTTTACAATGTTTTTCTGAGTTTCTTACTAATTGCTCATGGTGTAACCCTTGTGTTTCAATACCATAGCCAAGTGTTACTTTGGATCGCTTGTTACAATGATTTGCTAGGAGAGGTAAAGGACCTCTAATTGGACGTATTTTGTATATAAAAGGGTCGCGAAGAGGTAGAGTCCTTTTGTAAGCATTATTATAAGAAATTTTGAAAGGCTAATAGATTTCTTCTTTGTTCTTATGTGCAGAAAGCAATTTAGGAGACCAAGCTAGAAAAGGAGAGAGAGAAGTGAAAGGAAGTCAAGGGAGGCTACCAAAGAGGTTGCTGCCCTCAAGAAGCAATTGGAGGAAGAGTAGAAGTCTAAAGCAGAGCTCCTCAAGAAATGGAAGGAGTAGAAGGAGGCCAATAAGGACTTGGAACAATGCAACCGGGAGTTAAGTGCATCGGCCTCTAGATTGCAAGCTAAGCTGGCAATGAAGGTGAGTGAAAGTGAAAGCAATAAGAAGTACTCACTAAAGCTAGTTGACCAGAAGATAGAGCTGGAGAAGAGGGTCAAGCATCTTGAGGTTGAGAAAGAAGAGATGCAAGCTCTGATCACCGACCTCAAGAGTTGGAAGGTCATCTATTCCATTACTGAGTAAAAGGTTATCAATGATTTCTTACGATCGGAGCAGTAAGATGACAAATGTGATGATATGTTCACTAAAGTGGGCTGCTACCTCAAGGGCATGGTTCTTCAAAAGTACCCAAGCCTTGACTTAGGCTTCTTAGACTATCTGGACAAGGTGACTTATGTAGAGAAAAAGGAGGTAAAGAAGAAGCAAGAGGCGATTGTACCCACTATCAGGACAGGTTAAGATGCCCCTACATCTTCATCTGCTCCAACAACTCTACAGGAAGTCACCCCTGATGAATCACATAAGAAGGATCAAGGTTAAGGTAACCATCTTGTTAATTCGAACAAGCAGGCTCCTCCTCCTTCTTCCTTAGGCCTAAGCTTAGCAGATCAAACGGGTTAACCCCCCAAACAAATTAGCGTGCTAGACTTCTTCGAGCTACTAGAGTTGGTTGATCGAAAGTGATGAGCCATTGTCTTTTCTCTTCTCTTTTTTTTTTTTTTTTCTCTGCTATACTTAGTTAGATTTTTGTAAAGAAAGTTTCTATAATGGGCTGGTATATCAAACCCTCCATTCTTGTAAACATTTTAAAGGAGTCAAATGAAATTGTAGATTTCCAATTTGTGTTTTGCTCTACTTCTTGTATTTCTGGTTTGCTAATGCCTACATAATTAAATGTTATACCTGGTGTTTGCATGTTTATAACTAGTTGTTTAGCCGGAGAGTTATTTGCTCCTTCAAGACTGCTTGGTTGTTAAAGGCTAAGGCCACCTTGTTCTTAAGAAGGAGCTAGGGTTATTCTCCTTAAAGGACCTTTAGCTACTTATTGCTTAGGTTGTGTTGCTTAGGGAAGAGTTAAGGTTACTCTTCATAGAAGATTGTTTAGCTGTTTGTGGCTTAGGTTGTGTCAGGGGCTAAGTTAGATGTGTAAGAGGTGTTTCCCTTTACTAAGGTTACTCGATAAACATCAAGTAGGTGGTATTCTAAATTGGCCATGTAACGGAACTTCCTTATTTATGTAAGGGATGTTTCCCCTGCTAAGGTTACCCAATAAAGGTTAGGTCAGTAATCTTATAACCTACCCGTACCTCAAGACGCATGCAAGTCAAGAATCCATCTGAAAACTTATAGGTCTATTCACCCATTTAGGGCTAAGACGAATCAAGTAAGACAATAAACAAAATATGCACAGTCATTAATGAATGAAACATATCATCAATAACTTTGATGAACAATTATAATGGAATTTACATGGTTTCATTTAAAGTAAAGCTGCAAATTTTTGGCATTCCAAGTGCATAAGATGTGCTCACCATTTAGCCTCTTTAGTTTGTATGCCCCATTTCCTAAGTTTTCCTTGACTTTGACTAGGTCTTCCCAATTAGGGGTTAGCTTTCCCTACCGCTCTCGTGAGCCAATGGCATCAAGCTTTCAGCAAACTAGGTCTCCTACCTTAAATTCCTTGTGTTAGGCCTTCTTGTCATAGTATCTAGCTAGTTGGTGCTAATAGGTAGCCACCCAAGCTGCTGCAATGTCTCTGATTTCTTCGGTAATGTTGACACTAGCCTATAGGAGGGACTCATTTGTGATGGCATTAAAGGACCAAGTCTGAATGTTGGCGAGCTCCAATTCATTGGAGAGGATGCTTTCGAGCTGAAGGCCAGGCAAAATGGGGTTTCGATTGTAGAAGTGCAATAGGTAATCTTATATCCCTAGAGAAAGTTAGATAGCTCATCTACCCATCTGCCCTAAGTACATTTCACCTTTACCTTGAGACTTTTGAGGATAACTAAGTTGATGGCTTCAACCTGGCCATTGGACTGGGGGTATGTAATGGAGGTGAAATAAGGCATGATGTGATGTTTAGTGAAAAACTTCTTGAACTTAGGGTTGTCAAACCGCCGCCCATTATCCATGATGAGGGCATAGGGGACCTCAAATCTAAAGAGGATGTTGTTTTACATAAAAGACTCTATGCTCCTTTCTATTATTTTGGTGATAGCCTCAAGTTTAACCCACTTGGTGAAGTAATCAGCTACAATGATGATGAACAGCCATCCTCCTAAGGCCTTCGGAAAAGCACAAAGGATGTCAATGCCCCACTAAGCAAAGGGCTAGGGGCTTATCAAAGGCTGCAGGTTAGAGCTAGGGGCATAAGTGACTACAGCATACTTTTGGCATTAAGGGCACCTCTAGGCTACTTCCTTCGCATCTTACCCCATAGTAAGCCAGTAATATTCGAGCCGAAGAGCTCGGATGTAAAGAGCTTATGATTGGATGTGGTTGCTACATACTCCGACGTGTAACTTGATAGGGATCAAGGACCAATCATGTGTTCCCGAGCATAAAGGCTTACTCAGATGATTCGTCGAGCTATCCGAGGTAAGTTGAGTGCTAAGGGATAATGCATACCTAAGTCCAAACTACTGAGTTACTTCACTCTCTACATCATCCAAGAAGCTACTAAGGTGACTAGCTAACTTACCGAGTCAACCCCTCTGCCATACACCAGTCTAAGCATCAAATCAGGATACAGCCAACCTCACCAGTGTCAAAGCTGAGCTGATATTGTCAAGAGTCGATCACCCGAGACCGACTCGAAAATGAGTCGCCCCTGAACCATCCCTTGTCCAGTCCTAACTGCCTAAGCTGCTAAACTATCAACACCGACCTAACCTGATCAGGACCTTCGTCCCTATTCGACGAACAATGTCATTTGAACCACAAGAATGAGCAAACCATGTGCGCGCTATTCTTTTTCTAACATTCGTACTGTCCTATCTACCAACAAATATTCTTTTTGCACAATTACATTAATACCCCTATAAATTATTCCCCTTTTCCCTTAACCAATAAGAATCCTTTTGTAATTTACTACAACCCAGGTTTTACCCCAATTAGGTACTATAAATGCTTATATATTGTAATGGCTGCAACAACGAATACATTGAAATTTTCATATACACTCTCTTGAGTTAAGTTTTCTGCTGCTTACTCTCGAGCTATTCTTATGTAGCCCATTGAGTGTGGATTAGTGGCAAGTGGCCTCCAAGCACACTTATGAGTCATATCAAGTGTGACCTGCGCTCGTGTGAGGTGTTAGTGTATCATATCTATCGTTGGTACACGAGGACTCTTGCTTAACCTTCAACTATCATTTATCTTTCAAACTATCTCACAGTTCAGACCCAACCCATTGATTCGTGCAATACCGGATGTCATGTATTCACCCACGTCATACCTATATCATCATGGTACTAGAGCCTAGCTACGTTCAAAGCTAGATTTTGTTACTTTGTTCTTTGAGTGGTTTGTTACTATTTTCATGTGTTAGAAGTTTTGTTATTAACATAGGAGTTTAGGTAGTTGAAAGGTATTGAGGAAAATTCTATGCTCTATTTTTACCTATTTCCTATACACAAAATAGAGTATAGTTGTTTGTTTATTCACTATTTGTAGTTGTCATAGTAGTGGGAGCAGTAGTTATTGTTCTACTGATGTCATTTATGGAAAGAAATTTGAGTGGTATTTTAAACATCAATTTTGTGGGATAACCAACAACATCAGATTTAAGTATTTAAGGCACTCTGGGAAACTAAGAAAGCGGTGCTCAGAATGGCTAAGGGTAAGAAGGAAACTTTACACCATAGTCAGTGGGTGACCGATTGGATAGGCTTACCAACTTAACTTAGTAGTTAGTTTGGTTACTATTATCCAAGAAGACAGACAACGAGCTAAAAATAGCCCAATTAGAGGACTTAAGTAGCAAGAGTGAGGCAATGGTCAGTTTAGCTGAATTAATACCTCAACTCAACCACCCAAAGCTAAAGGAATAGGTAGGGTTGCTAAGTGTAGGCTAGCACTCAAAGAAATCGAAGAAGACAAGGAAGGAGATGACAAAGCAGAAGAATACTACGAACCTAAAGAGAGGAATGTCTGAGCCCCTAGAGTTGAATGGTTGAAGATGCGCATTCTACATTTTTTCGGGAATGGTGATGCTAAGAACTACCTAGATTGGGTATACAAGATTAAGAAGTAATTTGAATACCATAAAGTACCCAATAATGCAAAGATTAGACTTGCTGTGTTGGAGTTCATTGGTTATGCCGCCCTATGGTGGAAAAACTTGCAAGCCACCCAAAGAAGAGAGGGAGAACGAGAAATTAGAAGTTGGGATGAAATGACAACAATAATGAGGAGAAGGTTTGTGCTGAGCTATTATTTGCAGGATGCCTTCAAAATGTTGTAGGAACTAAAGCAAAGAGGATTGGCTGTTGAAGCTTGTGTCAAGAAATTCTAAATGTTAATGATCTGATGCGAATTTAGTAAGCCAAAAGACCGAATTGTATCTTGATTCTTTGTGGATTGAAGTACGAGATTAGAGATATCCTAGAAACCATGGATATTAGATCACTTAACGACACAATTCGAGCTGCTTAGAGGATAGAAGACACCGAATAGGAAGGTTCTGAACACCCGTTAACCATCTTAGTAGTAGCCGATTTGTTTCGAGTAAACCTATGCAAACGAAACCAAGTAAAGTTGCCGAGACCTAACCTACTCAAATTACTCGAGCAAAGGAGAAGGAAGTCTTGAGGAAGTTTGAGAAAGGCCAAAGTTCGGGTAGGAAGGCAAGTGAGATGAAATGTTTTAAATGCTAAAGATTTGGACACATGGCCACTTAGTGTCTGAACAGAAGAACTATGGTGATCCGAGGTGAGGCACCAACTATTGGAGTAGACAGTATTAACGAGGAATTAAAGGAGCTGAAAGAGGACGGACAAATCGAGCTATTTGAGGAGGAAGTCATCTATAGTAAGGAAGGTAACTTTACGCCGATCACTCTAGTGTCGAGAAGGATAATGAGTGTTAGTCCCGTACCTGAAGAATAATAGAGGGAAAATCTCTTCTACATCAAATGTAAAGTGAACAAATCACTTTGTACCTTGATTATTGATAGTGGGAACTGTACGAATGCAGCCTCTGCATTTATGGTCTAGCAATTGAAATTGCTAACCAAGCCTCACCTAAAACCTTATAACCTTAATTGGCTCAATGATAAAGGAGCCATACAAGTGAACAAATACATGTTTGTGTTGATCTGCATTGGTAATTATCAAGATTAAGTGCTCTGTGACGTGCTACCTATGAGTGTATCCCATATTCTACTTGAACAATCGTGGATGTTTGATTGAGCAGTGATATATGATGGATGAAGGAATACATGTTCCCTGGAGCATGAAGGCAGGAGGGTAAAATTGAGTCGTATGACCGTTGAGCAAGTAAAGGTCATGTAGACTTAACTAAACCGAACCTTGAAAAAAAAGGCTTTAGTAATGACTTGAGCTAAGCTAAAAAGAGAGATGGAACTCAAAGGGTTGACTTATTTACTGGTTCAAAGAATAATAGAGATGAGGTCCGAAGAGAGGGGGTAGCCTACCAAGGTGAAAACATTATTGGAAGAGTTCATCGATCTATTCTCAGATGAACTACTGGAAGGTTTGCCTCCTATCCAAGGCATTAAACATGTAATTAACTTACAGCTAGGATCCACCTTGCCGAACAAGCTTACTTATAGATTGAACCTTAAACAAGTTGCTAAGCTACAAAGGCAAGTAGATGAGTTGATAAAGAAGGGGTTTGTATGAGAATCCCTTAGCCCTTGTACCGTACCAGCTTTATTAATCCCTAAGAAAGATGAGTCATGGAGGATATTTGTAGATAGCCAAGCAATCAATCTAATCACTATCAAGTACAGGTATCCTATACTAAGGCTTGATGACATGTTAGAAGAGTTGAATGGAGCAAGAGTGTTCTTCAAGATTCACCTCAAATCAGGATATCACGTTCTCATATAAATGGCTTGTAATGCCGTTTGGACTGTCCAACATGCTAAGCACATTTATGCGCTTAATGAATTATGTGCTCTGAGAATTAATAGGGAAGTTTATTGTGGTTTATTTTGATGACGTCTTAGTATACAACCCTGACCTAGAGACTCACCAGGAGCATCTGCTAAGAGTCTTTGCAAAACTCTACGCTACACAACTCTACACCAATATAAAGAAGTGCGATTTTTGTTGATCTAAAGTGATATTCTTGGGATTTGTTATAAGTAGTGGTGGCATACAAGTTAATGAAGAGAAGATTAGAGTGGTCACTAAATAGCTAGTGCCAACCACTTCAGCCGATGTAAGGAGTTTCCACGGCCTGGCATCGTTTTAACGCAGATTCATAAGGAATTTTAGTATGATCGTTACCTCATTCACCGAATTATCAAAGAAGAATGTCAAATTCAAATGAAGAGAGAAGGAGCAGAGGAGTTTTGAGGAAGTAAAAGAGAAGCTGACTATAACCTCTATCTGAGCTCTGTCAAGCTTTGACAAAGTGTTTGAAGTAGAGTATGATGTATCCAGACTAGGCATAGGTGTTGTATTGATATAAGAAGGCCGACCTATTGCTTACTTTAGTGAGAAACTTCAAGAAGCTACACTCAACTATTTTGTCTATGATAAGAAGTTTTACTCCTTAATTCTAGCCTTAACAGTATCATTATACTATCTACTACTTAAGGAATTTGTGATCTACATCAACCATGAATCCTTGAGATATCTGAAGAGCAAACCTAAGTTGTCCCAGAGACAAGCTACGTAGGTCAAGTTCATGGAGGGATTTTCTTATGTCATGAAATATAAGAGTAGGAGGAACAATGTAGTGGTTGACGCCTTATCGAGACAACGTTCTCTCTTGACCGAAATGTAAACCAAGCTACTTGGCTTTTCAACAATAAAGAATTTGTATGCTAAAGACCCACACTCCGGTCCCATCTATGCCAGATATAAGGAGGGATGGACTTTGGACAACAATTACAAAGAAGACAGATACTTATTCAGGAATAGGAGACTTTGTATCCCGACCTATTCTATGAGAGAATTGCTAGTGCTCAAAGCGTACAAAGGAGGATTGACAGGACACTTTGGTCAACACCAAACCCATAAGGTACTCTCCTTAAGATTCTCTTGGCTAGGGATGATGAGAGATGTCCAATCCGTATTGGAAAGGTGTACGACTTGCCGAAAAGAGAAGAGCTAAGTTGAGTAAGGACACTATCTACGCTTGCCCATCCTGACCAAACTATGGTTCAAGCTGAGTATGGACTTCGTGTTAGAATTACCGAAGACATCCCGAGGGACTCCATCATGGTGGTTGCAGATCGATTTAACAAGATGGCACATTTCGTGCCTTATTCCAAAACTAACAATGTTTTAGCTATCTCTTTTCTTTTCTTGTAGGAAATAATCAAGCTTTACAGGGTCCCTAGGACTATTGTTTCAGACTGAGACTTAAAGTTCATGAGCCACTTTTAAAGGATACTATAAAAACTAATGGGAACCAAGCTATTATACAGTACGTCCTGTCATCCACAAACTAATGGACAGACCGAGGTTGTCAATAGAATAGTAGGAACTTTATTACGGGTTGTTGTTGAATGAAACATGGCTTATTAGGATCTATGCCTACTAATTATTAAGTTTTCCGACAATAGGACTGCTTATGACATAACAAACATGTCTCCCTTTGAGGTCACCTATAGTTTTAACCCCAAGCTCTCTATAGACCAAGCACCCCTACTGAGGCTTAATGATGACCCACCAGCTGCAAAGAGAGTCAAGGCCATCAAAGCCATGCACCAAAAGGTGGTAAAATAGTTATCCCGAGCTACTAACAAATCTCGAGAGGCAAGCCAAGGACGGAATAAGAGAGAATTTCAACCAGGTGATTTAGTCTGGATCCACCTCAGCAAGGAATGATTCTTGAACTTGAGGAATAGCAAGTTATCTCTTAAAGTTTATGGAGCCTTCAAAGTGCTTAAAAGATCAATCTTAATGCCTACAAGATTGAACTACCTAAGGAATACGGAGTCTCGAACTCTTACAACATTGCCGATCTCTAACCATATACTCCCAAGGACGAGCGACCTACAGTTGAGCTAGATTTGATCCTAAATCTCAAACAACTTAGAAGGGATGATAGGGATCATGGACCAATCATGCGCTCTTAAGCCTAAGGGGTTACACAGATGGCTCATTGAGCTATTCGAGGTGAGTTGAGTGCCAAGGAGTAGTGTATACCCCAATTCAACTTACCAAGTTACTTCACTCTCTACATCATCTAAGAAGTTACCGAGGTGACCAACCGACCCCTCCGCCACATATTAGTCCAAGCATCAAACCAGGATATAGCCAACCTCACCATCACTAAAGCCGAGTTGACATTGTCAGGAGCTGATTATGTCATACCCTGAAGTGGCAAAGTCGTAACAGTCCAGTTGTGCAAATCATTCTAAGATAGAAGCTAATCTTATAGCCGCTATCTTAGACTTGATCTACACAAAGCATCTATGACTAACTCATTTTGAAGTAAACAGTTCATGAATAAAATAAATTATCTACCTAAGAAAGTATGAAAATATATGTATATTCACTAAAATTCAAATATTACAAATAATGTTTGTAAGATTTCATCTATTATATTTCCTAAGCAATATATTATCTGAAAATGGAAAATTCTAAAATAAAAGCTAAGACCTTAAAACTATATATGTTCTTCAAATGTATTTCCTCACTTCCTAGGATCCAGTAGTTACTAGCTTCAAGGTGAATATAGGCTAATTCTTAACCAACACCTGCAACAATGTCTATAAAAATGTGAGCAACCAATAGCTCAATAAGTTAGGACGGAGACTTAAAACTATATATCAAACATAAACAGGTTGATCAACTAAATTAGTTAGATGCTATGCATATACAAACAAATGCTATCGCATGATGTTGTCTGACTTGTCATAAGATTAGAGAAATTGCATTTGCTCTAATCTAGGTTGAAGAGTTTTTGTTTAATGCAATAGCTCACGAGCAAACACAGGCTTATGCAATGGAGATACTGCTCTTCCTGCGACTACCTTCAAACCATTGACTTCACCCTTGCCGCGACCTCCTCACCTATCACTTAGTTCGACTAAGGATGAAAAAGAGACCAATTATGCTATCTAGCGCTATCCCTTTCAAATGGATCGATATTTGCCTAAAGAATCTTAAGTTTTCCCTAATGGGTAATCCAATTTAGAATTATAAGTCATATATTTAGTTAAAGTCGGTTTAAGGTGTTCAATCATTTCAACAAGTCACACAAATATAAGCCAGAGCTATAAGTCAGAACCATATCATCAAGCTAAAAAACAAGCACATACACATAGTTAACTTTCTATCAAGCATAATCAAGTATAATTTCAAACCTCTAAATACTACAAATTAGTACTTCGAAATATAGTAACGTATTAATCCAATTTACCTGGACTCATCGCTTACTCATTCGACGTGCGACTCGTACAGGTCATCGCCCATAATTCCCTATAATATAAATATTATTTTAGTTTTCACATAACTGCGATAGATTGGTTTTTGTTTTGAAATTCTTATTCCTATCTTCAATTTAGGGTTTTATTATACCTAACTATTCAAGTTTTTAAGTCTTTTACAATGATTCTTAATTTTGAGCTAATTTCTAATTTAGTTTCTTAATCGGTTTCTAAATTAGGTTTTAACTCAATTTTTGATTATGAATTTTATAAGTAACCCTAAGAATTCATTTCAACCCATAATGTGAAATTAATCACATTATTTTGAGGTATCTTACATACCATATTTAACTCTTAATCAGTATTTTAGTTTATATGGTATACCCTATAGCTTAATTTATCTATCGAATTTACTTTCGATGTGAAGAAAATTTACATTTTTCATATAATTGCCTTAAATTTAAGTTTCCGACTAAATTTAGTAAATATTTCTATTATTATTAAAATATCAATTTTAACATAATAGTTTCCTACTTATTAATTTCTTATACTTATATAATATACATTATCACCTAATATGTACATAATATACACATCTAATATTCCCATCACTTCAAATATCATCTTTTAACATTAACTAACATCTCAAAATACCTAAATTCATCCCAAATTAGAATTTATATTTAATTACCCTAAATTACAAAATTAACCTAAAATATACCATTCTACCTATTATATATATATTACATAATACACCTAATAATTATATCTAACACCCTAAATGCTACAAATAGCATACTATATCAGATCTTAATATCTTAAAATATATAATTATGCATTAAATCAGTAATTATCCCTTTAATTACCTAATTAGCCCAAAATTGCGTATTTTATGCATCATTTTAAGGTCTAAAAATCATCCAAAATTTTCAAAAATAGGTTTTTGAAAAATCTCTTCATAACACTATTTTAAATACTCTAATTAGCCTACATAAAAATTGTGAGTTCAAAACTATACTCCTAAGGTTATTTATTTCTAAACCAAAAAAAATTCAAGTTTATAAGATTTCTTAAGGACAGTATATTTTTAGACATAAATTCATCAAACTAATTTTTTTTTGTAAATCTAAATACTAAAATATCCCAAAATAACAATTTTCATAATTTTCCAAATATTTCTTACATTTTAAAAAAAATTGGGAGGAAATTGGAACTTACTAGCATTAGTTGCTCCGGTCACTAAGGCTTTGTCTACAAGCTTAGGCACTGCCACCACCATTGACTAGTGGTGGCTATCTACTCTCAGGTACTCGTTGAGTCTAGGTTCACCTTATTAGCCTTACTTGCTTAAAATATATATATATATATATATATATATAAATCGTGAATACTCAAGCAAGTATACTGGGTCAGAATCGAGTAATATAGAGAAAGTAAGGTTGTCGCTCCTGTAAGAACTAAGAAATTACTAATCCTATGCTAGTTCTTATTAATATTCAGGCAATCAAAATTAAATTAATTAATCTCATAATTACTCTAAAACTATTGAAAAGAAAATAACTATGAAAAATCTAAAATTAAGTAATCAATTGAGAATTGTGGGAAAACAGAATCCACCCTAGATTATGCCAATCAAATTGTTATCATGTTATATAGATTAATAGCTATATGGTCATTCAAGTGAAATTATTATATCTTAAAACTTAAAGATTTAAACTCCTAATTAATTAGTCAGCTTCTGCATCTTCCAATTAACAGTAGACTTTAAATTATAATAATATATTTCCTGATACTATGATTGTCTAATGTCCTAAATCAATTATCCGTAATGTCTTAGTGAATAATTAATCACTGAACATCGCATTAATTTCTAGATAATTTCTAATTAATTCAATTAACTTTGCTTCTACATTGATTAATCAAATCAACTAAGAATTTCTAACAAACCCTATATCAACTCCCGTATCATTAGGGTTTCTAACAATTATAATTGAAATCATAGAAATTACAATCATGAATCATCCATATATCTCTTAATCGTATAACATGAACACAATTATCATCTTAGCTATCTAGGGTTTCATTAATTCTCATAAATAAATTTAGCCAGCCATGAATTTGAAAACAAAAACACAAACACTAATTGAAATTGCCAGGAAATTCATAATTGAAAGTATAAGTAATTCAGAGAATTGCATAAGAATAATTGAAATAGATGACACCAATTCTGTATTGGAAAAGATAATCAAGTTTTTGGCGCCGTTCCCGGGGACTAGAAATATTAAACCTTTTAGTTCTGTTGGTAATTTAGGCGCACTTGATGACGTGTGTTATTTTTGCTCTTCTTGCAGGTATTTTATGCACAAGAGTAGAAGTGCTGAAATTCTACCACTAGATTCAAAAATAGAGCGCACTTTACATCAATTAAGGCGAGAGAACATAAGAAGAATAGAAGAGATAGTAGGTAACAAGGGTAATAATTAGATATAAGGAGTTCCACGAGCACTACAAGATTATACAATACCTAAGGTGATAGGTTCGGCTGTAAGGAGGCCTACTATTCAAGCTAACAACTTTGAGTTGAAGCTGTCCCTTATTCAGATGGTTCAAATGAATCAATTTAGAGGATATCCCAATGATAGTTCTGACGAGCATATTGCGGGATTCCTTTAATACTGCAATATAGTAAAGATGAACAATGCGATAGATGAGGTTATCGGATTACACTCTTTCAGTTTTTACTCAAGGATAAAGCTAGAGCTTGGTTTCATTCACTGCCACAAGAGTTTATCACCACCTGGGCTGATCTTTCATCGAAGTTCTTAAGGAGATTTTTCCCACCGGCTAAGACCACAAAATTAAAGAATGACAACATTAACTTTACCAAGTTTAGTGGTGAGTCACTTTATGAAGCATGGAAGAGATTTAAGGATGCAATCAAAAAATGCCCACACCATAGCTTGCTAGACAATCTCTTGATTGAGATCTTTTATCTCAGTATGGATGAGACATTGAGGTCCCTAGTTGATGTTGCAGCTGGAGGTGCTCTAATGGGTAAAACATATAATGAAGCGAGTGCATTGACAGAAGAGATGGCCTCCTATGTACATAACTAGCAAAACAAGAGAAGCAAGTTAGGAGTGGCAGCAGCCAGTGACAATAACACTGTATCTTAATTAACGGCTCAGATTGCAGCTCTCATTGCTTAAGTAAATAAACTCTCCTCAACATAGTCTTTTAATGCTAACCTTATTGTTTTTTGTAAGCTATGTTCAGGACTACATTCAACTCTTGAGTGCTTAATTGGGAATCACTCAACTTCAACCAATATAGAACAGGAGAATTTTGTCAATAACTTTCAACGCGACAATTAAGGACCATATTCAAATACATATAATCCTGGGTGGCGTAATCATCCAAATTTTTTATGGAGGAATGAGAACAATGCATTCCAACCACCACCTGGATTCCAGAAGTAAGGTCTTGCTCAGAACACTTTACCTCAGCAAAATCAGTCTAGAATGGAAGAGCTCATGTTGAGCTATATGCAAAAAACTGACACCATGCTATAGAATCAACAAGCGATTATTCGAAACCTAGAGAATCAGATTAGTCAGATTTCTCAACAGTTGAATAACAGACCATCAGGGTCTTTACCCAATAATATTGAAGAGAATCCTAAAGGTGTCAATGTTATTATGCTGAGGAGTAGGAAAGCATTGGAAACAGTTGATAGACGAGTTGAAGAAAAGGTGGAGATTCTAAAGGTAGAAAAAGAGAAGGAGGTGGAAGAGGAACCAACGCAAAAGTCACCAGAAGTGAAACCATATGTTCCTCCAGTTCCCTTTCCAAGAAGATTGAAGCAACAGTAGCGAGACGCTCAATTTGCCAAATTCCTAGATGTCTTCAAGAAGTTGCAAATCAACATCCCTTTTGCAAAAGCACTTTAACAGATGCCTTCATATGCCAAATTCATGAAGGATTTACTTACCAAGAAGAGAAAGATTGATGGGAATGAACCGATAATGCTTATAGGGGAGTGCTCCATAATCCTTTAGAAAAATTTATCCACCTTACCTAGAAAACAAAGAGATTAGGGGAGTTTTACTGTTCCTTGCACTATAGGAAATTTTCACTTTGATAAGGTTTTTATTGATTCAGGTGCAAGTATAAATTCAATGCCCTTGCCTATTTTCAGGAAGCTGGAACTTGGAGATTGCAAGGAGACTCATGTCACCTTGCAACTTGCTGACAGTAGTATCAAATACCCAAAGGGTATTGTCAAGGATGTCTTGGTAAAGGTAGACAAATTTATCTTTCCAATCAACTTTATAGTCCTAGAGATGGAAGAAGACAGAGAGGTACGTATGATCCTGGGCAAACCGTTTCTCACAACAAGTAAGGCGTTGATAGACATAGAATAGGGTAAGCTAACTTTAAGAGTTATGGACGATTAGGTAACGTTTAATGTTTATGAAGCCATAAAGCATTTTGATGATTGCAAATCCTATTACACTATTGACATTTTTTATGAGATTACCTATGAGTCTACAGAAGAGAAAGTAAGATTGGATACCATGGAATTAGTTCTTAAGGATCTGGATGATTAGAGCGATGACGACGAGCTTGAAGAAGAAGGTAGGGAACAGGTGTTAGAAATCAAAGCTCGATACTATGAAGAACTAGGCACCAGTGAGCAAAAGCTAGTCCCATCATTAACATAACCCCTGGTGCTTGAACTTAAACCTTTACTTAGTCATTTAAAATATGCTTATCTTGGAACAAATGATACTTTACCAATAATAATCTCCTCCTCTTTGATAGGTGACCAGGAGAAACAACTTTTAGAAGTTCTAAGAAAGCATCAAGAAGCCATCGAGTGGACCATTACAAATATAAAGGGGATTAGACCCTTAATTTATACTCACTAGATATTGCTTGAGGCTAAGTGCAAATCCATAGAATAACCACAGAGACGACTCAACCTAACTCTCAAGGAGGTAGTGAAGAAAAAGATACTTACATTATTAGATGCAGGTATTATCTACCCTATCTCAGATAGTAAGTAGGTTAGTCCTATTCAGGTAGTGCTAAAAAGGGTGGTATGACTGTAGTGAAAAATGAGAAAAATGAGTAAAAAGGTGGAGAGTGTGCATAGATTATAGAAAACTGAATGATGCCACACGTAAGGACCACTTCCCACTCCTTTTCATAGATTAGATGTTAGAAAAACTTTCAAGGCATGATTATTATTGTTTTTTAGATGGATATTTTGGTTACAATCAAACTGATATCGCACCCGAAGATCAAGAAAAAACCACTTTTACATATCCTTATGACATTTTTGCCTTTAGGAGAATGCCCTTTGGTCTTTATAATGCACCAACGACTTTTCAAAGATGCGTGACGTCTATATTTTCTGACATGTTAGAAGATTTTATTGAAATATTTGTGGATGACTTCTCTATCTTTGGGAAGTCATTTGATTCATGTTTGACTAATTTAGGTTGTGTGCTTAAAAGGTGTAAGAAGACTAATTTACTTCTAAATTGGCCAAAATGCCATTTTATGGTAAGAGAAGGAATAGTCTTATGTCATAAGGTATCAAAAAAGGAGATTGAAGTTGACAAAGCCAAAGTGGAGATAATAGAGAAACTACCACCACCCACTTCAATAAAAGGAGTCAGGAGCTTCCTAAGGTATGTTGGCTTCTACAAAAGATTTATCAAGGACTTCTCTAAAATCTCTAAACCTCTTTGTAATTTACTTAAAAAAGATTCTACTTTTGTTTTTTAAGACAATTGTTTGCAGGCATTCAATCTATTAAAGGATAAGCTTACTTTAGCACCAATAATCGTTGCACCAGGTTAGGAGTTTCCTTTCAAGATGATGTGTGATGCTAGCAACTATGCTGTAAGAGCAATACTTGGGCAGAAGAAAGGTAAGTTATTTCATGATATATACTATGCGAGTAGAACTTTGAATGAGGTGCAAAGAAACTATGCCATGACAGAGAAAGAACTTTTAGTGGTTATATTCGCTTATGACAAGTTTAGGCCTTATCTCATAAGTTCTAAGATCATAGTATACACAGACCATTCTGCTCTGAAATATTTGTTTGATAAGTTGATGCTAAACCTAGGTTAATTCGATGGATCTTATTACTACAAGAATTTGACCTTGAAATCAGAGATAAAAAGGGAACTGAAAACATAGTTGCTGATCATTTATCTCGATTACAATTGAGGTGTTTAGAGCCATCCATTAATAAAAAGTTCCCCGATGAACAATTGTATGTAGTAGAGATCCAAAGATTACCTTGGTATGCTGATATAGTCAATTACTTGGTTAGTAAAATCATACCATACGGTTTCTCATTTCAAAAGAAAAAGAAGTTTTTACATGATGTGAAATTTTATTTCTAGGATGAACCATATCTTTTTAAAAGTTGTGCTGACAAAGTAATTAGATGTTGTGTCCCTAAAACAGAACAACTTAGCATAATTCAACACTATCATTCTAAAGAAGCAGGGGGTTACTTTAGTGTAGAAAGAACTACAACTAAAATTTTATCTTATAGATTTTACTGGCCTAGTTAGTTTAGTGATTGCAGGAACTATATTATGTCTTGTTCTCAATGCTAAAGGATCAGAAATATTTCTAGGAGACATGAATTACCATAAAAGAGTATTATGGTGATTGACCTTTTTGATGTATGGGGAGTAGACTTCATGGGTCCTTTCTCTTTATCTTCTTCAAACAAATATATACTTTTGGCAGTAGATTATGTGTCGAAATGGGTAGAAGCAGTAGCTTTACAAACTAACAATGCTAAAGTGGTAATTAAATGTTTGAAAAAGAACATTTGTTTCCAAGTTTGGGGTACCCAAGGCTATTATAAGTGATTGGGGGTCCCATTTTTGCAATCGGCAATTTCAAAGATTGTTAACAAAATATGGAGTCACTCATAAACTTGCCACCCTGTATCATCCACAAACTTGTGGATAAGTTGAGGTGTCCAATAAGGAAATAAAGCGTATCCTAGAAAAGACTGTCAATGCATCTAGGAAAGACTGGTCTTTAAAACTTGATGATGCATTATAAGCTTATAGGACAGCATTTAAAACACCTATAGGAATGTCCCCATACAAAATCGTTTATAGTAAATCATGTCACCTACTTGTAGAGCTCAAGCACAAAGCCTATTGGGCCATAAAATGCCTTAATTTTGATTTACAAGCTATAGGTGAAAAGCAATTGCTCCAATAGAACCAGCTAGACGAGATTAAAGCGAAACCTTATGAAAACACTAAGATCTACAAGGAGATAGTCAAGCGATGGCATGATAGGAACATTTAACAACGAGAATTTGTGCCCAGTCAGAAAGTGCTATTATATAACTCTCCACTGAAATTATTCCCAGGTAAGTTAAAATCTCGATGGTCTAAACCATTTAAAATAACTAATGTTTTTCCTTATGGTACAGTTGAGTTAAAGGAAGGAGACAATTACACTTTCAAGGTAAATAGTCATCTCCTCAAACACTATTTTGAAGGAGAAAACATGGATAATGACGCCACTATGGTGGTAAGCGATAATTCATGGTAAGATCAGAAAAGTTGAGCTAGCGACTATAAACTAAGAGCTTCATGGGAGACAACCCATGTCTAACCAAACTAATTTCTTATTCATTATTATTTAATTATTTTTATTTATAAAAAAGTTAAAAAATTAAAAATTTTAGGTTGGCCATTAGCATGAAGGCTACCGACCTAAGGAAAAAAAAAAAGAGAGAAAAGTATGAAATTTGAAATCAAAGCTGGCACTCAAAGCCGTCGGCCTATCAACCGGCTTACCCATATATGCCAGTAATGTACGCCACCGATGTACAGTACTTTTAAAAGCACATCCATTGATTTTCTCTTTCTCTTCACTCATTTTTTCTCCCCACTTCTCTCTCTAGTTTTCTCCCCAAATCTCTTTTCCTCTCCATTACTCTAACTTCCCCACACATTTAATCCATCACTTCATCTCACATTTACTTACTATTTCACTTTTTCCATACCCATTTTCACTTTACAATTCTGATTTGTGCATCATGCCACCTAAGAAGATGCAACCAAGAAAGAAATAGAAGACTATAGCTACTTTGACTTCTAGAAGTTTGGGCAGTGATCTACTCTCACATCAGGAGTATGTTAAGGAGATAAGGAAGAAGTTACAACGAATGATATTTATGAATCAGCAATATCTAGATTGAACTACTTTGCAAGAGTATGGAATGGACAATAGAATCTAGCAGATGCTTCCTAATAAAACATGGTTTCAGTTATTTGAGATAAAAGAACCCACTTTTAGAAATATAGCCATTGATTTTTCGTCCACTTTGCAGCTAGAGAGAAGTGGGCGAATGTCTACTTTCACATTTTAGGTTTATGGAGAAATTCATGTAATTAAATTAAGTCAAATTGGCTATTTTCTGGGTTTATATGAGGAGGAAGAAGTCAATTTACCCAACTTTTGCCCTAGTGATATGATTGTTGAGAGATTTTGGTCTCAGTTGATTCATCCTAAGCAGGACAATTTTGTACCTTCAAAGTTGTTTGCCATAACTTTCTCAGTAGTGGAGTACAGGCTACTCCATCGTATCCTTGCTCGTACTCTCAGTTGTAAGAAGACTAGCCATAGTAAGGTCGAATTTGAATTCTATGATAGTAATGATCTTATGCTTGGAATTTTCATTGTTGCTAAAAATTTAAATCCAGGGGAGTACCGGTTTTTCATTTCTTATTGCTACGAATTTTTATTTCCTCTTAAATATTGAATAGCAGACAGTGTGGACACTGTCTATCCTATAATGGGGGGAAGGAATTATAGGAAATGAAAACATCAATTTTGATGTCGGTTTTTGTTTACAAATAGCTATACTTTTCTATTAGCTTGAACTTTACTTATTCTTAAATTTCTTGTTTGCAATCTGGAGATTATACAAAGAAAAAATTTGTTGATAGCATCTGATTGTGATTTGAATAATTGACTCACTAAGGTGCCTTACTCACCAATGTTGAGATTTTGGTACTTAATTAAAATTAATTAGTCAATTCTTTAGGAACCTAATTTACCTAATTTTTAGCCTTAGAATTTCAAGTTTAAAAAGTCGATCAAGTCCTTAAGTGAAAAGTAAACAAGTTCACTTTTATGCAAAGTTAGTTAGTATATGGTCTTTTTAGTTATTTTAATGGCAATTTAACACTTAGTGAAAGAGGTAAGTGAAGCTTTGAACTTAGTGATTCCTATAAAAGAAGTCCGAAAAACTTTAGTGGGCATTCAAAAAGTGATGAAATGAAAACCCTTACTCCAATAACTCAAGAAATTGAGTTAAGAGTATCCTAACTTGAATGTTAAAGTGAGGAAAAGTTCAGTATTTGAACTAGAAAAAGAAAAAAAGAAAAAAAGAGGGTGTTTGGGGTAGGGGCGTGGGTGGGAATGGAAAATGGAAAATGGAAATTTGAATGCAATTCAAAAAATGAATTAAGGCTTGTAATAAAAAGGAAGAAAATCTAGGGATAGAGTAGATACCATATACTTTCACTACTTTGTTAATTTGTTTATGAAAATAATTAGAGGGATAATATGCTTGCTAATAGCTGTGAAGTTTAAATGGGTGTTTTTTCTTCTAAGACTGAGTATCTACTTTTGAAATAGAAATCTGAGGTTAAATGCTTGGATTAAGATTTGTTTTCTCTAGAATAGCTGATTAATTTCAATTGTAGTACTCTAATAACATATTTCGGTTTGGTTAGAGCAATGGGCATTATAAATTAGTGAGTCTGAAAGTGTGAAATATTAGATGTCTGGGATTAGCAATTGAAAACTTTGTATTTTCAATGATAGATTTCTTTAGTTCTGTTCATTTCGCTTGAGGACAAGTAAAAGTTTAAGTGTGTAGGAGTTGATAAAGACATATTTTTCATGTTTTGAAGTGCAAATTAAGATAGAATTATTATTGATTTTATAAAAATTATTAAGAAATGGTACTTAATTATTTTCATTTGGACATTTCAGGAATTAGAGGATTCAAGAGTGGAATTACAGATAATTTAGAGGAATTTTACGCAAAGGAATGAAGTCTGAATCAACACGTGTAAGTTGGAAATGAAGGTAGGCGACCTAAAAGCTGGCCTACAACTTACACCGACGGCCTTTGAAGTCAACACCGTCTGCCCTTGATGTCTATGTAGCCAGCCTTGTACTTATACCGCTGGCCTTCATGAAAAAGAAGCTTCACGTGAGTCAACCCTAATTTTTCTTATAAATAGCTTATCTTTCATCGTTTAAGAGACCTTAAATAGACTTTCCTTAGACTTAGAGAGTTGTAGAATAATCTTTAAATAGTTCTTGAAGAATTCTTTGAGAGAATTGCTTTGATCATTAAGAAGAATTTGCTTTTGCTGTGGAGACTGAGTTGAAGTTGCAATTAAAGATTATCTTTTCTAATACAGAATTGGTGACATCTATTTTAATTATTCTTATGCAATTTTGTGAATTACTTATGCTTTCAATTATAAATTTCGTAACAATTTCAATTCTGTCAATTACTTATGCTTTCAACTATTTATGTTGTCAATAGTTGATCTAAGGCATTTAAAAAAGTAAACCAAGTAAACTAAAAACTTACGACAAACATAATTACTATAATTGAGGAATTCCTGTACACTTGAAAGTAAAAAATATAATATCAAGAATACAATCAAAATACTAAGGATTTACTTCATAAGAGCCCTTAAAGTCATATTTAGGGCAATCATGCTTAGATTTAGGGCTTTCGAAGAAAAGTTATCCAATTGAATCCAAATTTTACGACTAAGATAGAAAAGTTAGTCGAAATGACCCAGTAAAGTTAGATTTTGAAAATAATGATCCAAAATCTCAATTTTACCCATAAAAGTGTGATTATTCAATATAGAGTAAAAATAATCGAAACTCTTAAAACCAAGTTCAAAATGCAACAAAAACTTAGAGATAAGTTAATTAAGTTAGAAAATAAAATAATATAGTACAATATACTATATGAGTATACTTGATATATATAATAATTATACCTGTAAATTAACTCAAAATCACATAATTACATATGATATGAGATAAACTCATAGAAATGAGTAGAAAATATATCTTAAAAAATAAAAGATATGTTAGAAACATAATTACATGAGTATGTATACGTATTACATGTATCAATTACGTAGGATATATACCTATATATTAATAAAATAACTAAATTTTTACACAATATACCCAAACTACTTAAATTAGACTAAAATAATAGTAAAGCCTATCCAAATTGCATGGAAAATTCAAAAACCAAGCGTGGCATTCCACAAGCAGCTGGAATTGTTGAATCAAAAAGAGGATCAAGCAAATTGGGGCACCTCATACTTAGATTAAAGGGAAAAAAGTAAGGGAAAATTAAAAGAAAAAAAAAATTTTTGGCTGCCCCACACTGTTATAAATAAGACTCCCCTACATCATATACACGTTTAGGAACCTAAACTATAGAAAGAAAAAAATTAGAAAAAATCATAACAAAAATAGAGTAAGGATTGAGCTAAGATAATTCCCCAACAAAACATTAATCTATTGTGACACCCTTCCACCACCATAAAGAACCGATGAATAGGTCGGTTAAACTTATGCTCTGTTTTTGCCCAATTTTCTGAAAATATTAAATTAATTTAGAAAATTATGAAAAAATTTATATTTAGGTTATTTTAGATATGCTTTTGTGTGATATTTTTATTTTTTTTAATTTAGAATATTTTATATGCTTACTTAAGAAATTTACTATTCATTTGAATTTTGACTTTCAAAATAAATATACTAAATGATGTAGTTTCTAGCTCAAAATTTTTGTGTAGAATACACATGATATATATTTGATTTCTATTTGGCTATATTTTTAATTTAGGTATTTTTAATATTTAATGTAATTTTTAGCCCTAAAAATAGTTAGAAATAGGGTGAAATCTGAAATAAATAGGTTTTTTTGAAATTAATGGATGAAAATGATAGATACTAACTTCTTGTGATTCATAATGAAGTAAGGATATATTGGAAATAATTTTGTATAAAAAGGATAATATTTGGTTAATTAAATGTAATTTTAAGTATATAGGCGATAAACCCGATAACATGGAACCATATACTAACTAAATTCCCCATATTATTAGGAGCCTATAAAAATTTTCAAGAAATTATTTGGTGACCCGAGCTATTTATTATGAATTTACTTAGTAAAATAGCTTAGATTACAAACCAGAGTAAATTTCTAGTAATAATAGGTCAAAATATGATAAATATTGAAATAAAAACTATATATTTACAAGCTGGTTAGATTTGGTAAAAATAAATTTTTAATATATTTAATAATAATTTTACAACTAGGTTATGATATACTCTTATTAGTGTTAGATAATACCTATTTTTTTAGTTATATTAGCAAATTATATAAAATATCGTTTAATTACATAAAATAAGTATAATACGATAAAACTTATCATAGCTACGTATGAGTATATTAGAAACTCAAAATACCCTTTAGAAGTCATCTTCTGAAATAGAACTTGTAAGACATATTGCTAGGTTGTACAAACCCAATAATATTACTTTTACTAAAATTAGATAATCCTAAATAATATAACCTATATCTCTATAATTTCATGAGAATTTACATACCACGATAATTTGATCGTAATTGAAATATAAAATTGACTAATTAAAAGTAAGTTTCAATACGATTAAAATGATATGTAATATGTAATAGTATAACTATGTATATTTTCGATACTTAATAACTTAGCTTATATAATAAAACTATATTTCATTATATAAGGAAAATAAGAATATACTTTAGATATATATATAGCTTCAAAAGGAAATAAAAGAGTAAATAGAACCTTAAAATTTTCGTAACTCTTATAAAAACTAAATCTGGGTTTTGTATATATATAGGGTCTCCTAATAAACAAAGCTTTGATAATGCGAGTCTACCTCAGTGAGCATCAAGATAGGTAAGTTGGATTAATGTTTCATAGCATTTTGGGATATTATTTCAAAATATCTTAAGACTTTAGTATGGATCTACTTGTGATTATAATTAGTTATTTATACATATGTAACACTTATGTTTCATATTCAATTTGCTATGATGGCAGTTAAGCTCCATGTTATGGTTGTTATGTGAATATTATGCTTGAATTGTTTGAGCTTGGTTTATCTACCTAAAAATGAACTAACTCAAACTCGGCTTAACACTTAACCCAATATGCATTGCAACCCATTAGTGGTAACGGCTAGGATTCTTTGACCAAACATAGACTCTTTTTGATGAGAATAGTTGTAATGGTCTTTTCTTTACCTTTAGTCGAACTAAATGATAGGAGATGAGATTACAGTAATGTAAACCCTAATTTAAGTTTGAGTGTCCTAAATCGTGTAATAAGTTGATAAGGCTAGTAACGATAAAAGATTATGAAACTTAATAAATCAAATATAACACCGATAATAAAACCCTAGAATTGATCGAAACTCTAAATCGTATATTAAAACCCTAAAATTGATTTATGCACCATTAATCAAAATTGAACCCGAATTTGATCGAAATCTTAAAACTATAACTATAAGCCTATAAAATAATTAAATATTACTCAATAGTGATATAATTATAGTCAATTGCAATTATCAACAATCGACTAAATCGCTTAATCACATAAAATTTTAATGAAATCGTTACAATAACTTGTAAAAATTATAATTGTAACGGGTACCAATTAAATTGATAAATTTTCACAAAATTTTAAAATTAATTTATGATGAGTATTGTTATAATTTATATGTTTAGAAAAATTACATATATTTATTTTTAATTTTTATTTTCTTCCTCTTTCTTTCTTTCTTTTTCTCTTTTCTTTCTTTTCTTCTTTCTCCTTAGCTACCATGTCCTGAAATCAAAGGGAAAAAAATCAGATTGAGCAGCCTACGTGGTGAATTAATCAAGGAAAAAAGATAAGAAAATTTGATCACTTTGTCCCATCATAATTAATGCAAACCTTATCTTAGTAATTAATATTATGTTATTTTGATTTGTTTTGTTTTATTCTACTTAAAGTTCATGTCTGGAAAAGAAAAAACAGTAGAAACAAAACAGAAAAAGAAAAATCCTGGAAGTTGAAAAACATGAAGAGGAAAACTAAGAAGAAAGAAGAAAAGGAAGAAGAAGAAAAAATTTAAAATAATAGGTAAGTAAAAGTATTTTAATAGTATATATGTATAGTATACGGTATGTACATGTGTATATGTAGTATTTTGTAATATATTTTAGTAAATATTACATTACCAATACATGTATGTATGTATAAGTAATTGAATTAAGATTTGTAAAGATATGTATGTAGACATGTATGTATATAGGTATAATATACGGTAAGTGTATGTAGTATGTATCCATAAGACTACATATAATATGTATTAAGTATTTTTACAAAATAAATATAGATATATATATATATAGTGTACACGTAAAGTTGGCTAAGTATGCATATATGTGTACAATCTTTATTTTATATGTATAGATATAAGTATAAGTATTTGTATATTATCTATATATATTTATGTATTTAGTAGTTATATATTTATGTACACGTGTAAACTATATTTTACATACATATGAGTATACATATGTGTAGAAATAAAAATACATGAATATATGTATGTGTACATAAGAGTATGTCAAATAAATATTTATTGTTTTCACAAAATAAATATATACATATGTCTACATATGGCGTATAGTATATGTAGTATACCGAATATATATATGATATAATAATATCTACTAACTAAAATAAATTTATAATTATGTAAGGAGTAGGTATGTATAAATATATATATATATATATATTACTGTAAATTAGGAATTACTCATTAAAGTAAATTATAAAATTTATCAAATATAGTATAAGTCTATATATATGTGTGTGTGAATATCGTGAAATATAAATGAGTGATAAGAAAATAATGAATAATAAAAATAATAGCAATAATAATAATAATAATTGTAATAAGACTAAAATCTCAAAAATAAGAAAAGTATGCTTAAAATAATAAAAATATCAATTATATGATTTAAATAATTATTAAATCATAAATATATTAAGAAAAAGCTAAAATTAATATTTTATAATTTTTAAACTAAAATAATAAATTTTGTGATATTTTTATATCACAATTCAAAATGCGAGTCACAATGTCCAAAACGAATCTCGTTATGAGAAACTACGCTCGAAAACAATCAAAATGAACTATAAGTTCATAACGATCTGAGCTAAAACGCAAAAGTTATACACGATTTGATAAAAAGCTCGAATCGACAATTTTGCGTAACTAGGGAAAATAAACCTTACAAATTACGATACTAGTTAAGTTTTAAATTCCCAAACTTACAAATTTTTATTATTCTCAGGTGATTTTGATATAGATCCTAAACTACCACCAGATTATTACGACCCCTGAATCGACTATGGCTGAGTGAGTTTTCCTAATAATTTCACACTTGTTTGTGTTTGTAATTAGTGAATATAAGTTATGATCAATAAATAAATGTGTATGGGGTTGGGTTATGCTTGTGTATGATAATTGTTGTTAATGGTGAATTTACTTTAAATTACAATAATGTATTGATTGTTACATAGTAAATTCATTAGGAATTGATTGTTTGTGACTTTGAATGATCACTGAATAAATAAGACCTAATTTTACTCGATTAGAAAAGTTAACTTGGATCACGCATAATCATGCGCCGTATAACTAATTCCGGTAGTCACATTACATGAAGATAGCGAAAGGTCATATGTGGGTTGATTATTGATTGTTATAGATTTCATACGGTGCATACATGCGATATGACCTTACCCAGACCCGCGGGATTACTAGGCGTTAGAAGCGCCAACCGCTTAGCTAAGGGTCGAGTCCAAAGGCCTTCGTTTAGAGGTGACCAAGGGCTGCGTGAACTTACTCACATTCATATATAGAACTTGTTTTGATAAAACTGATAATGGATATACCATTACATTTTAAATACGAAATGCGGAGTTTAATGATAAGATAAGTTCTAATATGATGCCCGGATCTGACTGTGTCGATGTATCTCCATCCCTAACTTCTGAGGGCATTAAATCTGAGTTATATGTAGTACCTGGTCACTTGCATGTATTTGTTTGGCATATTAATTATCATGTATTCATTTGATTGAACTTAATTATTGTATAACTTGATTGTTGTATGGTTGAATGAATTATCTCACTAAGTAAGTTAGCCTATACCCTCGTAATTTTCTTTCGCAAGCCAAGTTATTTATGAAGTCGGGTTAGCGCATGCCCAAGGTTAGTGTTCTATACGGGGTCAATATGGGAGCTGGACATGATCAGAGAGTACTTCTGATAGTTTATAGAGCTAACTATGTAATCGAGTAATACTAGTTTGACTTAAGAATTTCTTATTTGTAAATTCTTTTATAAATAGATTATGTATTATGTTTCTATAATTTATTATTTATTATGAAATGATATTACTTATGCTTGCGTACTTTAAGTAGTTAGTTGTAGTTGTAGCCTTGTGTATCGTATAAAAGGGTCGTCGATTGTAAGGGAATTCAATCTGCAATCCTTTGTACGATATACGGCGACTGCCACGATTAGCCCTCTCGGATTGTGACAAGTAAGGTTAGGGGCTGTAATTCAAAAGTGGTCACGATAGAAGGGTGCTCTTTATTACACAAGCCTCGGTTTGGTTTCAATTCAGGAGTGCACAACGTTAAGCTACTCAACCTGGGAGGAAGGTTCAAAGTGATAAGAGAGGAGGTTGTGGTAAGGTTAAGGGCTGTGATTTAAAGGTGATCACGGGAGGAGGGTGTTCTCCATTGCACAAGCTCTGATTTAGTTTCAATTTAGGAGTGCACAATGTCAAGCTCCTCAACCTGAATTAAAGCGAGCGCAATTTCTCTAATCTTACGATAGATTGAATAACGTTGTGTAATGGTATTTGCTTGTACACACTCTACATCTAACTAACTTGGTTGAAAACTCTGCTTGTAATGTGTTGAATGCATATTTTTATCTTCACCCCACTTACTGAGTAAGTTATCGCTCATTACCCTATAGCTTGTTTTATAGGTTCCAAATGGATTATAAGTACCAACTCAAAACCAAAGCACTATCAAATTGGGATGGAGAGTGAGGTGTAACAAGAAATTGTTGGTTATTGTCCTAAGTATTGACTTTCTTAACTTTTAAGAAAAACTACACAAGATTCCTCAAAAGGTTTGGTAGTTTTCAGTATTCTAGTTTGTATATGATAATAACAGGTACTTATGAGATTTACTACCACTCTTTGTAAAGTCAAACTATAAGTTTATTTTTAATAGATTATTTCAAAGGATTACTCCATAGGTTTATAACAAATATGTATTGAATTGGATACTTCAAAGGGGTAAAGTCGAGTACACCTAGTGTGAACTAAGTCTAAGATAGTAGCTGTAAAGATAATTTCTATTTTAAGATGGCTCATATGGTAGGACTGTTATGACTCCACCTTTTCATGGCATAACACACTACGAACTCCATGGGTCGTTGGGTGAGATTCTTATCATCGCCAAGTTCCATGTCCATGGTAATGATGTCAATAGCTTGAACTGTTCCCCCATCAAAGCCAATCAGGTCATGGTGGTATGGCTTAATTTCCATGGGCAACTTCCTCCTCATCTGGTCCTAAGTGTGCTTAAAGAGGATATCGATGGAGTTGCCAATGTCCACCATGATCTTAAGGACCTCAAAATCAGCAATTCTTACCTCGATCATAAGGGCATCTTGGTAAGGGGTGTCAACTCCCTCCAAGTCCTCATTGAAGAAGGAGATCGAGGTGTCTCTCCTCTATCTCTTCTCCCTCATAGCCAACATCTTGGATAGAGTATTAGTCGAGCTGCAACAACTTGGCTAGCTCCCTGGGTATGCGTCCCTCCCCCTACTCAATAATAATGTTTATAACACCGTTAAGGGCTTAGTTATTGCAATGATTGTCAACCTACTCATCTTGGGCATACTTGGTTGGTCGCCTTCAAGGTACCCTGTCTTCACTGTCATTGGCATTGTTAGGGTCAGCCACATACTCACAAAAGCAACCCCTCTAAATGGCATATTCTATTGCATTCTTCAGTTGGAAGCATCCTTCCGTAGTGTGGCCATGGTTGTTGTAGAACTGATAGTACTTGTTAGAGTTCCTACTCATCTTGGGAGGCTTGTGCAACAAACCTCTATTCTGCACTTCTATGAAGACTTAAGTGATAGGTTGGTTTAAAGGTGTATGTTGGGTGTAAATGGGTGGGGGAAGGGGGTTTAGTTCAACTATGCCCTTTACTATTGAGGCAGTCTCTTGTGGACACTTTGTCCTTATCCTTCTTCCCATTCAACCTTTTCCAGTTCAGCCTTGCGTCTAGAGAGGATATTGTCCTCTTATTAGATACACTTCTAAGCCTTATGCCAGAACTTGGCCAGGGTCTTAGGCTTACTCGTTGCAATCAACTAGGGATATACCGACTTGAGTGATATGAACAACAAATCCCTCATCGAGTTAAGGGATTACGACCATGATGTTGAACCGGACCACATATTCTTGCAGTCTCCCCTTCTCTCGGCTTAATCAGATACAGGGATGATGTGTCCTTGGATGGGAGCTTACCAGCGCTAAAGTGGAGATTAAATCGATGAGCGAGCCCATTGAAGGAATTGATGGAGATTTTGGGTAGGTAATTAAACCATATCCTAGCTACTTTCCACATAATATCTAAGAAGGCCTTGCATATGATGGCATCCCCGAAATCACAAAGGTTCATGAGGGTACGAAAATGGAGGAGGTGATCATTAGGATCACCAGTACCGTCATAGTGGTCTAAGGTAGAAAGTTTATTGTTTGGAGGAAGGACTTCATCTTAAACACCACCGGTGAAGAAGGTTTCATTGCTAGTTGTAAACACCCCATTTTTACTCCCTATATTATCTTAAATTTCTCAAATAAAAGGCCTTATTTTAGAAAAACATAAAAAAAAGAAAAGAAAAATTTGAAACATATAAGAAAAAAGATGGAAAAATTACCAAAAAATAGAAAAGTAAAGAAATAATAAAATGAAAAAATACAAAAATATAGGATTTTGGAGAAATATGGGTCATTGGGTTTCATTTCAAGAGTCTTTTAGTTTTTCAAGGTCAAAGGGCTCAAATAGAAGTCAAATAGGCATATGTGATTTAATAGAATTACAATTTCTTAGCAAAAATAAACATTTTATTGAAAAGAATTTTTTATTAGGTTCAACTTACTTATTTCCCAAAATATTGTGTAAATAAACAATTTAAGTTCATCGTAGCATCTAACGGTGCCTTGATCGAACTTAAATTGACTATTTTATGAACAATTGAAGTTTTAAACAAAGTTGAATACTAAGTAAAATTGTGCTTGTAATTTTATCAAATCAGTCTATTTTTTAAAATAATTTTTCACATATACCTAATAGACTAAATAATTACATGCGGGGATGAACTGGCTTTTTTCGAACTCAAAAGGCTTAGACTGATTTTAAGGCTCGATGTTCATTGGGACTTTTATTAAAAATTGGGGTAAAAATAAATTAAATATCATTTTTATTAAAATATAACAAGAATCAAGTAGTAGCTCAGTTGGTCAAGGCTTTGGGGTATTTTTTATTTTCTTCCCTTACCATCTCTTATTGGTACATGATGCCATGTCATCCGCCATGGCACCATGTCATTGCTACCTCATCTACCACATCACCCCATATGTTATCATCTCATCGCCACGTCATGCCATGTCACCCACTACATCATCGCCATATCACATACCACATCATTCACCAACTCACTTCTAAGTATGGTAGGCACATCTCAACACATGCTTGCATGCAATTGGCATACTCCAACACATTTCGGTACATTCCCGACGCATGTTGATCATGTTTCCACATGCCGCTTTGAATTTAGCATCATATAATGTTTAGATTCATCTAGTCTAAATATGGAAGAAAATCATTCCGCATTTACTATTTTTCATTCTTGATTCAATCGTGATATCTATAAATAAGGACTTCTACTTTGCTTCATATCATAAATGATCACTAAAAAAAAAAGATCATTTCCTCTCCTAATGTTGTTAACAACCGCCACCGAAGCACCGAGAAATCATCCTATTGCAACCATTGTCTAATCTAGGATTAAAACTTATATAGTTTTGTTTTATATTATTTTACTGGTTCGTTTGCTTATTTGAGTTTATTTCTTTGCTTTCTAAATTTTTTTTTATCCCCTTCTTCTCTCGAGGTTGCTTGCAACCATTATTGGAGTTATGTGAAGCTACCCTTGCTGGCGCTCTCTCGCTCTCGTACAACTCACATGACCCGCCTTTGACTTATGTGCAACCTATTTTAGCCTAGGTTTGATCTTCTTCATTTTTTATTTATTATTTTATATGTTTAGTTTAATCTAGGAGTAAAGGCAAGTGTAGTCCTTAGGTGTTATGGAGTAACCACCTTTTGAGGATGAGTAAGGCCTACATTTAATAATAAATAATAAAAATAAAAAATAGGTTAGGGGCATTATGTAGTCTCGAGATGTTATGGGGTAACCATTGCCCTTAAGACTATTAGGATCTACTAAAATAAAAATTAATAAAAAAAAATGACATTACTTTTGAAAAATAATAAATGTTTTTCTCAAATAATTTTCTTGAAGCAGGATTCTTTGAAAAAAGAAAAAAAGTTTTTCTTCAATCGTTTTCTATAGAGTTCTTCTTTTAAAAAACCAAACATTTTTCCTTCTTGGATAGATAATGTAGGCTTTTATGAAAAGAAAAAAAAAAGAAATGAGCAACATTATCCTTTAGGAAATATATGTTTTTAGTGAAAACAAAGTTTTATCACTTAGAAAAATATTTTAAAAAAAATCCAATCAACCTTTTCTAAAAAAGAATATAAAGTTAATTAGGGTTTTTCTTTAAGTCAATACAAATAAAATAAAGGTCTTCTCTTAAAATTTTTCCAAAATCAAATAAACCGATTAATAATGTAAACGCGACTTGTTTTCAAAATTTAAAAGAACCAAACTATTAAAGTTTTACAAAAAGGAACTACGACAGTCTGATTCTAAATAGTAGATATATAAGCACTTATGAGGTGACCATAAAAAAAAATTATTTTTCCCCTTCTTTTCTTAGAAAACAAAAAATTAAAAAAATAATAAAGAAAAACCTAAAAATTAAAATAAAAAAAATATTTCCTTAAGTTTAAGGGGTATTTTAAAGTTAAAGCCCAAATTAGTATTTTAATGTAGTAATCTTAGGGTTTTAATAGGTTAGCTCCCAAACCGGTTATCTCAAGTTTCTTTTAAACTTTTTTGAAAGGTTTTTAAAATGCAAACCGATAGCTAAATTGAAACCAATCCACTTAGTTGGTTTTAATTTACTCAATTTTTCCTAGTTTCATCGGATGGCGACTCCAATTTAACAAAACCAAAAGAAACTGCTTTTTCTTAAATGAGCATAGGGTTTAATTTAAACTAAATTAAGAAAAATAGAAAACTGAATTTTAGGCTTGACACTGGTGGCTATGCAAACGCCATCTACTACTTTGCTCTCCTGACTCTCAAAGAGCCTCCTTACTATGTCATGAAGCCCATTCAAGTCGACATTGTCTACCGAGTGAGCTTCGCATGCTACAAAGTGTGCTAACCCCCCCATAGGAGTTGGCTACGTACTCATTACCACTAAGGGTGCAGTCGTAGTTAACCATACCTATTACTCCTTTACTGAGGGATCATGCAGTTGATCCCTGCCGTTCTATTGCCATTGCTGTTGTTATTGCTTGTTGTTCTGCCCATAATGGGCATTTGAAGCTTCAGGCACATAGGTGTGCCTGCTTTGCCTTTCGACTTTGTCAAGGCGAGTTTGGAGTGCCCTATTATGAACAAAAAACTCCTCAAGTATCTACTCCAAGTGATTAAGACGTTAGCCAGGTGTTTCCCTAATCGGGGGCAGATTGTTCTATGGCTAGTTGTTTGGATCCACAACACGAAACACAAAGGATGTAGGAATAAGGAAAGTGTTTAAAGGGTGTTTAGTGTGTTTGGGTATTGGATGAGTTGGTTTCCCACAGACGACTTAAATGTTGTATATAAGATCTAGTTGGTAGAGTTTAGAGAGAATTGGGCTCCACGCTTAATGTTTAACCTGCAAGAAAGAATACAATGAGAGGTACTTGAGTGTTGTCTAGCGTAACCATTCTTATGCTTAAGTCAGTATAAATTCATTGACAGAATAAGAGGGCTTAAAGTACAAAGAGAAAGCTAAGTTGGCAAAGTGGTCAAATAGTTTATCGTTGGAAGGTGACTTGGTATTTATAGAGGAGGACTATCAAAAGTTGAGGGATCGTTAGTAGCCAAGTGGCACGTCTACAAGTTCAGAGTAGTGGAGTTATGCAATCCAACATGGTCTTGATTTGTAAGAGGTGGTTGTTGACTCGATCTTCAAGCCCTATCCATTATCTTCTAGCTATTATGGGCTATAGTAATTGGGCAGGCAGTGTAAAAGGCCTAGGTCGAGGTTAACTTGGGTTGATGGGGAGGCCAAATCCAAAAAGAGGCATGCTAGGCCACAAGTCCAGGCAAGTTAGCATGTGTCGAAGGGGCCTAAGCCTAAAATAACCTATCAACAATCCCTATCCAAAAATTAACAAATATATCTAGTGAATAGAAGCATAAAAAAGAAAGGATACACCATGCAACCCATATTACACATGCCATCAAACCCAAGCAGCCACCACTACTAAGCTCACTTGACTTACACCACCACATGACTACTGGTACCACTAAGCAACCATCAACACCAAACCTATACGCTTACACCACTATTATACACCACCATCACTCACTTACTCGAGATTCATAAACCTACTTACGTATGCAAGCACATCTTGAGACGGTGGTTCATACAAATTAAAAGTGACAATTGTTGTAAACATAAAGCAAATTCTTCAATGACATAGTTATAGAAATAGAAAAAATAAGGAAAGCACATGGCGTTGTATGGCTACCAAACGTTTTAATGATTTTGCCTTTCTAAGAGTGTTTCTTGGCCTTAAGCTAATTGGTCGTTAATAGTTCTTTCCATGACAGTATATGAGAGCATAGCCCTTAGGGACTGTTTCTATTGTAACTAAAATTCCACCACTCTCATACTCCAACAACCTCGCAATATCTTAAACAAAAGAAAGGGTTTTTTGTTTGCCTATTAGTTAAGTCACATCTTAAGTTTTTCTCATTTTTATTATTTTTTTGTTTTTTTTTTTTCATTTGGAGATAAGAAGGATTAGTAAGGGAGATGAGTATTTGGGAACTAGGGTCTAAAGTTTTCCTCCGAAATGGGAGCAAGACTTTTTCTCATTTTTTATTGTGTTTTTCTCTTTTTTATGGGAGGAATAGGAAGGAGTAGTAAAGGAGATGAGTATTAAGGAAATAGGATTTAATGTTTTTCTCATTTTCAATTTATTCTTTACTAACAAAGATCTATTTTTACAATGGCATTCAGGAAGAAGATAGAAGAAGAAGAAGAATGAGCAAATTAAGGGTAATATAGTCTTTTTAACTCTATTACGTATTTACTCTTTAATGGTTTTTTTTTTTAACTAAACAACGTGATAGACTATTACAGCCCTTTTCAATTTACTAGTAATTGAAATTCCACCCTTACCCCCCTCCTCGAAGCGTAAATTTCATTTGGTGATACAAACATGCAATTATAGCTTTCTAATCTGAAACTAGTAGACAACGTATAGGCAATCCAAAATAGTCACAACACATAAGGTTAGGGTGAAAATTCCTAGAGAAAGACGCTTCAATCAATATCTGCATTATCTACAACAATTTTTATATACCCTTTCAAATGAATTGTTAAGGTGAAACTGATTTATCAGTTACAAAACCTAAATTCAATATCATAATTATATTCATCCACCTCCATCTAGCCTACTCATTTATACGATAGATTTCAACAATTACAAGAATAAGGCTTTCTTATTGGACATTGGTCTTAAAATATAAATGAACGAACCATTTCAAATGGGTTTCCCTTATCCAAATTAGCAACGTTCTTATTGTGTCTCCAACCTTAAACTTGATTGTTATCTATTCATCTTGATTTTGTTTAACTATCTAAGTGACACACTCTTCCCACTTGAAGTTACAACATTAGTAAATAATTCTCCCTAACTTTAGCAAAATGTGGTGCTTTGATTTGATGGCCTTTAGTATAGGTTTCTCTTCTAAATATCCATTGGTTAAACCCAATTTGTACCTCTTTAATGAAACCTCAATGGTTATGTTAAAGAGCTAGTTTAATGAATTATCTATTATGGGTTCCATTGGCATTTTGTTGTAATTCCCTTTAAAATCTTATAAGGTCAAAAGACCTTCACTTGCCCATCTCCTTTTGCTTCCTTAGGTAACATAAAGCGTGCAAACAATCCATTATAATGGTTAAATTATTTAAAAAAAAAAACTTTATTGTCACTAGTATATGCTAACGAGTAATTTGTGCTTTGGTAAGTAAGTATAATTAGACTAACAAACAATAACAACATCAACTCTACCTAGGAGGTCAATACAATGGCAAACTCAAAACAATAAACAAGAGCTATCTTAATTATTTCTTCCCCAAAGCAACTGCAAATTCTTAATCTACATTTTTAACAATTCTTTAGATGGTTTTTTTTTTGTTTGTTTGTTTTGGTTTACTATTTTGAGTCAAGATTTATTCCCCTTAACTATTAGCCCATTCATTAGTAATTTCTATAAAAACAAATAAATGTAATGCTCATGTGTCCACCATCACATTCAAATTCCTCCCAGTACCTTAACTTTAGCATGTAATAAACTTTCCGTTTCTTAATGCCTTGGGATTTCATGGCATTAAGAAGACGCATCATACTAAATCAGGATCTCACCTTCGTCCATCTCATCTTTTACCATTGGAATAGGCAAGCTTCCTCCTTTAAGTAAATTTAGGCACCTCAATTTTTCTTCTTTTATTATTTTAGTTCCTTCATTTAATCCTTCATTTTTATTAGGCTAAAAAACTTGCTACTCTTATGGTATGTTTGGTTAGCTTCATAATGATGAAATATAATAGCTATTCCTCACTTACCTACCTATTCCTATGTTTGGTTGATGAGATAGCTAGTTCACAAAATTATTATTACTGAAAAATGAGGAATTGCAATTCCTTCATAAGACCATAGGAATAGTCATTCTTTGATTTTTTTTTTTTATAGTTTATTTTCATATCTATTAATGATACTTCAAAATAACTATATGGAAAAGCTATTGCTTGTTTATTCTATTTGTAAAGAATTGTAATTCCATTTTTGCCTTATTCTATTCCATAAAGCAAATGTACGATTAGACTCTTTTGCATCATTGTCACTACAAGAGGAAAACAATGTCACCTCCATTTTGAAATCCTTTAACCCCTCAAACATTACAATGGCTTCCGAAATATCCTTGATTCTCATAAGATCTAATTCTTAATCAACCCAATGCTTGAGCCCATTCTGAAATGTAACGACCATGTTGTCAAGATCAAGGCCTGAAATCCTTAACATCAAATTTGAGGACTCATGGGCATATTGCTTAACTTCATCCATTTATATTAAGTGATGAAGTTTATATTTTGACTATGACATCCAAAATTTTCCTTTTTGCCTTGATTTTTAATTATACTAAACACTTCTTATTCATAGTAAATTGCTTCATGAAAATTAAGAAAATCTTTAAAAAAAGAAGTTTTTTGAAAATTTTAGAGATGTCACCAACCAAAGTTGGAATGGTAAAAAGCAAAAGATTAGGGTCAAATCAATGGAATGTTCCTATGTAGCCATTATTCGGCAATAAAGTATTCTTTTAAAACCCTAAACAAGTTATGACATAACACTTTTTTAGGAAAAAAAATCTTTGTTTCTCTCTCTTATAATAAACCTTCATAAGAAAAGGATTTGTTAGATTTCATTACAATTCAATTAAAACTACTTTTAGGAAAATCAAAATTTTATTTTTCTTTATTAAGTCCAATTTCGCTTTCCTTAATTTAACCTATATTAATCCTAGCTCACTTAATACAGATTACTCAATATTAAACTAAGGAAATATTTTTCTTTTAAAAAAAATTAAAAATTAGAGTTACCAACTAGTTTAATTAATAAAAAATAAAATTAGGGTTCTCTAATGGGAAAACCCTAATTTGCCCACTAATCTACGAACTTTCTAAGAAAAAGATTTTTAGAAAATTAAATAAGAAAAGACCAAGTTTAGAGGATAACCTATTAAGATTTAGTTTCTATGTAAAGACTAAAGAAAAATTGATGGGTTTTTATTTTTATAATTTCCTAAAAATATATCTAAACATACAAGAGATAACTAAAATAAATTTATTATTATTTTTTGTTACGAATTTTTAAGAAAAAGGGGAAAAAGTTTTTTTTTTATGCGGTTGTCTCAAAAGTATCTACGTACTCGCTAATCGGAATCAAACTAGCTATAGTTTTCCTTTTATAAAATATTTAGTAGATAGGTTCTTTTTATTTTGAAAACCAACCTAGGTTTACGTTTATTTAGTAATTTATTATTTTTTAAAAAGAAACCCTAAGAAATCTAATTTTCCTAAATTAAAGAAAACCCTAACTAACTAAATCTTTATGAAAAAACTTCGGTTAAGATTTTTATTTGAAAAAAAAAACTACTACGTGTTAAAAAATATCTTTTCTAAATCCTAATTATAAGATATGTTAAAGATATGGTTAGATACGTATCTTTTTCAAATCTTAATTATAAGATATGTTGAAAATATAATCTAAATACGTATCTTTTCTATATCTAAATCATAAGATACATATCTTGATACCTATCTTTTCCAAATTTCAACCACAAGATATGTATCTCGAGAAATATCTTTTCTAAATCTCAACCACAAAATACGTATCTTGGTATGATTATTTTTTAAAAAAACACGATTTTTCTATAAACACAATTGAACTAAATTTTATTAAAAAATTGAGACTATCTAAAAAAATTCAAGCAAATAATAATAGTAAAAAAAAAAAAAAAAATTGATGAGCCGAGTCGCATACGTTAGACATGAAGGAGCTTCAGATTACGTCAATGAATTGTTGAAGTTCGAAAGTTAGATGTTAGATTTCGTCTGGAATTCGGCTTCGAAAATTTGTGTTTGGCTTGCTAGAAAGTTGACTTAGGATTTCGTCTAGACTTCGGATTGTAGATCGATGGAGCGTGGACTTCGTTGATTGGGATGTCAGACCGTGGTGGAAAGTTATTCGTCAGGGGCTTGTGGACTTGAATTGGGATGGCATCAGGGATTTACGACTTTGAGATTATGGACTTTGAAATTTTCGTTGGTTGGTGCCCTTCGATAGATGTGCGCATGGATTAAGGACATCAGGAGCTTATTAGATTAAGGAGTTAACATTGGAATTTCAAGAGTCTTGGTTTGTGTGGCTTCGTCGGATGGGATCCAAGTGTTGCGATGGACAGTGGCAATTCAGTTGTGAGCTTGGAATTATTGTGGATGTTGTAAGAAAAAATAAGAAAAATAGAAAAACGTCCTCCAAATTTATCGATAAATTCTTATTTATAAACCAAAACTAGAATTTTTCGTATTTTTTAATTATGGATTTGATTTTTAACCAATAAAAGATACGATGAAAATTCGACCTAACTTCTAGAAATCCTACTTAATTCGAGCTTTCTATTTATCGGGCCCGATCTAATCCAATTTGATTTAGTTTAAAAGGCTACTTAATAAGTTATAAATTTAATCTAACTCAATATAATTTAGATTAAAAAATCTATTTTATATCGAATTGGATTAAAATTATTTTAATAAAGCTCAATTCTTAAATGACTTAACGATTTATTAAATTAATCACATATCGTTATCCGATTTGATCTTAATTAATTTGACGCGACTCGACTCGATACGATTTGATTTAACTTCATTCAATAAGACTCAACTCGATATGATACGATTCGACTTAACTCGACTCGATACGATATAACTCGACTCAACTCGACTCGATATGATTTGATATTACTTCATATAATACGACTCTCTCTTTTTTTTTTCTTTTTTTCTTTTTAATTTTCATTTTTTTTGTTTATTTATTAACCTGGCTCATCTAAAAAAAAATGAAAGTAGCAAAAATAAGGTGTCTACATTCTTTAAAGTAGAAATTTTTGATGTCTACATGTCTATCATTCAAGATTAAATCATAGTACTTCTATTTTGAATATATTACCAAAAAAGAAACTATAATGGGTTGTTATATTTTACTTCCAAAATATTTTCACTTTTGAGTTCATCACCCTTTTTATTTTTTTATGAAAAATCTTAAAAAAAAAAAAAAAGCTAGCTTGTTGGCCATTTCTTAGAAAAATCTGGAAATATCTAATTCTAGAAAAATATCAATTTTAGTACTTTTTTAAAAATAAAACTTAAGTGTGTAAAACTTGTCTATTATTATTAAGCCGGTAGCCTTTTATTTGACTCCATCTATATGCACTACAATTTTAATATCTAAAAAGGCAAGTACTTTTTCATTTTACCATTATCATTTCATTATCTTATCTATTTATCTATCTATTATATTTAGAATAACAAATCATTTAACTTTACTTTCTATATACTATAGTTTTAAAATATTTTTACTAGTTACTTTCCCCATTTTTAATAACTACTTATTTTTAACAAGACAATTTTATCTCTTCTCCATTTTCCCTCTCGCATGTTTTCTCTCTACCCCATCAATCTATACTCGAGTTTTGCACCTCAATAGGCCTTTTTCGGAAAATATTATAAAAAGGGGCCTAAGACGAAAGTTATTCAATCCGTGGGGTAGGGAAGGCGAGTGTTCTTTACATTGAAGGTATGCTAAAAAATTTCGCCAATAAAAGGGCGCATTGCTTGTATGCACCCTCTTTGTTTTATAAAGCAATGAAGGTGCAATACGGGTATGCCCCTTCTTTTGGCCAATTTCTCATCTCCTTTTCATTTTTTCAATCATCCTCAACACATGTAGTTCTAAATGTTCATTCAGAAAACCAAAGCAAAATACCATCCTAATACAAATAAGCCCAAAACTTGCAAATGTGACACACTAGCACATATGAATTATCACCACCCAATCTACAATTCAACACAACAATAAATGGTCCAAAGGACTATACAAAGCAACAAAAAATGTCAAATAAGGCATCATACATCTCATTTACATTGTTTACAATATTTATGTACACATCAAACTAGGATGATAATACATAATGAACTAGCTATATAATAGAAAAGTGCTCATATACTACTTTTTCTTTAATCTGGTGAAGTGCTTCCCGACTCAGGAAAGCAAGGATGGCCATCCATTAGAGGGTCTCGTAGCTAGCTAAGGTAGAGTATAATTGAGGTCTCTAAGAGGCATTGGGTTGTGTTGCGATAGTGGGATTTGTGTGACTCCTTCCCCTATACTTGAACTTTGTATCCAACCAGTGCACCGCTTATGAGGAGTTGATAGGGTCTACTATTAAGAGTTGCCGGCATAAGCACCTAGAGTATAGTAGGAGTCAGGTCCAATGTTGGAGCTCTCATTGGGTACTGTAGTGCTACTAATCTAGCCATGTCAATGAAATGGTGAGATCCAAATGGCATATCATCGTCTCTGTGTCCCCAGCCATATGCTCGACTTACTCGACCTCCTCTCATACAAACTTTATCCCTAGCTCGTGGCTGTAAGGGAGGTATGGGGTCATGCATAACTTGCTCATTTGGAAACAAGATCAATCTACAGTGGTCCTCCAGATACTATAAGTTGCCATCAATTAGCCCACAAATAGGAAATTAATAATTTATAGCCATAATTTCCATATAAAAATGTACCATCTACACATACAATGAGCTAGCAGTATTTAAAGGCATACACGTATGGCCTAAAAGTCTAAAATACCCATTTCACTATTGAAACACCAAGCTCATTAGATCCATGCCACCCCTAGATTACCTTTATCCTTAGATTGCTTAACTTCATTACATTCAACATAATAGGAAGCTTGTTGTAGGCTTTTTCCCAATGGCCATAAGCTATCTCCATTTCCTTCCTCTTCCAATACCATACTTATTTCCTTGTCACATTATACTAGAACACAATTAAGATATTTGCCTGTAAATCTACAATCTTTATATCTGGATTCTCTTTCACATTGTTGACAAAGCAATTGGCCATAAGCTTACTGTAGATTTATCCGTGGTCTTGTGTTATAATGGGATTAACACGTGTATGGTCCCTCAAGAATGTTGATGACAAATAACCCCATCAGCCTCTTATATGATGCTTGTAGCCTCCACTTGTACCCATTTTCCTTCCCCATACAGTAAACATCCTGGACATGTTGTTTGGACTCGTCAATTAAGTAGTCATAGGGGTGATTAAAAAGACAAAAGGGTACTCTTACAATTAGGTTAGGTAATACATATTAAAAAGGGTAAAAGAGATAAAGAATATTCAGTAGAAAAAGTAAATAATCCTTATGGAATATCGTACCAGAGGATACATGTTACTCGGTAACTGGTTGTTAGAAATATGGTAAAAAGTAGACGAGAAAAGGAATTTGCAATTAGGGGCTAACCTAATCTAGATCAGGTCTAGGCTTAGTCAGTCTCGTTGTAAAGTAGTTAGCTGGGGTTGGGGATAGACATCTATTATAGGTTCAGGAACTTGGCTCAGACAATCTTGGGATTGTCTGCTCAGATATTCTATCATAGCATAGCTGTTCAGTAGATTTGGCGTACGTGAAGGCTTGGTAGTCAAGTTTATAGAAAAGGGAAACATAGAGGTTGGGATAGGAATTTCCGTCTCTGATAAGGCTTCGAGCTAGTATTCTTCGAATGAGTCCTTGGAGTCCTCTAGCTCGACTTTGTATGATCGATCCAGGGGATTGATTCTTGTTATCTGCTTGGAGGTTGGAAAGATTTGTCCTCAAATTTGAAGTGGTTTGATGGGAATCAAGCTACGAGACCCCTGACTCATAGCCGAGCTCGAAGACTAAAGGGGCTAGTACGTCGAATCCTAATGTTCTAACCAACCTTTGCCGAGACTGAGTACTTCCTTACCAAATCACCTTTAATGCCGTGACGTATGACAGCCCATTATTCTATGGTTTGCCAAGTAGATGAGTACTCTCCAGTACCGAGCCATATAATCACTCGGCATGATCTTTACCGAGAAGCCAAGAGAGAGAATCCGGATTAATTAAGTTATCCTTGCTCAGATAAGCCCATCTGTCCGTACTTTTTGTCCGCGTCTCCTAACAACCTCGCCAATGCTACATCGCCATGTGTATAATATCACATTTAGAATCTGTAGCACCAATAATTATTTTTCTTATATATTCATTTTTGCCTCTTTATAACATGTACATTGCCCTCCACCCCCCCTAGGAAATGTCTTTTTTGTCTTTTTCCTTTTGGGCAAGTTGCCCTAATTTGCGGGTATAGATACCCTTGTACTTGTAGTTGCAATAAATCAGATAATCTTTTATGCACTTTTGAGTACCTTTTTCCCTGCGTAAATACTGTTATTTACTCTTGGCATCACTCTTATCCTTTCCCTTAAGTAAGGTTAGGTGGCGAGTAACCTTATTGGACTAATTCGTGCATCACATCGAATTGTGCCATGAGTCTTTGGAAGTTCCATTAGTACATTATATCCTTTGGAGTTGTTTGTGGGTTTTGTTTACTATTTTCATCGTTTTCTTTCACCCTTTTGTACCTTTCCCCATTAACTCTTTTCGAGCTTTCTACAAGCTTAAACTTATTTAGCGACCGGCCTTATCTACTCTTGGCTACGGTTCGCAACATGGTTTTTAGCTCTTCTTTTGGGATACTTGTAGGACTTTCTACTGGTTAGTGAGGAATTAGGTCAAACACATTGAAAATGGGTGAGACACCATAGTCATTAGGTAACTCGATCTGGTAGGCATTACGATTGACTTTCTTTAGGACCTTGAACAGACAACCAGCTTGAGGAGGTAGCTTACTTTATCTTAAGTGCGGGAATCGTTCTCGGCTAAAATGAATCCATACTCTTATTGTCTCTTATTGAACTTGGTGACCTTCCTAGTTACAAATTGGCATAGCTCTTGCAAATCTTAAGTTCGGTCAACTTCGGATTGACTCTCTTCAACAGCTTCAGGGGTGCCAATCATAGCCAGGGGGATAGTAGGATTGAGGCCATAGATGGCCTCAAATGGGGTCTTCCTAATGGTACTATGGACAGTTCGGTTGTATGCGAATTCTACAATTGGTAGACATAGATCCTAATTCCTCAAGTTCTTTCCTACGATAGCTCTGAGTAAGTTTCTTAGCGTCTTGTTCACCACTTCAGTCTGGCCATCAGTTTAAAAGTTGCTACTAGAGAGCACAAGAGAGTCTTCCAAAAATAGCTCAAAAATTTTATGTCCTAATCTAAAACAATACCCTTTGGCACTCCATGTAATCGAACAATTTCCTGCAAAAACATATGAGTAATGTATAAAGATCGTTAGTTTGATGGCACAAGATAAAGTGTGTCATTTTGCTAATGCGGTCTACTATAATAAATATAAAATCTTTTCCTCTGAGAGTCCAAGGCAACCTTAGGACAAAGTCCACACTAAAGTTGGCCTAAAGTAAGGTTGGCGTTGGCAGGGGCATATATTCTCCATGTGGCTTTCTCTTCCTCTTAGCTCGCTTGCACACTTCATGATTACCAATTACCTTATGTACATCTTTAACTAAACCAGGCCAGTAAAAGTTTTCTTTCAACAGTTTGGCCATCTTGGTCTCCTTAAAGTGACTAGATAATCTATCACTATGAGCTTTCTTGACCAATAGCTCATGCGTAAAACAATTTTGTATACATAGCCTTTGATCCTTGAACAAATAGCTCTCTTTAAGATAATATACTCCAACAACTATTCCTTTTCAGCACTGCTCAACAACTAAACTGAAATGTAGGTCATTAGTGTACTGTTCGATGATAAGTGAAAATCCCAATAATTTTGTTTGTAAAGTGGTTAGCAAGGTTTGTTGTTGTGACAAAGCGTCAATAACCACATTTGTACTTCCCTTCTTATGCAAAATCACATATAAAAATCCTTCCATAAACTCCAACCACTTGTCTTGTCTCTTCGAAAGTTTGTTCTAACTCCCAATATGTTTTAGAGACCTATGGTTTGTATAAATAACAAACCTTGTGGCAGTAAATAATGTTGCCAAACAATAAGGGCTCAAAAAAGAGAGTATAACTCTTTTTCATATACAAAATAGTTTAAAGCAGTACTACTAAGCTTCTTACTAAGGTAGGTGATGTATCGTCGCTCCTACATTAGGACGATACTAATTCTAGTTCCAAATGCATCACATTCCAGCTTAAAGGGCTTGTCAAAGGTTAGTAGTAATGGGACAAGGGCAGAGGTGAGTTTCTCCTTAATCTGCTTGAAGCTTTGCTCAGCTCAATCATTCTATTTGAACCCATCACTCTTGTTTGTTAGCTCGATCAAGGGGGCAGCTATGGTACTGAAGTTTTTTATGAATCACTTATAGAAAGAAATTAGGTTATGAAAACTTCGAACTTCAATGGCATTTTTCGGCATTGGCATTCTAAGATAGCTCGGATCTTCTCCTCATCTACTCAAATTCCTTCTCCTAACACTATAAACCCAAGAAAAACCACTTCATCTTAATAGAATGTACATTTCTTCAAATTTCCATTTAACTTCTCAGTTCACAAAATGTCAAAAACTGCTTAGAGATGTTGAACATGGTTGTTCAGGTCGGTACCGTATACTAATATGTCATCGAAGTACATGACCACACATCTTCTAATTAGAGGGCACATCACATGATTCATTAATCTCATGAATATGCTTGGCACATTAGTAAGTCAGAACGACATAACTAACTATTTGTAGAGTCCATGCCAAGTTTTGAAGGCTGTCTTCCACTCATCACTCGATTTCATACAAATTTGGTGGTAACCAATTCATAGATCAATTTTTCAAAATATGTTGGCACCATGGAGCTCATCTAACATGTCATCAAGCTTCAGTATTGAATATCTATACTTGATAGTAATTCGGTTGATTATTCGGTAGTCAATTCACATACACCATGAACCATCCTTCTTAGGGACAAGCAGAGGTGGTACTACACAAGGGCTCATGCTCTCCCTCACGTATCTTCACTCTATAAGCTCATTTACTTGTCTTTTCAACTCAGTAGCTTGTTAGGATTCATTCTGTATGCAGATCAATTCGGCAAGGCAACGCCTGGTTGTAAGTTAATGTAATACTCTATGCTTCGGACTGGGGGTAGTCCCTTAGGTAGCTCCTCAAGAAGTAGGTTAATAAACTCATCAATTATCTTTGGATTTCATCCGGAACATCCTTCAAATCTTTGATCTCCAGCAATCTTCTAATTAATAGAAGCATAGACTTTTCGGCCTTCTCAGTAGCTCAAAGCTCTCTTCGACTCATCACTAAAACTTTCTTCTTATTAGCTCTGGTAAGTTGATTATGGGTCGCGTTTACTTAGGATGGGGTCGTAGGTTACAACATAATCTTATTTCCATCCTTAATAAAGGCATAGATGTTCTTATGTCCATCATGTATAACATGTTAGTCGAATAACTAAGGTCTTCTAAGTAATAAATGTGAAGCTACCATAGGGATAACACTGCATACTACTTCATCCCTGTATATACTCCCAACACTAAACGACACGGTTACTTATTTCATCACATGCAAAGCACCCTTGTCATGCAACTAATGTAACTTGTAAGGTCAAGGGTGCTTAGAGGTCGGCAGACCTAACCTTTATACAAAAGATTGTACAACCATGTTAGTACAACTTTCTCCATCCACTATGATGGTACACAACTGTCCTTTGATAGTATACTTAGTATGGAATAAATTTTCTCTTTGATTTTCTTTGAATTTTAGTAGGGAACTCAGTACCCATCTCAAGACTAAGGTCATTACTTCTCCTTGGTCGACATAGACATAGGTCTCCTCTTCCTCCTTGACTTTGGTTTTTCTAACATCCTTCATCTCTTCGGACTCGCTCTCATCGGTACTATCCACTACATTTCCTCGAAGTACCATAACATGTCGGTTGGGACACTTAGCAGGCATATATCTAAAGCCTAAACATTTAAAGCATTCACCTCACTGGTCTTCCATTTGGTGGTTTATCATCTCTCATATTTTCTTGGGGTCGGCCTAGCCTCAATTCAACTCGACTATCCTACTTAGCCTTATTAACTTACTTAGCTATTGTTAGGTCGGTCATTCCTTTCCCTAGCTTGATGTGGCCTCCTTGGCTTAGTTTGAACAAATCGGCGCAGAACAGGGGCTCGGGAGAATGTTGGCCCAAGTTGGCTTGGTGCACTTCTTCTCTGCTTTTCGACCCTTTACACTATCTTAGTTGCCTCTTCCAAGGTACAAAACATCTGTACTTCCATAATGTTGCGAATCTCATACTTGAGCTCAGAAATGAACCTTAATATTGTACAGGCTTCTAGTTCTTCCATGTTGGCTCAGATCATAAGCATCTGGAACTCTCTCACATAGTCATCAACAAATCGGCCTCCTTAGTGAAGTTCCTACAACTTTGTAAATGTATCTTATAAGTAGTTCTTGAGTATAGATCTATCCTTTAACAACTTTTTCATCTTATCTTAGGTCCTTACTCTTTGTCTTCCATCTCTTGCTCTAACTACATTCAGATTTTACCACCACATTATGGCATACCCAGTAAACTCAAGTGCAACAAGTCGGACTTTAACAGTATCTGTATAACCATAACAGTCAAACACCTTCTCAACCTTCTCTTCTCACTCCAAGTATTCATCTGTATCTCCACTTTTACTGAAAGGTCGGATTTGGACTTTGACATTATCTAGTCCCCGAGGGGCCCGACATCCCCGTTCCTACAATCGGTAATAATCATCCTCTTCTTCTTCCTCTCCATACTCCTTAACATTAATCTCCTCGTCATCTTCCTCGATTTCCTTTAACTCCAGTCTTCGTCTAGCAGCTCGATTTGCTACTCCTCCAACTCGAAGGGGTTGAATTGGGTAATTAGCTCGGTTACAATGGCTATAGCCTCTCTCTAGAACATTTTTGAGTAAGTCATGCTACAGCATGCCCTAAGATTATTGTCTATTAACTTGCATCGCAGTGACTAGATTCTCAATAAGATTAGTAAGTCTGTCAAGTCATCAACTGACCTAGGAGTGTTACTTCCATTTTGACTATGACCAGGTTAAGCACAACTACTTTAGTCTCCAATAACATCTTGAACACTGGAGTCTAACATCATATAATACTTTTAAATAGATTAACAACGTAATACACGAGAAAACAATGTGATCGTACTACCTAAAACTTCAATTAACATATTAACAACTTTAATACCCAATAATCTATCGAACAAAATAGAAAATGAACTTACTCTATTTTCGTAGTGAAAAATAAAGTAAGAATAGAGTAACAATGAAACCACACTTACCAACACACAAATCTTCACTACACAGCTCACAACTCCAAACTTATTCCACACGAACACATTGCAGCAACTACAAAAGGAACACAGCAGCCATTAACAGCAAAGCGAACCACAAACTTCACTGCAACTTCACACACTTCCTCTCAGAACAATGCTTTAATACCAGTAAAGCTGATGTGTCTCTAAGGTTAGACACATGGAGAAACACCACAACGATGCGTACCGAAAAAGAAAACAAAAGGAAAAGCTAGGAAAGTCCGACAGCTACCAATTGGATATAATGCACTAGTCAATCCTATTCGACCTACAATTCGCCAGATATAACTCATCGGTTTGAACTGAAAGGTCACTCGCTACTACTCCTTGCTAAAGTGAATAGATAAGAGTTGAAAGATAGTGAGAACACTAAAGTTATTCAAAGAAAAACTTAAATAATCTTCTAATATTGATGATTGATTGTCTACATACAATTAACTGGGGGTTTATATACCCATCCATGGGTAAAAGAGTATTCTTACAATTAGGTTATGCAATACATACTAAAAAGGGTAAAAGGCACCAAGAATATTCAGTACGAAAAGTAAAAAATCTTTTTGGAATATCGTACTAGAAGATATGTATCACTTAGTGGCTAGATGTTAGAAATATGGTAAAAAGTAAATGAGAAAAGGAATTTGCAATTAGGGACTAACTTGATCTAGATCAAGTCAGGGCCCAATCAATCTCGTTGTAAAGTAGTTGGTTGGGGTTGGGGATGGACATCTATTGTCGGTTCGAAAACTCAGCTCAGATAGTCTTGGGACTATTTGCTTGGATATTCTATTATAGTACAGTTGTTCAGCAGGTCTGGCATATGTAAAGACTTAGCAGTTAGGTCAGTACAAATGAGAAACACAGAGGTTAGGATAGGAATTTCCATCTCAGATAGGCTCTCGAGCTAGTATTCTTCGAGTGAGTCCTTAGAGTCCTCTAACTTGGCTTCGTATGATTGGTCTAGGGGATTGATTCTTATTAGTTAGCCTACAAATAAATCCTCACTATTTACCTAGTTGTTACTCTCTACTTCCATGTCTTCCTCAAATGTTACATAACCACTGCCCCTATTAGTGTTCATGAATGGAACTGGATCTTTTATTGTTGATGTTGCCATGCCAGGCTGAGGTATAAGTGAAGGCATCTGCATTCTTTTAGATATAGGAAATTAAGGTATGGGTAGGATGTTGCCATGTATAAATTCTGACCTAACTATAGTGTTTTCCACTTCCATAACTTGTTCTTGTAATGCCAACTCAGTTCCCATATGATCCTCCTCATCATCGCTGTCAGGTCCCATGGGAATCAGCTCTTCCTCGGGATTGTAACCCGGTTCATCTTATAAGATTGACTCAACCTCTGTGTTAAGTCCCTCTTTGTTGATTTTTATATGAACATGGCCCTCTTCAGGGGTAGACTCATGTGTCGAAAAAGTTTCATGTCCATAAAAAATGGGAAGTCTTCTTGAGTCGGCTGGACCTCTGGTGAGGATAACTAAAGTGTTTCCTTAGAAAGTGTTCTATTCAGTTTGTATGCTTAGCTAACCAACAGCCCTAACATATATCTCTTAAATCCTTTCTTCTCCAAATTCTTCAGCCATTTCAATAAAGTTTTCCACATCATCGTCATCCCTTATGGCCATTGGAGTGTATGAAACTCCTCCCAAATAATAACAAGAGTACCGGTGTACAATCTCAACTCCAATAGAATCAACTCCGATACTCCCACAAATCCTCATGAGGAAGTGATTAAAGTTCGAATCTTTCCTCATCTTCAATTTTTTCACTGGCTCCCTATCATACTGTAAACTCATATTACCATTCATGATATTGCCGCTCGCATACATAATAATTTTCATGAAATCAACCATTGTGGTCTATTAATCTAGAAATTCGAATATAAGTTAAGCCCATATGATTTTCACATAAGACATGGCACCCACATAATTCCATGTCTCAATAAGGTATTTTATCGAACACTATGTATGCATAGACAATAACTTAACCAACGTACAAAACAAATAAACTTCATGTTGTGGGTAACATTTCTATTTTCATACATTATCACTATAGATAAGTAATTTTATAACACATGAACATCCTCCATTAATATGTTATAATTACTATGAACTATAAAATAACACACAAATAACATACTAAAAAAAAAACATCTTACATTAACATTTTATAATTACTATAAATTATAAAATAACACATAAACAACATACCAAATATAAGCATCCTACATTAATATTTTATAATTACTATGAACTACTGAAAGAAAATAACATTTGCATATTAAAAAAATAAATGCGAATATATAAGTAATTTCACTTACCAATTGGTAGAGAAAACAAGGTTGTGAGAGTGCATTTGGTGTTAAGTTACCAATCGGTAAGAGAAAATAGGAGAGATAGAAAGATTTTAGAAAATGAGGTCAGTCCATGGAATTTGGGGTTTTTTATAGTAGGGACAAGAAGGCACAAAGATAGATTGTGCCTTCAGTTTAAAGTGAAGGCGCATGCATCAATATAAAAAATGGGGAGTTAGGAAGGCATGTGTAGACTAAGTTTTGTCCTTGGCTCCTTTTCGTAATATTTTTCAAAAAGGAGCCCATTAAGGCACAAAACTCATCCATACTCTATCTCTACTCATCAACAACACCCCCCTCCTTCTCACTCTTTGTATCTTTCTCTCTCCGTCTCTTTCATCAATACTTATGACAATGACTGCCTTTAATATTTTTGCTCCATTTATTCTTCTTCCCATATCACTACCACTATTTTTGTTTGACCTAAAAATGAAACCCATTGTCAATTTCTCAAAACAAAACGCTAAAATCACAACCCATAACTCTATGTTTCTCATCAATGAAATTCTGAGGTTCTATCTTTAAGGCTTTACTTTTCAAACATTTAATCCAATTTCATTTTGCTTAACTAACAACAAGGTAAGTGAGAGTTTAAATTCTTCATTTTTATTTCTCGAAGTGTATATAGGAGTTCCTTGTTGTAGTCCTATGTATTTCTCTATTTAAGTAATTGGGCGATGTTATGGTATTTAGGATTTAAAATTTTAGGTAGGATTGAGAAAATTAGGGTTTGTTAAATTCAAGGTTTTATTTGAGTTATTCTGTTATCTCAATGAAATTATTCAATGGTGTAAATTTGTACCACTTACAAGTAATCGAATTCAAGGTTTGGCATGTTAGTTAAACGGATCATATTTCACTCTATTGTAAACTTGATCACATCTAAATTAGTAAAAAAAAAACTAATTACGTTCTCTAGGATCTCCTTATCCATGATTCATGTGAGCAATATCTAAACTACTACCATTACCTAAAAGTGCCCTTAGAATTCATCGTTACTCTTGACTAGTTTGTTGTCCTCATGTTACATTGAAGAGAAATAGTAAGTGTTTATTTATATGTGACTCTCTTTGTTTTTCCCATTCCATGCCAATTTCTCTTCATAACATTGCCAAGTATAATGTTACTGTTGTTAGTTTGTGAGATGAATCTTATTGGGACTTAAGGTTGGTGTTGGTGTTAGGTTTTGAGTAGTAGTGATGATAATGTAGGGGCAAAAGAAGATGAAAACAAAGCAATAGATTTCATAGAGATGGTATTGGAAAAACCTCCATGGAAGTTTAAGTGCAATATTTTAATTCTAATTATCACTTCTTATTTTTTTTATTTGCTTTTTCCCCCCTTTTCATTAGCAATTGTTTATGTATGTATTTTAATATGTTATGATGGTTTTGTTATTAGGCCATAATTGATGACGAGAAGTAAGGGAAAGCGAATGAGAAGAGAGAAAAATATGATGTCAAGGCAGTAAAGATGAACCGCATATTGAGGTATAGTTAAGTAAGATGTTGCTTTTTCATTTCAATGCCCTAAATGATGGAAATGGCTAAGACCAGTGGAACCTATTAGAATGTATGCAATTTTAATAACTGAGTTATGTTTCTAACATGATTTGAGATATAGAGTGTTAATGGTTGCGATTTCTTTCATCTAATTTGTTTTTAGATGATTGACTAAATATTTTGTCTAAGTATTACAAAGATATGGTAGAATTCAGTATTTTAATGATTTAGTGATTTTTTTCCCTTTTATTTAGATTGAGGAATCCATTGGTAATAAAGACTGTTGTATTATATAGTTTATCTTGATTTAATAGAGCTTTTGTTAGAGTGAGATGTGATGGAGTAGAATTTTAAATTTAATAATTTTTCTTCTTCATTTATTTTTTCTCCTCAAAAGTCCATAACATAAACAGAACCATGTTGTGACTTTTCTTATTTTTAATCAGCCATAGCCTCTTATTGTAAACTTTAGTTGAAAACTTGAAAATCACATTAGGTCGTTAATTCATTTGATTTTGGAATCTTATTGTAAAATTCTTCTTTCTTAAAGAAACATTTACTTAATTATTTCTTTTCCATCTTTTGTTAGGATTTAAAAAATCCTCCTTGTTGTTGTTATGTAATAAACAAAAAAAATTCCAACTTTTAGTATGTACATTGCAACTAGAAAAACGACATGGATAATTCTACATTATGTGTTTATATAGTTATTTACTTTTATGACGTAAATTGAGAAATTTACTGTAGATGAATGCATTTTATGTTATATAGCCAGTTTTAATATAGTAGAGCTTTTGATTGGAATGAGCTGTGATGTTTTTTTATACCAACTATTTATATAAAGAATGATTTTATCATATTGTATTCTTTTGGATTTATTCTCTGTAAACATATATATGATTTTCATCAAATACCTCTTTTGTTTTTAAGAACTAGCTATCTTAACTTTCACCATTTTCTTTTCTCCTTCAATTTTTCTCTCCTCCATACTCTTATTTATGCTCCATCTTTTTACGCTTATCATTAACTCCTCTTCACATAGCAACAGAAATAGGTAAATTTCTTTATCTCTTTTCATCATTAAAATTTCATCCATAAACTTCGGTGTCCTCACATTGATTGACTATAACTCTTGACACAGTTGTGGGCTTATATCCATTATTATTGGTAAAATTGTTCTCTTTTTTTTTTGTCTTTTTAGTTTTAATTTTTCCTAAACGATGTAAAAGTTATAACTTAAATTAAATTCATGCAAAAATAATAACTGTTTCTTCCTTTTCATCATCTAAGGGCAAAGGAAATTGGAGAAAGAGCTTTGGAATACTTCAATTGCATTTATCCAATAAAAGATAAGTACATTAGTTTTCTTTTTTGAAGAATGTTCTTAGAGAATTATGTACAAAGTCAAGTGTATGTATATTAGGTTTCTTTATCAAGGTTTTCATGGAGAAAAATGTAATTTGTTATTTTTTTGGTGCCAAATCTGTTGGTTAAATTGATAAACAAGTTTAATGGTTTATATGATTTCTTTCTATGTTAATAAAATGAAAGCTATACACTCTCTCATGCTAAAGCTTTAATTTTGAAGTGTTTGGATGACTAAAAGTTATTTTGTTATATTTTCTTCATCTCTTGAATTGGGATTCACTAATTGTTATGCAATTATTTCTTTCTTACCAAGAATTGGTAAGGATATTACTATTTCCTTTGTTAGTACCTTTCCTATTTAACATATTATAATGGTGTTATTATAAAGTTTTTGTTGTTAAGAAAAAATAGCTACTGTGAATGAGGGAATTTAGGTTCCATTTAGTTCAACTTTTCTCCATCTTATTGGTGTCTTATTATTATCTACTTAAATTCTTGTACTTGGCAAGAATAAGACACTAAAAAAATGAATATAGATTTTTTCAAAATACCAACCAAAAAAATCATTTTTAATGTATAAGATATATTTTTTAAAAAATCTTTTCTCTTAAATGTACGTAAATTTTCATTTTTTAATTATGACACTCCAATCGCCATCTTCATTATAATTATGAAACAAAAATAAATAATATACAAATAATATAGTTTTTCAAATATTAAATTTTAACAGATACAGATAAGATATAAATAAGATACATGAAAAAAAAAGACAATCTAAATAGAACTTTAATTTTTTTTCAAATTCAAGCTATTTCACTTTTTTACCACTTCCTGTGTTATAAAGAGTGGATAAACTTTGGTGCATGGATCGTATTATTTCATTGAGATGATAGATACTAAAGTTAAATTTATTTTCATAAAATGTTTGAGCTCAAATTAATTCCACCATTTAGTAACATAATGGGAAATTTCAATTCCATCCTTACTGGTATAAGTTTTCTCTTAACAAATTTTTTTTTTTTTTGTAGTTATATGAAATTGTTTTACTTTGTTACATGTAAATCCCTCATATCTTTCATTAATTTTATAGGCAAAAGGTAACTTTTTTTAATAAAGCAAAGTTGCGATTATCATCTTTTTACCATGTTGTTTAACCACTTCTTTTTTTCCCCCCTTAATAGTACATACTATTAACCTTATATGTGTATTTTTTTTTTCCTTAAATGTCATAAGTTCTCTTGTATAATATTATTTAATTTTTGCACGCGCAATGTGGGTGCACGTTGCTAGTTACTATTAAGCCAATAAGTTTTTATTTTCATCACCAATAATCATTATCATTCTTGTTTCATTATTTTATCTATATATCTATTCTATTATTGTTATTATTAACCTAATAGGCATTTATTTGACTCCATATGTACACTATAATTTAAATATTTAGAAAGGTAAGTATTTATCATAAAGCACCTAAATAGGAATTATGGGCATATTAAATACATCTAGATCACACAAACATATAAAGATTAAAAAACAAGGCGTTTGATGGTTAGGAAAAACAAAACATAAAATGATGCAAAATTTATTTAAATTTACCAAAAATACAAAATCATGCATAATCCACTTTTAAATATGCCATAACAACAAAGTGTCAAATTAAACCAACAAGGTTGCGTTATTAAAGATTATATATTAAGTGTCATGCAAAATTGATTTATTAGCACGTAAATGCACTAAAATAGCTCTTAAACAAATAAAAATTGGCAAATTATGAAAAATTGAAATATTGTAAATATATATATTTTTTATTTTTTATGAAACTTATGACCTTTTTTGCAATAAAAATAAATGGAAAATTGGGCTTTTGGCTAATTATCATAAAATAACACTAAATCAATGCTTACACATGCAAAATCAGCAAATCGCAACAATTGAATAAAAATTATACTTCAATTTATAAAATAAACAAATAAAATGGGGCATTTTTCCTAGTAAAGGTAACACAAAATGAGGATGTTAAAATTTAAGAGTTGAAGACCAAGGTAGAGCATGGTTTGACAACTAAGTTTTGGATTGATCAAGAAAGAGTTTTGAGATTTGAGAATAGACTATGTGTGCCAAGAGTATTGGAACTGAGGAGAGAGGTATTGGAAGAGGCTCATTCTTCATCTTATTCAGTGCATCTTGAGGGCACAAAATGTATAAGGACGTAAAGAGTCTTTATTGGTAGAGAAACATAAAGTGAGATATAGTAGAATTCATTTCTCAATGCCTTACTTGCTAGAGAATTAAGTTTAAATGCAAGAAGCCAACTGGTGATTTGCAACCTTTACCAGTACCTAAATAAAAATGGGAACACATTACGATAGATTTTGTTATACACCTACCTAGATAAACAAAAAGCTGCATAGGTGATTGTGGATAGGTTGACTAAAATGGCTTGTTTCATGCCAATTAATATGGGTTATAAGATGAAGAGGTTAGCCAAGACTTATGTTAGATAAGCGATTAGATTGTGTCGTATGCTTGTAACAATCACATCAAATAGGGATACTCGATTGGTTATCAAGTTCTAGAGAAGTCTACAAAAAGAGTTAGGTGTTAAGCTACATTCAGCATAGCTTTTCACCTTCGGATGGATGGACAATCCAAGCAGACTATTCAGACACTAGAGGATATGTTAAGAGCTTGTACACTTGATTTTAGTAGGAATTAGGATGAGTACCTTCCCCTAGTGGAGTTCTCTTATAATAATAGTTACTAAGCAATAATTCATAGGGCGCCCTTGGAGGCTTTCTATGGTAAGAAGTGTCGATTGCCTATATATTGGGACAAAGTGGGAGAAAGACAACTTCTGGGATTAGAATTAGTGTAAGAAACAATCAAAAAGTTCAGTGTCATTCAATAATGATTGCTAATGGCTTAGAATAGACAAAGGAAGAATGCATCAAAATTCCAAGTTTGTAATCAAGTCTCATTAAAGATTTCCCTAATTAAGGGAGTGGTAAGATTTGGATTGAGTTTGTAGCCTGATTTCACAGTAGAAGAGAAAACCCTTAAGATGGTGGATAAGAAGGTTAATGAGTTAAGGAGGAGGTCTACCACCTATGAAAAGGTATAATGGGAGAACCATTCAAAGCATGAAGTTACTTGTGAGTTAGATGAAGAAGTAAAGTGAAAGTATCCAAAAAGTTGTTTGCAATTTCGAGTAAACTTTTGGGATGAAAGTTTCTTAAAGGGGGGAGGATCTAATATATCAAAAAAATGTTTTTAAAATCAAGGGTATTTTGGAGATTTTCAAAAGTTGCTAAAACCCTACTTACTCTAAGTTATCTCCTTTTTTGTCTAAAGCTCTATCTTATACCAAATAAAGCCTAATCTCCCCCTCTTATTGCAAAAACTTAGGGCAGCCCCCTTAACCCACTCTAAAGAGGAAGCTAAGAGATGATTAAGATGAGTGCTTTGAAGAATCAACTTAAGGAAATTCGTATTAACCTTGATGACAACCTAAATCCTTCTATTTCTTGTTGATTGCAACTCATTCTTAAGGGTTTCAAGTGGAGACTCTTAATTCTCATTAGTAGCAACTCTTTTAAGTAAATAAGGTGAGTTAGATGGTTGATTTAAGCAAGTTGGGCATGATTCTCATTAAGGAAATTAGTTTGGAAGAGATAGATTTGAGTTTTTATTAGGGTTTAATCTAAAATCAAATGTTTTATAGATTGAAGAAGGTATATAACTCCATTTTTGTTAACTACACTAGGTGCTTAAAGTATTATAAGCAAGTTTATGAGACTTCCCTCTTAGATTTGGATTATTGTATTGAATTTCTATCATTCAGAGTCAGAATTTAGGGTTTGTAACTGAGTTTTAATGTTGAAAATCATTATAATAAAATGTTCAAGGATTCTCTTGGAAGTGTATAGGATTTTGGTTAAGGAGTTAGAAGTTTGGGGTTATTTTTGAAGTGGTTTGTTTTGCAAAAATAGTAGAATAGAAGCAAGGCTTCTAGATGCCTTGTTGCACACCATCTAGACGTTAGGCCTCTGTCTTTGACAAAAGGGTAAAATTCAGATGCTATACTTTGTAACATCTAGATACCTTCCCCTATTCAAAGCTCTTTTGTTTTCTAAGCCTCTTTTCCATCTTTCTAAGTCTAACCAACCCCTTGCTTAGCTTTATCACTTCCAAAAAATGTGACTGTTATTTCAAAAAGTGGAGAATTAGGAGCACTTAAGCAATCCAATTAAGAGATTAAAAGGGGGAAGTGGAAAATTGATAGATATCAATTACTCTACACTTTTTAGGCATATTTAGGCATGAATTGATTATAATTGTGTTTATTTTTCAAGTTCTTGGTACTTAATTGTGTAATATATCAAATTCAAATGATAGACGAAATTGTACAAGAATAGTAAGATTTAGATTTACCACAACAGTGATGGAGGACGTGATTAAAGAAGATTTGAATACCTAGCATTAGTCACGTCTTCAATCATGGGCGTGATCAAGGGTAAAGTTGTTATCCACCTGTTAATCACAGCCGTGATAACATATCAAAAGGGTGATCACTCCCTCTATCACCAGCATGATGAGGTGAAATGTTTGCGACGAAACAATCATGTACTACATCACAACTGTAGTGGGTGAAGGTGATTCTTTTCTCAAGACGATCACTCCTCGAATCAACAGCATGGGAATGAACACAATTATTCCTCTTTAACTTTTTCACACGAACCCGTGTGTTTAATGGGTTTAAACACCAAGAAGTATCTTAAAATGGTATATTTCAAACCTTTTGATGAAGAGAATATATAGATACCTACAAAATTCAAACAAGCAAGAGATTCATTTTTTTTTTTCTAGACAATCTAGACCTTAGTTTTAGGGATTAGCCACAAACACATCTATTTATCCATCTTTGTACCCATTACGTTTTCCAATTTCTGCACAATTACTAAGTGTTATACAGTATACTTTTCCCAGAATTACTAGAAAGAGACAATAAGAATTCCTTGTTCATGAATTGTAAAGACATATACAATGGATCTAAAAAGGCGTTTTATTCTTCTACTTATCTCATGTTACATTCCTTGTTATCTCTTCATTTTGTTGATATGCATAATTTTCTTACCATGTGTAAGTAATAAATTAGGGCTTGCTACATCACTATAGTATGAATAATTTCTTAATTTAGTGATTTCCTGATTTCTTATTAATTCTGGTGAATTGAACTTAATCAATCTAATTACTGTGTAGTGCATGACAATGACTTAAGACAGATTTCAATAGAATATGTCGAAAGACAATTATATTAAATGGATATAATTTATTAGAACAACTTACTCTCGATAATAGAGATATTATTAGGAAAGTTACTGCATTCTTAGGGAATTGATAAATTATCCTGATGTTAACGCGATCCTAATTGGCTGTTAATTTAGAAGAGATTCTAATAGACACGATTGCGGTTGAAAGTAAGTAATTCCGAGAAGAATGCTTACAAATTATAAATTCCCTGCAAATAACAATCGATAAGATATAGCTTAATGTTGGCATCATGCTATGTGATGAAGTAAGTCTGCATTTTAAGTGTGAAATTGTTAATCGTCTTTTCTAGTCACCGTGTTATATGAAATTGTTTGTGGGTTAATGTAATTTAGATGTTTTAGTACTTAATCACTTGATAAATTTAGTTGCTAGATAATAGGAAAATGAATTAATACCAGTGTTTGTATTCGTTCTCAATGGAGACGACCCTATACTCATTTGTGGTAGTAAATAATAAGTACACTTACCTGTTAAATCAAGTTAAGGATAGAATATAGGTTTATAAATTTTAAAATTCAATAGCTCTAATTAGAGGTAATCAGAAATGGTAGTCTAATCTATTGGGATTATAAGTTGGATCTAGTTAAGTATTATGTTAGCAGACCTAAGTAACTTTAATTGAGGCTAGATTATAAAGATACTAAGTGTTGTTAACTATTTGTTTTAGTGCTATACAATTGGTTGCTTGAATCGAATTATGAAGGAATTAAGTGATGTCAAGTATTTGGATCCTTTAAGCTTCAAGTTATCTTGTTGGTTTATTAAGTTGCTTAGTAAGTTAAGTTCGTGGCACATGGTTGTTTGCTTGTGCATGTTAGGTTAAAACAAAGCTAATTTGATTTAAAACAAAATTAGTTTTAATAACATGGTTGTGATGTTTGTACTTGTCTTGGCATATCTTTCAGTATAAGGGGGCAATTGCTAATTATATGCAAGGATTCCCTAGTGGACTCCCTTATGGGATGATGCAGCTCATTCTAGAGTTTCATGGTTCTCGGTTCCTAGGTTTGGGTCATATAACCTTCACCGTAGTATATAGTTGTAATTTAAAAGATTTATTGTATTATATCTATCTATATGTATAAGAGATCATGGTGTAGTGGAGTCGCAAGTACTCATTTGTTGTATGTTGGCTAAAAATCAAAATAACAACTGGTTGATTATTTATTTTTGCATTAAGCATGTGTGACATGTTTGGTTTGGCATTCCCGTATGCTTATGTATTAAGTATTGGGATTCATTTTATTCTTTTCTTTTTCAGGTATAGCTAGTGAGGATTATGTCATCTATGAAGAGTCTTTTATCGATGGGCTGGAAGAAGAGGAAGGAGTAGATTATCTATATTTTGATGAAGATTAATAACGAGATGTTTTTAGGAGATGAGAATGAGTTTCATTTAGAGGCTTGATACTTTTAGAGACCTTATTACCTTGAGGACTTTATTTTCTAATTGCCAGTTTATGTTATCTTCTAGTATGCTTATGGAGCAAGAAGACTCTCTTTTTAGACCATGTGTTATTAATGGATGTGGGAATTTGTGAGACTTACCCTATTAATTAAGATCTAATTTATGAAATTTATGGATGATTTCCTTTATAGAGAGCTAATTATGAGTTAAATCTTATGTTTCTTGCATGTTTTGGGTGATTTGATGTGTTATTGAAATTTATGGGCTTTAGAACCTTAACATACTTGCTAGTTGGAGTATGTGGTGGGTTATGATGCTAATTAGGGTTCCTAAGGCGTTATAGCTTCATAAGCTATATTTTTCCTTTTCCTCTTTCTCATTGAATGGATGCATGAGGAAGAATAATGTGCAATTGGCATATTGACTACATGCCTCCACAGGCATAAGTCATTGAATGTATACTATGTAAAATAAAATTGGGCATAAGCACATCTTATGGAAATTGAAGTCGAGAACTTATGAGAGGGAGAGATCAAGACTTAACTAATGAGTTGAAAAACCTAAGTGAAATTCTCAAAGCAATTAAATAATATATAAATAATTCTATTGTTGTTTGGAAACTTCGATACATTTGTGCTGATGGTTACATTGAAATAGCAAGTTTTTTATTAAAATTACTCAAAAAATTTTAAGTTGTGTTAATGATAAAGTAAGCAAATTTCGAATTTTTTTTTTCTGATTTTAATATGAATTAAGATAGCAGTGTAGTAAACTACTTGTAGTCCTCAAGAATTCTGATCTAATTCAAATAATTATCTTTAAATTTAGCTCATTATTCATGATTTCAAGTTTGAGCGATGCCATTAATGTAGAGTTAAAGTATTTGCATTTTAGAGATTTGATTAATATATATCATGTTCTCTAAAGTCTCAATTACCTAAGTATAGCTAAGTAAAGGTTATGAAATCTAGTTAGCCTTGAAGGAGTTTCCATTTAAAATATAAAGGAAAAGAAAACAGCAAAATTTTAACTTGAGGGTAAGACCAACTAAAAAACAAAAAGCTAATAAAAGATAGTATAAGTGGAGAAATAGTGTGCCCAATAAGTGCTATAGGCATATCTTTAGGAAAGACGAGTTTGTAAATGCGTTCATAAGCTCCTAGTCTCCATACAGTGAAAAATGTAAAGAATAAAGAGATCCAACTATTAAATTTGAAGATGCATGAAAGCACAAAATGAAAAACAAAATAAACGTTTGAAAAATTTTAACTCTGGTAAAATACAAGTAGAAGATAACTTGATTTTATCTCTTTTATAGGTTCATATCTCGCTCAAGAGATGGATTAGAACTAAATATATGTTTGTCAACCTATCAAGTGCAAAAACCTCTCTTCCATGTGTTGACATCTTAATTAGTCTTAGATTAGCTAATCACAATATAAATGAAAAGTTTAACTCTATGAATCATGAATTAGTCAATAGATTTTTTCACATGTGCATCTAGTCACACTTAATTTATCATCTCAAACAACCATTTATGAAAGATTATTGCTTGGCATGTACTTTCATGCTTAAAAACATAACTACTTGAACTTTCATTATATTGGGTGTGATTGACACTAATTAGATTTCATAAATGCAAAAATCAAACTTGTCCTCTTACTCTTTAATTGTTTTTAACTTGCTTAAGAACATGTAAGCTTTAAAGATGGGAGCAAGTGATTTAAGTAGAAGTTGCAATAAAGTACTATATTAGTGTTCAAATCACATACAATCGATCAACACTAATGAACACGAGATTCAGAATCAATTTAGCACAACTAATTAGCTTTTAGTTAAAAACTTTGGAGAATTTTTTTATGTTTATGTAGGTCTAAGGGGTTGACATCCATATGTTAACACCTAGTGCCCAGTCTCTCCATTTGGAACAGAGGATGCAAATTAAGATTAGAGCTTAGCATCCAAATGCAAGAGAACATAATTTTAGGAGGGTAGAGCAAGTACAAGAGACACCTGAATACTACTAAATCCCAATCAAACAGCGATTCCTAGAAATCACATTGAGATAATTCCTTCTTACAATTTCCAAACACTAAGGCAATAAAACCCGAATGGTAAGTTAAAACCCCAAAAAAAAAAAAAGGTTTAAGTCAAAACATACCATTTGCATAAACCATAAGCAGGAGAATGCCATATACGTAGCATTCAGATACAAAGGGCTATAGTGTCTAGACACCATTTATCAAATATAAAAACTACATTTTTCACACAATAGAAGAAAGAGACGACATTTGTTATGGTTTAAGGTTTTGGAACATTACCATTTTCATTCCTTTAGTTATATTTAGCTATCTTAGTGTAGATTTATATTCTCTTTTTGTAGTTTCTTAAATTTAGACTATGATAATATAATTTTCTAATAGATTCTAATGCGTTGATAGAAGATTTCATTTCTTGAACATGAAGGTTTAGGGGATTGTTAGGTGGTTTGGAAAATGCTAGCTTATAACCCTGTTTTTGTATCTCTAATACAATATCCTTTATGTTTAATGCATTTTTTCATTCATATCTTCGTGTATATGTGTTGATTATATTATCCTCCATGAATATGGGTATATGTGATTAATTTGTGAATTAGGGTTGTACCGATATAGCTGAAGTTGTTGATATTGTTGAATTATTAATATTGTCTTACATATACATTTGAAATTTTACTAGTTCTATAGAATAACTTGGGACATCTCGAGCATAGGGCAACCGATCGTGTATTTCATGACTCCCTTGCATGGCATTATCCTTTGTTGACTTATAGAGCCTAAATACCTTAACCTAATTCAAAAGCCTTGAATAAAATAAAGGACTCTTGGTTATTAAAATTTACGAATTAGGGTGCTATAGTCCTAGTGCCTATCTCGAACTTTATGCAATTAGGATTGTATTTTAATTATAGCTAAATTGGCTAAATAGTGAAAGGGCTTTAATTGAAAAGTATAGATGAGGGATCTGTTATACAATAATACTCATATTACATGATAGGACCCATTACGCAACAACTGCTCATGGTCTTGTGAGTGTAGTTGAAATCCATGTTTACACTACTAAGAATATCTCTAAAGTATAATAACGATGATTGCAAAGGATTATTGAAGCATAATCCACATTTATTTATTTAAGGAATCAAATTCCATTAGCTAAGAAATTGCTAAGATCTACATTTTAGTTGTATTATTAATTCTTTTTCCTTTAGTTTTTATTTCACGCTTGACACTAACTTTATTTTTTATTTTCTTAAATTAGAGTAGAGCTAATATAATTTAGTATGTAGTTTGTTGGCCAAAATATATATTTGTAGCACTTAGTTTGTCTTATGTATTTTTCTTTCTTGCATAAAATACAACATTAATACTCACCCTATATTACAAAGCGACCAATATACACTGACGTTGTTACAAATTTCATATGTTTTTCTTATTTAAGTTCAAGTCTAGTTGATTATAGTGTATCAATTTCGCTTTATAAAAAGGGGACCATTTTTTAGTAGTTTGTGACTTGTAAAAGGGTAATCTCAAACCAATTAGCATGGCATATAGATATTATCCCCTTACTTTTTTACCTTTTCATATCTCATTAGTAGAAAAAAGGAAAGTCACTATCTCTTTATTTTTATATTATTTAGCAAGTATATTATTTGTTCTTTAATGATGGACGATTATATTCCTTCCAAATAATCTTATTTTAATAAATCGATGTTTCTTCTACTATACTTCTATTCTTTTTTTTTTAACCACCTTTAACTTCCTTTTTTTTTTGTTAATTAAAGAAGTATTTTCATTAATTAACATAACATTCACCTATTAATTAAAATCTTATGCTTGCTCAAAATATATAATTCATGAGCTTAATAAAGGAAACTTGATATTTTTACGTGCACAATTCCTTTTATTTTATCTAATTTAACTGTTGTCTTTAATCCTTACACACCTTACTTTATAAATAATATGCTTATGGCCTCTATAAATGGCATGACAACAAAAACAAGAAGAGACAATGGCATACAAGCTTGGTTTTAGGAAGAGTAACAAGGTGTTGACTCCATGTTTGAATAATTTTGCATCAAGCAATAGTTGTGGTGGAAAAAATGAAATAAATTGTGTTAAACTATGGCGTGTATGTATGTATGTGTGCGAGCATGTATATATGTGTATGTGTGTGTGTGTGTGTATATAAAAGACTACCCATACCACTAATAACTTTAGCAAATGATCGAAGTTTGGGGAAGAACCCCATAATATTACACAAGGATCCTAAAAGGGAGTCCTTCATCCTTAGAAGTTGGGTTAAGGACCTAAGGTCGGAGATGGCTTTACAAAGATCGATAAGAAATTTTGCTATTATCCAATTTAGCCGATCTTAGTTAAAAAAAAAAAAAAAGAATGAATCGACGACATGGCAAAAGGAAAGTACACACCCATAAATTGTCTCGAGTTCTATATTTACTTCACTTAACTTTTCCTTGATTATGAACTTTCTCTCTCTCTCTCTCTTTATCCTTCCTTTTCCTTAATAGTAGATTTTCTATCAAGAATAAATACTTATCTATAAATATCATATGTCATGCCTTCTTCTTCAAAGCACAATTGCTCATGACCTTAACATCAACAACAATAGCAAACTCTAATAGAACAGTAACTTTAACAAGTGCATAATAGCAATTAGATAATAACAACATTCAGTAAAAGGCTTTAACCCTATTTAACTCGATGTTCTAGATGTGTGTTTCTTTCCTTCTTTTTCTTTCTTTTTTTTTTCAATAACTTACATGTGTATTTGTAATACACTATTTATAATAAGATTTCCATATAATCTTTTTTTTTTCTAAAAGATATTCATTTTAGTGAAAATATTTATAGGAGGTGGTATGTTGTAATTTCACCCCTACTTTTCAAATTTTATAGGAGGTGGTGATTTCTTAGGAGTGATCCAAAGATCCTTATTTCATATTCTTCATCAATTTAACTAATTGTTCTTCTCCAATTAATTTATAAATTATTACTTATGATATTTCAATAACATTAAGTTTAGTAATTTTTTGTAATTTTCGGTAGTTGAGTAAAGTTTTGAGGCAATTGTATATATTGCTATTTTATCAGGATTTAGGATAATTAGTGAGCAATGTCAAGTTAAGCTCATTGACTTGGGTACATGTTTACTCTATGTGTGTGTGTGTGTTTGTTTTTTTTTTTTTTTTGCCACAAACCTGTTTGCGATGTTTGATGGTTGTATTTGCTAAGCGATGAATGAAAATTAGTCTAATAATTATTTGGCTAATAACTTAATTATTGCTTATGCATAGCTTAGCCTAAGAACCAGCGATGATAAAATCCTAGGGGACACTAATTGATCGATATGTGATTATATTCCCTATGGAGTTGCACATCGATAGGATTCGAGTAGATTTTTGGATGACTTATGGGTATTGAGGCTAGATGTGACAATTCATTGAACCATAGTATCAAAGTCAATGGTAACAATATCCTAAATGTATTATATATATTATATATAGTCTGTGCAGGGTTTTGAATAGCTTTGTTTGATACTTGTCGAACTAAACTACTATAATAAATGAATTGCTTACTTACTGTTTGCATCAAATGCATGTGAAATATGTGTTTGCTTGACATGTACATGTGTTTTTAGTATTCATGTGCTGGGCATTAGCTGACTCTTTTAGAAACCTTCTTTTTCAGTTACAAGTACAAATAATCCCTTGGCTTATGAGGAGACTGTTATAAAGTATGACTAAGATGGACAAGATGTTGAGTACTTATATTATCATCGCAATTGGTGGTTTGAGTGATGTGATTAGTTGATGGATTGTGTTAGATAAATGTTAGATGTATATGTTCATGTGTTGGAGATAGGTATCTAGAAATCCTATTATGTTCTTTCAATTCCTGTCAGTAAAGATAGACTACTATAATTGTAGTTATATGGTGTTGGTGAGGTTATGTTGCTATATTAGCCTTAACGGACTCCTGCTCTAATTTATCCTTTTTGGATGATCTTATGTTATACTTGTGCCTGTAGAGTAGGTTATGGTACTCTACTCATATGTGTTGTTTAGAGTTATATATTCTATGGGTTTTACAATTTATTAAGATGTTTGTGGAATTTAAACAAGTTAAGAGCCTTATAGTGTCATTACCTAATAAAGACATGTGATCGGTGGTGACTTCCTAGGTTGTCGACCTCTACAATGTACAAAATATATACATATATTTTTACTTTTATTAGCATAGTTTAATAATTAATAAATGTAGATTGACTCAAAATTTATACTACATGTTAGTTTTACAAATAAAATTACTTATTAACCAACATTTGAAATTTCTTAATTATGAATATTGACTTCATTAACCTACTATATAATATTAATACTTATTATTATTAAATAAATTCGATACCTTCCATATGAGATTACATGTTATACTTTTTTAGATTACAAAATTTGATTCAATTTATAAACCATATTGATGTTTTAAGGTTTAGAAAAATTTCTGATTTGAATTGTAGGATTTAGTTCAAAACTATAAAAAACGAACTGGTTTTTTATGGTTGGATTTAGTTTAGCAATCGAATCGCATCAACCTCTATAATGTATGTTATGGAAATATCTCCTTTCGCTTGTTTGTTATTTTGTAAGATATCCTACTATCTATCTTCAATTTATCGTGCTAAATATCTTTGAAAAATGCTTCTCAAAACTATTTCAATCTTTTCCTAAATCTTTGTATTTAATTGGCCCTTTCCCTTTGGAAAAAAAAAATCACTTTCACTAATTTGACCATAGTAATATTTATTTTCCAACATTTGTATGAATATGGTTTCCACAACCATAATATTTCTATCTAACATGTACATATAATCTAAAATGGTAGTCAAGGGCATTATAGTCAAGTAGAATGAATATTAATCTCTCAAATAGGATAGACCAAGTTTGATATCCCCTCTATTAAAGTTATATGTGCTATAGCTAGCACAAAAAAAAAAAAAATCTAAAACACAAAGACATTAATGGACATTGATTAGTAAAGAGAAATCAATCACCCTTTACAACATGTACATCTAATATTCTTATATATGATATAATGCTTAACTCATACCTCTTATTGGGCTATTATTTGCTCACTCATTTATAACTTTTTTTCTTACATGTGATTATCCTCAAGATTTGGATAGGTTATATCTAAGATCGGTAGGTAGCAATGAAGTGTGAGGCCTATAAGGATCAAAAGTCTCTTTTTCTTTTCTTTTCGTCTTGAGTACGTATACTATGGTTACTTAGGAATCAACCCATCTAATATGTCTATATAGTATAAGTGATAGTTATAAACATCTACTTATGTAGATTTTTGATCCAAGAAAACTTTTTATCATATGAAGTATGATTTATGCTTTATTAAAAAAAAAGTATGGTTAGAGAATAAGTCTTTTTAGCCCCATTATAATGAATCATGAAAATTGATTGGAGGTTAGAGGCTATAAAGGTAAGCTATGACAATTACAAAGATGAAATGCATCATCTGGATTTTAAAGAGGCTAACCAAAAGGTTGACCTAAAGGAGATAGATGTAATCAAGTGCCAACGGGGTGTAATTAACTACCAAAAAGCATGGCTAATTGGTACATGTTTAGTTTCTTTTTAACCATTAGTTTAACACTACTTTTTTAGTTTCCTTTTATATTAAGAAAATTAGGTTTATTTTCATCAAGCCTATAAATAGGTAAACGATGTCATAGATGATCAGTGTAATCATCTTATTCCTTAAAGTTCATGACACAAATAGTGTCCCTGAGATTTGTTTGATTGGAATATTCAGAATTATATTATATTCCTTTTTACCTTCAAGTCATTATCAATCGATATTTGGATCATAGTGAACTTTAAATAGGGTTGTTTATCAAATCGATTTAAACCGATCCAAAACCCAAATCTAACCAAACCGAACTACAAAATGTAGTTCTTTTATATTTCAGTTCGGTTTGTGTTGTTATGCGATTTTTGGATGAGATCTTACTCCTACAAAACACAAAGAACTACAGGGTACTGGGGCTAGTCCGGTATAGCCACTCTGATGCCTAAATTAGTAAATGTGTTAAGAGAAGATAAGTGAATAGTTATGGATCATGAGAGTTCTTACAGTGCTTCTTCTTTGTATTTATAGGTGAATGTTAGGTATTTAAAGTAACAATTAATCATTGATCATGTGACATACGGAGACTTCATAATTAAGCACATGCCTAGAATATAGGAATAATGGGTGATTATGCAATGGAACCATGCCAGACAATAACTGTTTGCACTACTTTTAATAAGTTCAAACCAGACATTAAACTATCTTAATTGGTGTTTGCTGATAATAGAGTTACATGACTTTTTGTCAATTGAGTCACCGAATGAATCAGGAACTTAACTAAGGGAGAAAATAAAGCTCAATATTCTATTGGTGGGGTTGGAATGTGAAGAACTAAGTTTCCTAAATGCTAAGTAATGTAGGAAGTTTTTTATTTTCATTTAGAACATGATGGATCCTATACCAACCAAAAAGTTGCAACTCTTCAATTTTCCAACCTATCTAGAAAACTAAGTGGTATCACATATGACAGCTATAACTCTAGCCATAATTATACTATAGGCGCTAATAATTGTTAGAGCTATAATAACCATTGGATCTCTATCTTAAAACACATGTTAATAATCCACATTACACTATCTAATCAGCACATCATTCTTGTTAGAAACGTATTAAGGTCACGAGGGGAAATTGTTCATAAATAAGGAATTTTTTATACTAAAAACAAATTTCCTTATTTCATTTTCATCTGTATCCATAAGCTTTTGCTTGTTTTCGACATCTCATCTTTGTCTTCAAAATTCTCAAAAGTTCTATGACGATTATTATATAGCTAAAATCAGGTATGGTTTGAAACATAATTTGTCGAGTTGTTCTTTTAGATTCTAAGGCGATTGAAACCGAAGCTACTTCTCTCCTCCAAAAAAGGAACAAGATGGCATGTTCCTTGAGTAGCTTAGCTAACAGTATGGTAAAGTAGTAAGATAAACTTGCTTGAATTAACTCTCTTGCAGCAGATACCTACATAAATAACAAAGAAGGAAGATCTGTAGCCAGGTATTTGTATAATAATGTGATTTACTTCAGTGATTCTCCATATGGAGTAGCCAATGCTACTAATAAAGTTCTTGTTTGGAAATATAATAAATACTGGCAAGATCTTCCTAAAGTATGGAATCTACGGAGGATGAGAGAGAAGGAAAGGGTATGCTTTCCAAGGGAGTGCGAGTTTCACATTTATTTGAAATATCTCAACTTTGGACTGCACTTCCCATTTTTTGCTTTTGTTAAGCAATTCTTTAACTATTTCTGAGTTGCACCAAACATACTCTCACTAAACACTTACGGCTTCTCATAGCTTTTGAGATAATTTGTAAAGAGGTTGAGGTTAAGGCTACGCTTCAATTATTTAGGTACTTCTTTATAACGGTTGGCACTTCGCAGCCATTAGGCATAAGTAGAAAGTCATAAGCAGATTGGAGTCCAAAATCTATAAGTGGCACGACAAGTTTGTGTTTATCATATCGGATAAAGAATTGGACTTTTAGACCCAATGGACTGAACCTATGCACTAAAGATATTGAGTTGATGTCGAATGATGCCACCATAGCAAAAAAGATTCAAGAAAGAAGAAAAAATAAAATGTTTTTTTGGGATACCGAGAGAATAATAAGGTGATATGAAAATGGGAAGCCAATCTTCTCTGAAAAGGAATGTATGCTATTGAGTAATTGTTGTACTAAGTAAAGCTATAAGAGGAAAGCTGTTCTCGTGACATGGGGGAAGAATAGTTGCCTTTGAGCCTTGCTCGGTACAAAACATATAAGTCCTTGATTCCTTTGTTTTTATTGTTAATACGTTTAATTTTTATTGCAAACATGCGTATAGGTGATATAGATCCCACTAAACTATTGGCCTAAGCAAAAGCCAAAAAATCTAAAGCCAACAAACGAGCAGGGGCCAAGATAACTGTAACTAGACCAATTGCTCCAAAGAAAGCCGCACAAAAGAAAGTGGTGAAGCAAGTAACAACCCAAAAGAAGGCGTCCTTTTATACCCATAAAATTTTGATGGATGACGAATTTAAATTGGTAGTACAACCTCAAAGGAGGCTGAATCCCAACATGAAGGAAGTAGTTAAGAAAGAGGCAGTGAAGTTGGTGGATGTAGGACTCATCTACCTAATTTCAGAGAATTTGTGGGTGAGTTCGATTCAAGTAGTTCCAAAGAAGGGTGGCATAATGGTAGTACCAAATGAGAAGAATGAACTAAAATCGATGTATACTGTAGTTGGTTAGAAAGTATGCATTGATTATAGGAAACTCAATGATGCCATAAGGAAAGACCACTTTTTACTACCTTTTATTGACCAAATGCTAGAAAGATTAGTAGGTCATGAATATTACTGTTTCCTAGATGGGATATCCAGTTATTTTCAGATTCCGATAATTCTAGAAGACCAAGAGAAAACTACCTCTACTTGCCCCTATGGTACTTTTGCATATCGTAAAATGCCGTTTAGACTTTGTAAAGCACTAGCCACTTTCCAACGTTGCATCATGGCTATTTTTGGGGATTTAGTAGAGGATGTGATGGAAGTCTTTATGGATGATTTTTCCGTGTTTAGTGATACGTTTGATGGATGCCTTGTAAATTTAAAAAGGGTATTGTAGAGGTGTAAAGAGATGAATTTAGTGCTGAACTAGGAGAAGTACTATTTTATGGTACAACAAGGCATTGTGTTAGGACACAATATATCAAACAAAGGCATTGAGGTAGATAAGGATAAGGTAGAAGTGATATCAAAGTTACCATGACCATCCTCTGTAAAGGTTGTGAGAAGCTTCTGGGACATGCTGGATTTTATCAGCGATTCATTAGGGACTTCTCTAAGATAACTAGGCCATTGACAAAGTTCCTTGAGAAGAGAGTACCGTTTGAGATTAGTGCCAGTTGTTTAGAGGCTTTTAATATTTTTAAGGAAAAATTGACCAATGCTCTTATCATGGTAGCACTGAATTGGAGCATGTCGTTTGAATTAATGTGTGATGTAAGTGACTCAACAGTAGGAGCAGTATTAGGGCAAAGGAAAGATCGACACTTTCAACCAATACATTATGCTAGTAAGACACTCACTCCAACTTAAGTGAACTACTCCACAACTAAGAAGGAATTGTTAGTAATTGTCTTTGCATTTGACAAGTTTCGGCCCTACTTGATTCTCTCGAAAGTGATTATTCATATTGATAACTCAACTTTAAGATACCTTCCATCCAAATCCAATGCAAAACCTCAATTAATCTGTTAGGTATTGTTTCTTCAAGAATTTGATTTAGAAATAAGGGACAAGAAAGGGGCAAAAAATTTGGCTACAAACCATTTATCTAGGTTAGATAATCTACATCTGGAAGAATTGGATGAGAATGACATTAACGATAAATTTCTAGAAGAAAACTTATTTGCTCTTTGCATAGTAGCAACACACAATATTCCATGGTTTGTTGATATAGCAAATTATTTGGTTAGGAAGGTTCTACCTCAAGATTTAGATCACTATAAGAAAAAGAAGTTTTTCTCGGAGTTAAAACATTACTTTTAGGAAGATCCTTTTATTTTTCGAGTGTATGTTGATCAGATTATCTAACATTATGTATCACATGAAGAAGGACAAAAAATCTTGTTCCATTGCCATAATAGACCAACAAGTGGTCGCTATAGTGGGAACAGAACAGCGTAAAAGGTGTTGGAGGCTGGTTTTTACTAGCCAATTATATTTCGGGACTATCATGATTATATTATAGCTTGCGATAGGTGTCAAGGAATTAGAAATGTTTCTAAGAGGGATGAAATGCCACAAAAATATATATTAGAATGTGAAGTTTTTAATGTCTGGGGAATAGGCTTTTTTGAGACTGTTCTCGAGTTCTTATGGTAACAAGTACATCATAGTTACAATCAGTTATGTGTCAAAGTAGGTTAAAGCTCAAGCTTCACCAACAAATGATACTAGGGTGGCAACAAAATTTTTTAGAAAGTTATTTTCTAGATTTGGAGCATCTTGAGCATTGATTAGTGATAGAGGAACCTACTTTTGTAACAACTAGATTAAACAAAACCTTAATAGATATGGGGTACACCATAGGATGGCCACTCCTTACCATTCACAAACTATTGGCCAAGTAGAGGTATCTAATAGTGTTGCAAACCATGACTAAGAACAGACAAGGCTGGTCGCTAAATGAGTCTGAGTTTACAAAAAGCTCGAAAAGGATTGATGGGAAAAGTGCGAAAAGAGCGACAATGACAAATAAAATAGTAAGCAAAAACCCACGAATAGTTTCAGAGGATATAACGCACCAATGGAACCTTCAAGGACTCACAGCACAATTCGATATGGCGAACAAATTGGTTCTATAAAGTTATTTGCCACCTAACCTTGCTTAAGGGAAAAGATAAGAGTAATGCTAAGAGTAAACAAATAGTGTTTACATAAAGAAGAAAGTACTCAAAGTATATATTGAAGATTATTATTTGCCTTTACAGCTATAAGTATAAGGGTATTTATACTCATAAGGTAGGGCAACTTACCCATAAGGGAAAAGACAATAAAATCATTTCATAAGGGAGCAATGTACATAAGATAAAAGGGTAAAAATGAATATACAAGGAAAAAAATCATTAGTGTTATAGATTCTACATATGATACTATACACGTGGTGATGCTGCATTGGTGAGGTTATTAGGAGATGTGGATAAAAAAATATGGACAGATAGGCTTACCCAAACAAGGATGGCAAAATCAATCTTGACTCTCTCTCTCGGCTTTTCGGCAAGGATGATGCCGAAAGATTGGACGCCTCGGCACTGGAGAGTACTCATCAACTCGGCAAACCATAGAATAATAGGCGATCATATGGCATGGCATTAAAGGTGACTCGGTAAGGAAGTACTCGACCTCAGCGAGGGTTGGTTGGAACATAAGGATTCAATGTATCGGCCCCTCTAGTCCTCGGGCTCAACTACGAATCAAGGGTCTCGTAGCTTGATTCTCATTAAATAGGGACTTGAAAAGGGTTTTGGAGAAGATTGTAGCACATAACAGAAAAGATTGGGCTAACCAGCTAAATGATGCTTTATGGACATACCAGACTACTTACAAAACTCCTATAAGTACTATACCTTATCAATTGGTGTATGGTAAGGCTTACCATTTACCAGTGGAGATTGAGCATAAAGCTTATTGGGCCTTAAAGATAGCAAATTTGGATTATAAAGCAGCTGGTAAACTTAGGCATTTCCAACACAATGAATTGGATGAGTGGCGTTGGATAGCTTATGAGAACAATCGAATGTATAAGGAGTGAGCTAAATATCTTCATGATTCCAAGAGTAAGCACCCCAAGCAATTCAAGGAGAGTGATCTGGTACTTTTGTACAATTTTAAACTTAAAGTTATTTCCTAAAAACTTAAGTTTAGGTGGTAAGGTCCATTTTTAGTGAAGAAGGTATTTCCTTATGAAGTAGTGGAAGTTGAGCACTCGAAAAATGGGACATTCAAGGTTAATAGGTAACGATTGAAGATATACCATAGGGAAGTGGAATGGAAAGAAGGTAAGGAGAAGTTAAGACTTCTCCAATTCATGGAATGAAAGTGAATACTCTAGGAGCATCAAGCTTGAGACGTTAAACAAGCATGTATCATTTAAGTATATTTACTTTCTTGTGTTCGATTTATTACTTTCATGTTGTTAAGTTAATTTATTAGTTGTTGTCATTTTTCTTATTTATTTGGTTTGTTTTGAGAGTATTTGTTTAAGTGTAACGTACAAAGAAAGGAAACAATTGGAAGTCATGGAAATTTAAAGGGAGAAGAGGAGAATTTCATAAAGTATGGGGACGTAGAGGAAGGATAGAAGCCCAATACACATCTCAACCGTAATAAAAGGTAAATATTTGAATTTTTTCAAGTATATCATCCATCATAGAATTAATCACGACTGTGATAAATTAACAGGGTTAGTCCACCTGTCCATCACAACCGTGATCAATCCTTTGTAAAATGTTACACATCAATCATGGCCATGATCAATAAGATAAGTGTAGAATTTTTTACCACAGTACTAGTCATTGGTTTCATCACACCCATGACTATTAAAGGGAGAAGGCCGTGATGGTTTAAAAAATTTTAGGCATCAAGCTTATTATGGGACTCATCACACCCTTAACCGAGCTTAAAAGGAGGATCACGACTCGAGTCACAGTCGTAATTATGTTTCTACCACCCTACCATATGAGAAATTTCCCTCTCTCTGTCTCCTCATTTCTTACATTTCAAAACTTGACCCTGTGATAGTTTCACCATGCTGGTTCCTTACAAAACCCTAACCTTATTTCACTTACTTCTAACACTTGCACAATCACTTTTTATCAACCTTATGCTCTACTAAGGTATGATCTCCCTCTTTCTCTTTCGCTTTTCTATATTTTCTTAGATTTGATTCTTGTTTTAGGGTTTATATTTGTGTGTTGCTATGATCTATACAAGTGTGTTTTAGTAGTAGTAGTAGTATGTTTATATCATCCTTAGACTTTGATTTTGCATAAATTCATAAAAAAAGTTTGCATATTAAGATTAAACCTTATCTTCTATTGATGATGGTAGAATTGGTGATTTCTGCAAAATTGAGACTAAGTTGATGAATTTGTCTCATCATAGTACTTAAGTGTTATGTAAAATTGTTTTGTTAGTTAGTTGTTATGTATGATTGAAGTGTTAAGTTTATGTGTAATGATGTGACGTTGGGTGTTGTAAAGTTAAGGGAAGACACTAACCATTAGTTAATGCTAGGTTACAAATGGAATCATTTTGAATTCATTTATAGTGCATGCTTAGAAGTGGGTTAGGGTTAATCATATAGTAGATAGATGCTTTAAGTTTGTAAGTTGAAAGAAGTTGAATTGGGTTTGCTTAGTCTAAAGTGTAATTAAATTGTACATAAGTTTGAACTAACATTGATATTTGTAGATGGCACCAAAACAATCGACCACTTCTCAAGCTAAGAGACAGAGAGCTGCTCGTTCTCCTTCTCTTCCTCCTACACGGTCCAATGTAGCAAGTTCTAGTGGGACGATTGCTCTACCAGTTGGTATGACAGAGGAGCAAAAGGAAAGATTCAAAGAATTTGTGGCTAAAAAGGTTATCAAGCGACATTATGCGGTCGATTGGGATATACTAGGGGAGTATGGATTAAAGATAGCTATGCAACGGTTATTAGCCAATGGACTACAACTGAAGTTGTTTACTGTTCAAGATAAGACTTATAAGCAAACAACTCTGGCTTTTCTATCATCTTTCAAGATTAAGTATGAGTATATCGACTCCAAGATGAATAATGAGGTGGAGTTCTTTGCATTTGGAAGGACTCACACCTTCAATATGTTGACATTTACACGGGCGATGGAGTTGTATACCTGAGTTGAACTTGAAGATAAGAAGTTTGTTGATCTGCCTGTGAGTCAGCTCTAGGGAACTTCAGCAATGAGAGCAACTTTAAGGCAAACAAATCCAAAGCTTCTACTTTAAAAAAGACTAGTGCTTGAGTCTTCCATTATATCCTGGTGAGGATGATTTATGGGAAGTACGAGAGCCCTAGAGTAGTGAGGGAGCATGATTTATTACCCTTATACAGTGTATTGAATGGGTTTCCAGTAAATGTTGGTATCTTAACTGCATTTGAACTTCACCGACAAACATTTGACAAGAGTAAGGATATATTTATAAGGGGCCTAATCACTAAGATCCTGAGGAATCTACGGTTATGGCCTACAAGTAATAGGCCGAACGATTCTTGTGCGAATCCAAAACCGTTTTCAAGAACCCCTTTTAATCAATGGGGTGTTGCAAGAGTCTCAGATCCTAATTTGGATATTAAGGACCCTGGTGCGCTTGATTTTGCACCATCAACATCCAGTTTCTCAGTCGGGAATTTAAAGAGATTAAAAACCGAAGTGGCTAAGATTAGAAACCAAAGTAGTTGAGATTAAAAAGACTCAAAAGGGGATTGTCAAGCTTTTGAAGAATATAACCTAAGAGATGACGAGTCTGAAGAGGAAGGCTTTGGTAATGAAGAGGACGAGTCTGACAAGGATGATAGTGATGATGAAGAAGGCACTAAAGAAGCTCACTAAGCACCAGCTGGATAAGGTATAAGAGATGGGAGTAAGGAGGAGTCTTTTAGGGAGGATGAAGACAATTCGGATGAGGAGACAAAAGCCGATGATGACTGACTTGTTTCTTCCTTGTTTGTTTTCTTTTGTTATATTTTGTTCATTTAGAATTACTACTTCGTTGAAAGCTTACCTTTACTGATGTATTACAAGGCATGTTTAGGCATAGAATTGATCGTAATTTTAATTTTAATTTTAAGTTTTGGCACTTAATTGGTATAAAATATTGATTTCAGGTAAATCACGAACAAGAGGATGAAATATACATAAGAACAATGACTTTTTAGTCAATCACAGTCGTGAGGAAAAGAAACTAGTGAAGTAGGATCAAGAAATATCAATTACGAGCGAGATAATGAAGAAATAAAAAATCCAGCCCTAATCACGTCCTTAATCACAACCGATTAAGGAAATATTGACAATCTCCCTGTTAATTACAGCCGTGATTATGTAGCAAAAGGATGATCATAGAAATGGTTATGGGTGTGATAAAATTTAATAAAGCTATAAAGAATTCGTAGCCTTCATCACAACTATGATTGGTGAAGAGAATTATGTTTTTGAGACTATCACGCCTTAAGTCACGAGCGTGATAGAAAGGGAACAACTGTTCTTTTTAACCTTTTCACACAAACCAATATGTAGAAAACATCAGGTGATGCCTTGAAGAGGTAGATTTAAGTCCTTTGAAGGGAAGAATATAAATATACCGCAACTTGTGGAGAAAATAAATCGATTAGAACATCGATTAGACCTAATCATTCATCTGTACCATTAGGTCTCATTTTACAGAAAAGTTTGTTTATGTATTGTAACATACATTTCCCGAAACGACTCGAGAGGGACGACAGGATTCATTGTTCGTATATTGTAAAGACTTCTATAGTGAGATTTAAATGAGGTTGTGTTTCTTACTTATCTTATGTTAATTTCATTGTTATCTCTGCATTGTATTATTACATTTTGTTATTTTATCATATGTAAGTAGTATATTAAGACTTACTAAATCACTTAGTATAATCAAGTGCATAGAATATTAGTTTCTTGATAAATGTTAATTCCAATGAATTACACTTAATGAATCTAAGTATGGTATAGTGCACGACATTGATTTAGGCTAGATTTCAATAGAATTATGTCAATAGACAATTCTATTGAATAGATTTAGTTTATTGGAACAGCTTACTCCTGTTAATAGAGATATTATGAAGAAAGTTGTTGCATCCTTAAAGGAATCGATATATTAATATGATATTAATGCAATCGAAGTTGATGTTAATTAGGAAGAGATTCCAATGGACACAATTAGGATTAGATGTAAGTAGTTCTAAGAAGAATGCTTACATACTATAATTTCCCTAATATAACAAGTATTGGGATAAAAAAATATTTTAGTAGTATCATGCTAAGTGGTGAAGTAAATTTGCATATTAAATGTGTTGTTAGTAATTGTTTTGTAACCATTGTATTAGTGGCATTAGTTTGTGGATTAGTGTAAGTTAGTTAACAATTTAGAGTTTCAATAGTTAACCACTTGATAAATTCGATTGCTAGATAATAGAAATAAAAATAAATATTAGTATTTGAATCCTTTTCCCAGTAGAGATGACCCTATACTCATCCATGCTATAAATGATAGGTACACTTACCTTTTGAACCAAGTTAAGGATATAATATAAGTTTATAAGTTTTAAAACTTGAAAGCTCTTTGTAGAGGTGATAAGGCACTTTTAATAAGTTCAAACCAAACATGAAACTATCTTAATTGGCATTTGCTAACAATAGAGTTACTTGACTTTTTGTCAGCCAAATTGCCGAGTGAATTAAAAGGATGAAAGCCAACTATCAACAGTTTTCAATTCGATTCAAAAGAAGTTTAGACAATTTGTGGTTTGGTTTACGGGTTGAAGCGAATGTGAACTGTGAATTGAACCACTTTTTATTTAAAAATAAAAAATAAGTGACATTTGTACTTTTAAACCATATTAACATTTCATTTTAACTTTATTTACATTTTGTTTTATTATCTCTCTTCTCACGCTCTACTTCTATTGTCTACTCCTTCTCTTTCATTATTATTTTTTATCTCTCAAGCAACTTTTCATACTTTTACTATCACTTAAGATATAATATTACTATGACATAAATCTACATAACTTTAACTCTTATATAGCGTTACTCATTTTAAACATCAATGTCTAGTTAAAAATTTTAGTAACTATTCATAATATCAAATATAATGAAATGTTTTTAAAAATAGTTCGAACCATATATGAAGTGGTTTGGTTTAGAATCTCAAGCGATTAAAGGTTGTTCGGTTCATTAAAGATTTAAACCAAACAATTTGAAATGTGGTTTAGTTCGATTCTCTAAACTGAACCGAACCATGAAACCCCTAACTCTAAATCCATGTGTGTTGAACATGTTTATATTAATATTAGTAATGGTTTCACAAATCTTACATGATAAAGATCTGTGATTTAATCATGGATCAGTTTATTTTCAACATTCGCATTTCATATCAAATATTGATCTAATTTATATTCTTTAAGGTTTTGTTCATTCCCAAATACAAAAACATCAATATATATATACAGTATATATATAAGTATCTCTTTTCTCATTTATAAAGGCCAAAAACATATAATGATCAACATTACAGCAATATAGAAACGTCGTATTGCTACCTCATGCCCTAACAAAGTATAATGACGCAAAGGTTAGGGTTTCAATTTAAAGGTTACCAAATATTTGGTGGATAATGTATCATTCGACCCACCAATGATATCCAATTACTAATACAAACTTAAAACAGAAAGAAAAAAGTGTCAAAACCAATTTTATACGAAGGTTATTGCCTACTAGATATATGGTGGTTGAACTACCTACCCCATGGGTAATAGGTGGTTGATTTTTATTTTTTTTTTCCAAAACTTTCTATAGATCTTTTAAAAACTTATTATCTTTTGTTACTAATTCACTTATATCATGTTCACTTAAAGGGAATGGAATAGTCATTCCCCCTTATTCCTTATTATACCGATTTTCTTGTTATTGCTATAGGAATTATAATTTAGTAAGGATTCTTACTTAATATCAAGGAATTGTAATTCATTGGTGTTACCTGAGGATCCATATTACTTTTAAGTTGCCTTTTTTCTTTCCTAAAACGAAATCCTTGTCTTCTTTGCTTCTCTACTTGTCACCTTAAGTATATTTTTTGCAATCAACATCAACGATGATGACCACCACCATCAAAATCCGATGACCCAACTACAACTCCACTAACTAAATGAACAAAGCATTAGGGCAAGCATACTCATATACCTTACTTCATCGCCATCTCCTTTGCCTTCAACTCAAAATCAGCTTCCTTTCTTCAATCCTCTCACCAACATCATGTAAAGCATTCTCCATCTTCTTGAATCTAAATCCCTTATTTAAAATTTCTATTTGATTTCCCTTTAAAAAGAACCCCAATTTCCTTAAATCGATCACCTTAATCAATTTGAGTAAGAGAAAGGGTTGTCAAGAGATGAAGGTTCGTAATTAATTTCCCTCTATAAAGAACCCTAATTTCTTTATTGTATGAAGATGGAGGTCCATATATCAAGAAAGTTCATCTGAATGATAGAGGGATGTTGGGACAAGGAAGGGATGAAGGGAGTTAAGATAGAGGTGAAAGAGAAGGGAAAAGACAAAGAAGATAGAGCTTTTGCATAGAGGGGCAAGAAAAAGGATGAAGGTAGAAGATAAGGGTAGTTTTGTTATTTTATTGTATTACGGGTCCTTTTATATCATTTTTATCTAAATGGACAATGTAAGAAGGATTATAGGCTTATTGAATTCTTGATGAATAGGAATTCCATTATGCATCTATCTATTCAATAAAGTGAACAAATCATTAATCTATTTGTGAGTCCCGTAATTTCATGTAGTTGTTTGAGCAAGTAATTTAAGGCATAAGCGAAACTAACTTGAATGACCTAAAAATTTATGAGTAGATTTGAAATATTACTTAAAGACACCCCGTAGACTCGGATATTAAAAATATAATAAAATAATAACAATATGGTTAAGTTCGTGTAATTTAATTATATTATATAATATTTATTGGAATTGTGTAGAATAAGCTTCGATAGTTAATAAATATTTAAAGATAAATTATATATGTAATCAAAATATTATGTAACATAAAATGATAGGTAGAGTAAATATATATACATCGTATGTAATTTTTATATAATAATGTATACACATAATTAACCAAAATACTTGATTATTTACATTTTAAGCTAAAATCAGTAAGGAAAATTATAATAAATTAATAAAAGACTGTAGAAAACCCAAGGGCAGTTGGGATTAAGTGAGATAGGCATGTTCAATATTATTAGATAAGTATGAGGCATTTGGGATTGAATATCATACGGGGACTTAAAATAAAAACTCAACAATTTGAGGAGAGAGAAGAGGAAAATCTATTTTCACATCATCTAAACCTTGTAAAATCCAGAAACCCTCTAAAATCTAGAAACCCTCTCCAATATGTTATACAAGGAATGTGAGATTTGGAAAAATTTAGTGTAGGGATTAGCGATGGAAGAACAAAATTAGGAGAAAATTACAATAATTAATGTGTAAAGTGGTATTAGAAGAGAATGCGTATTGGAGGAACAATTAGGAATTGACCACCACCACCACTACCGCTATCACCACTTGAACCACCAACTAGTGCTTAGCTATTCCAACAAGGTGAGGGCTGCTAAAGGTAGCTAGAGCTACATTTTTTGGTAAGGCTTTGATTTCTATCCGATTTGCATGAATTATTAAAAATATTAAATACACCTAGAAAATTTTGGAAAAATTTATTCTTATATATTTCTATGTGTAAAATCTAGGAAAAATATGATTTTGTATAAATTTAATAGTTACAATACATGTTATTAGGAAATCAGCAAAACCAAGCAATATTCAATATCAAATTAAATTACCCTATTGGTATAGTTTGAAGTCCAAAATTTTTTCGTTTACTATTCTCTATTTATATTAAAAAGCTATGAAGAGGTTTTTTCAAAACCATTTTCTAAATCTTTATTAGATTTTTTAGCCCTAAACTATGTTTAAAATAGTAATTTTAGTATAAAATAACCTATTTTTCCTAAGGACCTCACTTAGATTTTGAGTTTGGGTGATTAATGGAGTAATGATTATATATTGGAGTTGCTGGATTGAAGTTTGCAAATAGGAGTTGTGAACTTTAAGAGCATGTGATTTATATGGTTGAGTTTTATGATATGTACTCTCATGAATAGGTGTTGTTATGAGGGATAAATGAAGCTCTAGGGAAATAATGGGGTGTTTTGGTGTTGAATATATTGTTAGTATGTTTTTGGTAGTTAGTTTTGAGAAAGGAAAGGATAAATCTAGTAGTTATGAAAAGTATGAGCAAGGTTAGATGATAACTTAAAGGGTTATTAAGTGAAAATTCTATTAGGACCTAACTCAAAAGCTAAGTTAGAAGGAGTTCTTGTGAGGAAATTAGATCAGGGGAAACTTAAAGGCAGGGTCAGAGGGTGAATTCTTAAGGAATTTGAAGTTGATTAAGCTCAAAGGATAGCTCAGAGAGTCTTCTGCCAACAAGAACTAAAAGTGGAGTAAACTACATAGTTGGTTCAAAAGGTGCCTTAAAGGGTACTTAAAGTGAAAATATATGAATGTAAGCACTTAAAAGTTGTTTCAAAAGATAATTCGTAGGAAATCTTAGATAATTATCAAACTCAAAGGAGGATTCAAAGGATAATCCTATTAAAACCTTAACTCTGATATGGTTTAGGAGATAACTTAGAAGCTTTTTAATTTAAAAACTTCAAGGGTGGACCTAACTCAGAAATTAGCTCAAAGGGTGTTTATTGAACAATCTTAGGTATTTACCAACTCTCGAGACTGACTCAAAGGCTGAATTAGTTGTGAACTTCAATACCCATATGGTATAGAGGGTAGCTCAAAGGCTTCTTTAGATAAAAATGCCGAAGGCGTAGTGACTCTAGACGTAGCTCCAAAGGTAATAAACATGAAATATACTTATAGCACCATATTAAACTTTCAACTTAATACATAAGATAATAAACTAGCAAATAAATTACTTAATATTTATACAGATGCGTAAATTAGTAATATTTCATAATTTTCATGTAGAATAAAGTATTAGATTGGGGCAAATAATAAAGGATCACTAATAAGGACAAGTTAGCAAGTGATTGAGTTTCAAGTAAGTGGAATCGGTGTTTCACTACACTTTGAACTATTGTTTAAGAATACTTAGAGACCTTAGTATATGTTTTGTCTGTGGTTGTAAGTTAGTTGTCTATGCTTATGCAATGTGTGTGCTTGAATATGGTTATGTTATTTTGAGTGCTGGACTTATGTATTGATTGTTTCATGATATTACTTGCTTTAGACTACTTGAAATTGCTTGATTACCCCAAAAGCAATCTAACACAAACTCGACTTAATTACTACTGGATTTACATTAAAACCTACAAGGGGAAACGATTAGGATTCTTAGGCTAAACATATACCCTTCGATAAGGATAGCAGAAATGGTCCTTTCCCCATCCTTAGTCTAATTAAGTGACAAGAGATGAGGTTACAGTAAGATTGGGGATCGTAATTCGAAGATAGTATTAGGTGGAGTGTGTTTTTTCATTGTACAAGTCCTAGTTAGGTTTTGACTCGCGAAGTACGTAGCGTTAAACTCCTCAAAACTCGGATTAAAGTAGGTGTAATTTCTCTTATCTCTCGACATCCAATTAACATTGTTCAATGGCATTTACTTGAATATGCATTGAATTTAATTAACTTTGCTTGATGATAGATATGCACTATTGTTTCTGTCCTACTTACTAAGCAGGTTGTCGCTTATTTCTTCATGGCTGTTTTGTAAGTTTCAAATAGACTTACCAGTATCACACCAAGTTTTAAAAGACTAAAGAACGGGGTGGGGGAGTGAGAAAGACTAATGGGCTGTGTTCTTAATTATTTGTTAGATTTACTAATTTATAGGGGAACTAATAGGGTCTCTATTAGTGATCGTTTAGTTTTCAACTATAGATATTGTTGCTATACTCTATAAACTTGCGACCTTTAATAAACCCTTTATTTAATCACTCTATTTTCTTAGATCAATTTACCTTTAGAACTTTTTGTTGAAATTAAGATTGTACACTCCAAATGATTTGTAAAGCTTGATTTTCTTGATTAGTTGAGCCTCGAGTTTATTTTCCGGAGTTATTTGGAAAAGTTACATCACGAGTTGATATCTCTTGGACACAAAATTGGATGGCTTAAAGTAAGGAAGTGGTAAACGCTTTATATAAGTTATACATACGTTAACAATTAAAGTAACTAACTTTTAGTTTATGTTGGTTCATATGGCAAGGTTGTTACGACTTTCTAGTTTGGGTCGTGATACTATCTATACTTAATTACATTATTATTTACTTAATTAGTTGTTTGAATCAATTGGGTGCCATTACATGTTTTTTGTCAATGAAAAAAGCAAATGGCATTAAAAAAGTCCTTATTTGTGAACATTTAAAAACATTGAGGACTTAGAATTGGAAAAAAAGGGTTTATAATTCAAACAGAAAAGTGATTGAACGTTAAAAATTAAAACAATGCATTTTTTCCTTATCTAATTAACCTTCTTCCTTGTTATACTAAACAATAGCTATCGTAGCTTGCTTTTCTCAATATTCATGTCTTATTAATTGGTAATATAAACTCTCATTTTTTTATATTTTGTAAATTATCTCACATAGACATTGCTTGGATGTGTATTTTAGTTTTTAGGGATGTTCATGGTTTGATTTGATTTGGTCTAGAGATTGAATGGAATTAAACCACATTTGAAATTATTCAATTCTAACCTATAGTAAATTGGATCATATTTTATGATTTGGGGTTTTAAACTAAAGCGCTTAAAATATGGTATAGCTTAATTCGGCTTGGCTTAAATTGCTTTAAAAAACACTTAGTTGTCTTGACACATTTCACTATTCAATACATATAGATATATATATATATATATCCTTATGATTTTTCTGTGCAATTTGATGTAAGATTAAAGCTAAAAAATAATTTAGCAAAGAGAACTATAACCTCATATATGTATATTAAAAGCAAAACAATTGATAAGAATCAACCTCTTGGATCGATCACAAGAAGCTGAGTTAGAGGACTTCAAGAGCTTGCATGGAAAATATTAGCTCTAAGCTATAGTCAAGGCGGGGACTCCTATCTTAATTTGACTTCCTGCCGACCTGTCTTTTAGATCCTCAGTGTATCCAACGTGCTCCTGCCTAACAGCAAAGTCCTAATTCAGAAGATAGCTCCAAACTAGTTAAGCCGAGCTACCGACCTGACCTACTGGCGTCTGACTTCAAGACGGCTAACCTTTTTTGCTAGGTTGATTAACTCTTGACCTGATTTAGATCAGGTCAACCCTTAACTCTTAGTGCTTTTTGCTTTTGCCTATATATCATTCTCCTGACGTATAGCCATCAAGTGATACGTACCTTCTGATATAATGTTCTAGAATAATTCTTTCTTTTCTGTACTGGATATTCTTTGTCTTTTTTACTCCCTTTTAGTATGATTAATGTAACGTAATTGTAAAATATATTTTTTGTCTTTTCTTATTTATAAAATAACCCTAGTGAGCAATTATATAAACCCTCACTCTCCTTGTACGCAAACAGACATTTAACTTTCAATACAGAATTATTTTCTTTGAGCAACCTTAGTGTTCTCATTATTGTTCAACTCCTATCTATTCCTTTTAGTAAAGAGTAGTGGTGAGTGACCCTTCAGTTCGGATCGGTGTATCACATCCGGTGGATTGTTGGCTGAGTAGGATTGAGTGGTGTGTCATATTTATTTGGTAGCTGCCTGGACTTTGCTAACTTTTTTCCTATTTATTTTTGTTCATTCGTTGTGGTGCTCCTCTATGTGTTCGACCCCAAAGATACATAAACAATTATGGTCAAATCTATTTTTGTAATTTTCCTATGAGACCATTCATTTTATGAAAAAAGATTCATTGAGTATTACACATTACGTGTCACATATAAATACTAATAAGATGTTGATACGTATAATAATTGCATGGTTAGTTTTTATATCAATTATCACTTGTGATTTGCACCCGTCATATATGATAATATTTTATTAGTATTTATATACTGCATGTGTATTATATAGTTTATAATACCTATTGAATCTTTTCTCCCATTTTATATAACATGCAAGTGGAGAGAAAATAAGGACTGTATACTTACGGAATGCCTGACCTATCAATTTAGGGATTGAGGAGAGATAAAGAGATGGGAAAAGGACTATAAGAATGTAAGGAGTTGAGACAAAGATAAGAGATGGAATTGAACTTAGCGAGCTAAGAGTGAGAGTCTAGTTTAGCATAAGAACTTGCGTGCTAGAGTAAAATGAAGTTATAATGGAGGCGCTGAGGATTGAGGGATTGTAGGTCAATGTCTTAAGATTTAGGGTTGGTTTTACTTTTCTTTTCTATTGTATGGAGCTTAGTTGTTGATATTAACAAGAAATCTAAAGATGACACTTTGTTTATTTATATTTATATATATGTACATAAATAAATGAAGATGCATAAGAGGTCTAGGATGAATTTGTAATTAGTATCCTTATACATTAGGTGTAAAAGGCTGATTTCAATAATGAAAAAGGAGATATGGTTACCTTTACGTGTCATTGTGATTGGGGAACTCCGGTGAGCAAAAGGATATACGAATAAGAAGTAGTTTGCCTTATTGATTTTTGGACCTTTTCTCATTTGAACTGTGAAATGAATCGAAATGTAATAAAATCATACAGTTTGATTCAGTTTGGTTTTGTTCTTAGCTAGCTCTACCAATTTTTGTGAATTTTAATGTCACATTTGGTATAGATAAATTGTTTAGAACAAAATGAAATGAAATGAAATTAAGACTAAAATAATAAGGTCATTTTTGTACTTATAAACATCTAGGAATTATTGATTCCATTTCAATATCATACTCGATTGTAATTTATTTAAAATAAAATAGAATTCGCATATAGTAATATTTATAAAAAAACATTTAGTTATTGAATGTTATAATTATTACGAAGGTTAAACAAATAACTTTTAATAAGTGAGGAGGAATGAAGTAGTGATTTTGTTGCTTGGAATCAAATTCTTCTTGTAGCTAAAATATCCTTTCCACTTCTATAAAGACTTTCAAAATAAAAACTGGGAATTATAATTACATTACCATTTCTTGTTGTATATCAAATGTGGCTTTACATAAGCTTCTTTAGTGTCAAGTGGTTAAAATTCTATATTAAATCAATTAAACTAATAAGATCAAGGCTCCATTTGGTTTTTTTTTTTTTGTCTATTTAAATCTTTTATTTAATAAGAATAAGATACAAAAAATAATGAAAATATTATTCCACATATATTCCTCTTCTAAAATTAATTGTCTAATAAATTTTAATAAAGTTGAATTTATCAATCATTTACTTTATTTATATTTATAAAAAAATCAATTAAAATAATTATTTATAATGCGTCAAATATATTTTTTAAAATCTTTTCTTTGAAAAGTATATAAAATTTTATTTCTTAATTTTAACTTAACACTTCATTCAATACTTTTATCATAATTAAAAAATAAAAATAAATAAAATATGGATCACACAATTTTCTAAACACTACCGCAATTTAAAGAAATAGAGATTAGATAATAAAATACAAATGAAGCACATAAAGAAATGACAATCGAAACCGTAGTTAAATACAAGGCTAAGCGCCTTCTTTACAAGAAGTTTACGCTCTGTGCGTGTCTCTGTCTCTGTCTCTGTCTCTCTCTGCTTCCACTTCTCTCTTTGAAACAGCAGCAACCTCTGAAGTTTGAAACCAACATGGAAGAACCTACACCTACTTCAACAGAGGCTAATGGAAGCACAGTCACCGTGCGAACGGAGGAGGATGTCATCATTGGACCTGGACCCGCTCCCAAAGCCCGCACAAAGCGCCCCCTCCAGTTCGAGCAAGCTTATCTCGATTCTCTCCCCTCCGCCAACATGTACACTCCTCTCTCTCTCTCTCTCTCTCTCTCTCTCTCTCTCTCCCCTGCATCTAGCGCATAAGGCTTCGGCATCATATGCTGTCTCAGTCAAATTGTTTTTCATACTGAAATTTAATTCGTTTATACGTTTTGGGTTTAAGGTTTAATACCCACGTTACTTTAGGGTTTAGTGTTTTTGGATGGGTTCATTGCCATGCTTTTCTGTAGTTTAGGGTTTCTCAACCAATTAAGTATTCTCGAGTATTTTAGGGTTTAGACTCTTGCTTCAAACGCTTTCCTAAAGTTCGAACTTTTCCGTAGTTCGTTGATAAATGTACCCAGAAAAATTCCGCATTTGGTGGAAATTACTTATTTTGGTTTAGGGTTTAGTGTTCTGCTGACAAATCAATCGGTTCCTGGCCATTTATAGGTTTATGGTTTTGCATTTTACCGGTTTAATTGAGAGGAAGTTTGAAATTTCACGTAATTACTTGATGAATGTCAAGAAAGTAGCCAACTGTAGAGGGATATATTAATTTATTATTACTTCTTGCCTTCACGTATGATTGTTGGACTTGATGTTATAAGATTAAAGCTTTTACGGGATCACTTAAAATTCAAAATAAGCAACCTCATTAAAATCATGTGCTTTTGATTGGTAATATTGAAGTTCATGTAAACTGTTAAAAGAAATTCAGCCAAATAAGAGCAAGCATGTGAAAGATCTTTCATTCTTCAAGTTCAAGCTATACAAGATGTTGTCTCGCGGGTCGTCTTGGTCTGCTTGTAAAAGATTCCCGTAAAATAAGTCTTTGGGTTGCTTCTCATGGGTTGCAGTCCGCTAAATATGCTGCGATAGTTTTCTTCATTTTAGTTAGTGTGATATTCCTGGTTCTGTGGTTTTTAGTTTTGTTCTAGAAACTTGCCTGCTTTATTGGCGAATTAAGAGGAAAGGTAACACGAGGACCAGTGAAGGAAAAAGCAGGAAAATGAGGGAAGGAAGCGACAGAAGAAAACATTAATTTGTTCATGTTTAATTAGATTGAATGAGGGGAAATAGGAGAAGTAACATGACTGATTGCCTAAGTGGCTCTTCGTTCTTTTACATTGCTGTGTTTTGTTTATTGTTCTCTGGGGTTATATGTTAACTTTTTATTTTTACCTTATTTCCCTTCTTTTCAATCAATTTTGGAGGGGAAGAAAATGGTTTGAAAAAAATGGTAATATTTTCCTTCACCACTTCTCCCTCTTTACTTAATACAATGCTTCCCCTCCCTTATAAGTCAAGCATAGTGTTTGTTTTAGGTGGAAGCATTACCTCTTCTCTATTGCTCTCCCACTGTCTTAATATGCTGTCCTTCTATGTCATCTCACCAGCAAGATGGAAATACAAGAAAACTTGCTAGTTGAAGAACCTTTTTGTTTTTTTCCCTCAGGTATGAGAAAAGTTATATGCACCGAGATGTGGTCACTCACGTTGCTGTTTCAGCAGCAGATTTTTTCATAACTGGAAGTATTGATGGTAATGCTAGCATGTTTTTGCGGTCTATGCTGATGCCTTGTCATATATCATTTTTGAATCCCTTTTACACAATGAGTCGGTGATTGTCCGAGCAACTTTAGTTACTTCTTCCCCATGTTCTTCAGGCCACTTGAAGTTCTGGAAGAAAAAGCCTGTTGGAATTGAGTTTGCAAAGCATTTTAGATCACATCTTGGTCCAATTGAAGGATTAGCGGTGAGTTTTACTTTATGAGATTCTAGCCTGGTCATTCACTTTAGTCTTATATCTTTGGACACTCCATAATTGCTGACGAGTTTTATAAGTGCATATGGCACATGACTGGCTGGCAATCCTCTTTTCTGGTAGTTTGGATTGTTTTGGTGGAGTAATCATTAAAGACTGATATGATTACTATCTAGTAAGTAAAGTATGTGTACACTATAAAACTAGTTTGGGTGCTTTTGATCCTTTGCAGTTACTTCTATAGCAACCGTATGCTTAGATTCATAAAATGCTGATGTTAGCTGGAGAGGTGATACTTACGTGGATGTAGCATCATCTGGAACATTTTCAATGAAAGTTTCAAAGTTGCCGGTGTATATGGAGTTGGTGCCAGCTTTAATGTTTTCATTTGCCATCTCCATAAGATCCACCACTTTATCATGCTGGAAGTGTAATACTCAAGTATGTGTGAATTGGTTATGGTTTCTCAAGTTGGCTGATAGTAACTGAAGGCCAATCTTGGGAGATAGGATGGATGTGATAGATTGGGACTTATCTACCTCAGGTTCCTCTTTTTTTCTTTTTGTTTGGTTGGGTTTTTTTTTTTTTTTTGGTAGTTTTCTGTGTTTTGTTGTGGGGGGGGGGGGGGGGGGGGGTGGGGGGTGTGGGTGTTGGGGTTGATGTAAAATGAGATGATGTGATGCAACTTCTCACTGTGACAGAGTCTTACTGGTCTTATTCATATCCCAAGTCTCCAAACAGAATATGATATTAGCCTTTTTGTCAATTCTTATAGTGGGGAACTTTCACTTATGCATCCTTATCTTATTAGAGTACCATTTGCTTATCTAGTAGCTGGTTGAAAAATACATATATCTGTGAAACGGGTGTGTGCTGAGCTTCAAAAGAGAGAGATACATTTGGTGCATGGTCTTCTCATTTACTATAAGTTTTTTTTTTTTTTTTTTTAAAGCGATGGTTGATTTGTTGTTCTAGCCCTAATTCTTACTGAAGATTCAATCTTTTCTATAAACTGAACCCTAGATTGTATCACTGGTTGATGCTGTAGCCAATGTTACTCTTGAAATCCTGCTGTAGTGAATGCCTGCATCCTTGCATCTAAAGCCCCAATGGAAGCAAATGCCTATGTGGTTACCCTCGGTTGTGTCCAAAGTTCAGGAGACTTTTGTAGCTCTGATGAGTCTTCTGAGCTGGACCCCTCTTATATAGACTTCCTGGTACAGAGGTCTCCTGCCGTGCCAATTGGAAGCCGTTTTCTGGAGTATCGCGTGCCAAGGAGAAGAAATGAGTAGACATCCGTCTAGGGCCTAGTGTGTAGGCTGTTTCTTCTTCCATTGAGATATTGTAGGTTTCTTTGGTCTAGGTGTCTTTCTCCTTTTTCTTTTTCTTTTTCATATTTCTCCCCTAAATAAAAGAGGAAACTAGCCCCAAATTTATTAGATATATTAAAAAGGGGACATAAACCTTACTTTGTTAACATAAAATAAAAGGCAGTACTAAACTCAAACATGAATATGTATTAAGTGCAAGTGAGTGTTGCTATCTGCACTCAGAAAGTAGAGCAGGAGAACATAAGAAATTAATTCCTTTAGGCTTTGATTTTTTTCCTTTACACTGCTCTTTCTGAGTTTTCTTGCCTCCTTCTTCCTCACCTTCTCCATTTCCTCTAAATATTCTGTGAATGGATGATGTGGAGATGATAGAGCCAAAGCATCCCCACCAACCTCATCCCAGACTCCTCAGCACTCTGATCATCTGCATTACAATCCACCACAAGTTTTGGGGCCTGAAAATCAGCATCTCTATTATCACTAAGGATATCAGTCACATTGAATGAATTGATGCTAATATAGTGTTAGTTGCACAGATACCCATGGTCATTTTCCTTTTGCTTTGTTGTAGTGTTTGCTGTCATTCTTTAAGGTGAATTTGTATCTTCTGGTTCTGGGTGTTTGGCTCTTCTTTTGCAGCTTTACTTTTCTTTAATTAAAAACAATCTGTAACAATCTCAAAAAATTTTAAAAAAAGAAAAAAAGGTGGTTTTCTGGAAGGGGGGGTGCGGAAGTTTATGCATTTGTGAGAAAGGCTGACCATGCTGGTTTCTTCTTTGCGTGGCCTTTTGCTTCCACCATTTCAAATTCTTAGAAGATTATGGTGTATTTGTTACTTTCAACTGAAGTTTATTTTTCTTTGCTATTTCTGTCAAGGCAGTTGTAAACCATGACTAAATTCAGCTATGCAGGTTAGTGTTGATGGTTTGCTTTGCTGTACTATCTCAAATGACCATTCTGTGAAGATATACGATGTGGTAAACTATGACATGATGGTCATGATACGGTTATCTTATATTCCTGGAGCAGTTGAGTGGGTTTATAAGCAGGGGGATGTCAAGGCTAAGCTTGCAATTAGCGACCAGGACTCACCTTTGATTCATATATTTGATGCTCGAGCTGGTACAAATGAACCTATAATCTCTAAAGAGGTATGCAAAAATCCTTGTAAGTTGAGATACTTTCTTAATTTTGTCAATACATATATGGGTATATTATCTAGAATATTTGCTCTTTCCCCTGGTTAATGCAGTTTGAGCTTATTTATTTTTCTTGTGTCTCTTGTCCATCCTTCAGATACATTTGGGTCCTACAAGAGTTATGAGATACAACCATGCTGTTGACACTGTCATTTCTGCTGATTCAAGGGGTATCATTGAGTATTGGTCCCCTGAGTCAATGGAGTTTCCAGATGATGAGTATGTACTTGTTCACTTGCTTATATAATCTGAAGAAAGTATTTATTAATATGCATGCAGTTTCTTTTATTTTAGATTCATCCAAAGTGCAAATCTTGATGCTATTCTATGGAAACTTTGGTACTTTGCACAAAGGCTCTTTGTGCTTCAAGAGTGGCGTGTGGTTATGTCCTTAGCTAAGCCAGAGCCTAATATTGTCCTTGACATGCCCCTCCTTTCAAGTATTCCTTGTGAATACCTAGATGCTAACTGTATGAGCCATATCTCAGGTGGAGTGGGGGTTTTGTTGCAAGTTGACACTTTAACTGCCAATAGAGAGAGCAAATCAGGCTGGATTCCTAGTGGAGTTGGATGCTAGTGAAGACCTTGTCTTGCAAGACGAAGTTGAGTGTATGAATGGGTCCTTAGCCTTGGTGAAGGTGGAGAACCAATGGCCTCCCTCCCGTTGCTCTATTTGCAAAGTCATTGGCCATAGTTGTACTCGATCTTCTGCCCATAATTGGTCTAATGCAAAACATAAGGAGGCTGTGGATGAAGAATGGGTTAGAGTCAAACATAAGGGTAAACTTTTGAAAGTAAATAACCCCTCAAGGCAGCAATATTCAGAGCCTTCCACTCCCAAGTGTGACTTTCTCCCTAGTTCCAGCGAGGAAGTTGCTTCCCCGTTGAAGAATATTCAGGGTGTCCCATGACAACCTGTTGATTGTGGCTGGGAGGATGTATGGATCCAGGAATTAGACCCTCTCATCTGTGGTGTCGATGAAGAAATAGAGGATGCGGTAGACTCCCATTGTCGCTGACACCCTAAATTTAGGCATAGATGAAGAATAGCATAACTAGGGAAAATCCAGGTGTGGAATTGCAGACTCAATAGGGTGTAGACCCTTTATCCATGGCTACACCTGATGGTCGTGTAATCCCTGATTGGGTGCAACAAAGGGCAGCCTTAAGTGGCTCTGGCTCCATTAGTGGTCGGAGCTAATCCAACAGAAGAAAGAAGTAGTTGTCCTTCAAGTGTTGGTGTCGTTACACTTGACACAAGATGTTCCTTCCTTTTTTTACTATGAATCTTGCAGCTTGGAACTTATGTGGTCCTGATGACCCTCATTGGTGTGCTGAAATGTGTGGAAAATGAGGCTTCACTTGTAGGGTTTCTGGCGGCTAGTAAACCTTTCAAATGAGGATCTTGTTAAATTTAGAATTAAACCATCCTCGCATTTCCATATGAACTTTTTGCCTAAAAACACATTTGGATAGGTTGGGATGGGTAAATTTGGAATATTCAATTTGTTCATTGTTTTTGTTTTTTTTTTTAATTAATTTTTTATCCATTATTTTTGCTTTAATAGGAGTATGAATGTGCTTTTTTTGCTTCCTTTGTGTATGCTTCCAACTCTGATAATGTTAGAAGAGAGCTGTGGGAGAATCTACCCCTGCTTGCTCCTCTTTTAGCAAACTTTCCTTGGTTGTTTTTGGTGATTTCAATGACAAAAGCTGTTATTTGAGAGAATTGGGGGTAATGTAACTAATGTTGGCTTCTCAAGGGCTATGGAAGATTTCAATTCTTTTTCTATATGAGCCAAACTAAAAGAACTGACTTACCAAAAAAAAAAAAAAAACTAAAAGACCTGCACTTTGTGGGCAAGCTATTTTCTTGGTCCAATAAACAGAGTCATAACCTGATTCTTACAAAGATTGATTGTATTTTGGTAAATATAACATGGCTTATTAGTTTTCCAAGCACAGAATGTTGATTTGTGGCCTTGCATAATCGGGCCACTCATTGCCAGTAGGCCACTTGAACTTTGGCTGTCAGCAGAATAAATATCCATTTAAATTCTTGATTTTTAGGCAGATGGTGATGATTCTCCATATTTTGTTGGAGCTGTAGAAACACCCCATTACTGGTTCCAAATTGCAGCTGTTTCCAAGCTTAAGCTTTTGAAGGTGGAGCTTTGCCAACTTAACAGTAGTCGGTGTGCCCTATTACCTCCATTGTATTGCTAGCACTTTATAAACTGAGCTCCATTCAATCTGCTATAGCTCTTGGTGATACATCCCTCTTTGAAGAAGAACAGTTAACTTTTAAGGAGTTTTACCTCCATCGAGGTGAGGAAAATTTTTATAAACAAAATTTAAGGGTGAAATGGCTTAAATTAGGCGATAAGAACACCTCTTTTTTCCACAAGTCAGATATTTGACAGAACAATAAGGAGGATGGATCTTTAATTTCTGGAGGTGAGCAAGTGCACCTAAATTTCTCTGTCAGTGGTGGCTCTCCTAGTTTCAAAACTCATGACTTCGGGAATTTGATCAACTGGAAGCTAAGTGACAGTCAGGTGGAGTTCATGAACTGTCTTTTCATTGATGATGAGATCACAATGGCTTTTCTTTTCCAAGCGAATGTCAAAGCACTCGGTCCCAATGGATTTTCAGCCACATTCTTCAGAGTAACATGGCCTGTCATTCGTAAAGACTTAATTGCAGCCGTGCATGAGTTTCTTGCTTCGGGCTTTTTGCTTAAAGAGGTAAACAATACTATAATTTCCCTTGTTCCTGAAGTAGCTAATCCATCTAAAATGACAAATTTTAACTCGATCTCTTGTTACAATGTCTTATATATAGCAGTCTCCAAGCTTCTTGCTTCCAAGATCAAGGAAGTCCTGCTCTCACTCAAAAGTAAGGAGCAATCTGCATTTGTTCCAAGCCGCAAGGTCATTGACTAAACTTTCTTGCGCAAGAGTCAGTCCATGGATACCATCTATAAGCCATGGTGGTCTAAGGTGTACTTCAAAGGTCGATATTTTGAAGGCATATTGACACTCTAAATTGGGATTTCCTTGATAGGGTATTGCAAGTGATGCAATTTCCTACACACTACCCGAGGCTTCTATCCCATTTTTACCCTACTCCACCTTTTTCTCTTAACATAGCTTGTCGGTTATTTTTCTGGTTCAAGAGGCTTGTGGTAAGGAGATCTCCTATCTCCCTCTCTCTATTTGTGCTAGCTATGGAAATCTTCATGGGTCTAATGAGGAAGGTGGCATCTTCTTCATCCTTTTCTTACTGCTGGATGTGCAACGAAGAGAAACCCATCTATGCTTTATGGGTGACATAGATAATCTCTTGTACGGGGGATATTGGTTCTGTTTCTATGGTCCAACAAGCCCTGTCAACTTTTGAGGCACTCCCAGGTCTTTGGGTGAATTGTGGTAAGAGTAAAGTATTATTCTGCAATGTTAGCCTACGAACTAAGGAGGCAATTGTTCGCTGTTTAGGATTCTAAGATGGATCTCTTCCTATTCTCTTATCTTGGAGTCCCTCTTATCTCCACCAAACTCAAAAAACAAGACTATGATTCTTTACTGGAAAGAATTTTGGTCTATATTAATGCCTAGACTAGTAAGTTGCTTCTACATGGTGGTGGACTACAACTGATCAAATCTGTTAGCATTTCAATGCAAGTTTATTGGGTTTCAACATTCAACTCATTAAAAGTAGTCAATCATATTAAGCAACTGATGAGGACCTTTTTGTGGAGTGGGAGACCGAATATTTAAAAAAAAGCCAGGGTGAAACAGGACACTGTTTGTACTGCATTGGCAGAGGGTGGCTTAGGTATTCGTAACCTTCAAATATCAGATAGGGCTGCCCAATTAAAGCACATCTGGAGCCTATTTAAGCATGATGCTAGTGGCCTATAGATAGAATGGATACATAGCAACTTCATCAAGGGAAACAGCTTCTGGATTATTAAAAGTCCATCTATTTTTTCATGGAGTTGGGAGAAACTTCTTAAACTCGATTTTGCCACTAGGCCTTGGTTCATGGGGAGAGTAGGGGATTGCATCTCTATTGCTTTATGGTCAAAGTATTTGTTCCCCCATTGGCCCTCCTATAGAGTCCTATAAATTTAGGGAGATAACTAGCATGGGGTTTCCTTTAAACGCTAAATTCTGCTCCTCGGTTGAGGGAAACAATTAGGTGCTACCTCTTGGCCAATTTTGGGAGAATTTTCATTTCCAGCTGTCAATCAGATCCAATATCCACTCGCATGATAATCTATTGGACCCCTGCCACCTCTGGAATTTTCACCATCTGGAGTGCTGAAACTCTTTAAGAACTCTGCAGCCCATAATTAAGTGGTGGCATATCATTTGGTGCTCCAAGTCTATGCCACGGTTTTCTTTTATACTTTGGCTAGCTTGGGATGAGAAGCTATATACACTTGACAAGCTTCTATATTGGGGAATCACATTGGATTGCTAGTGTAATTTTTGCAACAGTAGACATGAGAATCATCATCTGTTTCTTCATTGTTCTGCTCTTCACATGTTTGGAAAAATGTTGTTTTTGAGTCAGGATGGCCCTCTTCTTTCAACGCCTGGCAAGGAATCGCCTCTGTACTTATGCTGCAATCGAAATCAAACAACTCCACACTGGCTTTTGCTGCCCTTTCAGTAGCAGTTTACTATCTTTAGAGATTAAGGAATGTTGTTCATTTGGGAAAGCCACTATCCTCCTCCTTGTTCAGTTGGAAAGATTTTGAGTTAGACAACGTTCCTTGTAAATTGACTTTGTTTGGTTTACTCTAGTTTCCTTTGTAAATTTAGGATTTTGTCTGCACTTCCTGCTCTTGCGGCGAATTATTTATTCTTTACCCAAAGAATACTTGTTCAGAAAAAAAAAAAAAAAGAAAATGTAAATTGCTTTGTCTCTGATGGCCCTGTATTTTTAAATAAGGATATTAAAGTTTTTTAGGACCTAAGCCAGTGGCTTATGTCATGTGGCTTGGTGCTTGTAATTATATGGTGGTTCAGTGGCTTGTGACCTATTTTTTTCCCTCTACAATAATACCTCTTAATCCATTTTTCTTCTTGCCTGTCGATCTTTTCTTGGGTTGTAAGCACAGACAGGAAGTCTTTACATATTATTGAGCTGGTGTTTTAGGCAGATATCCAATCTGAAAAGTCATTGTTTTTGTGAGACAATTTTAGGTTCAATCATATCTTCTCACATTTTATACCACATTACTGGGTTCTTTCTAACCCTCTTATCAACCATAAGCATTTACTGACTGATTGTTGCCTCTTGATGTCCTGAATCTGCTGATTACAGACTTAAAGAACTAAGTTATGGCATTCTTTTGATCCAGTGGATTATGCTAACTTTTTCCAATGTTTTATGCAGAGTGAGTTTTAAATTGAAGAGTGACACTAACCTCTTTGAAATTGCAAAATGCAAAACAACTGTTTCAGCTATTGAGGTATCCACTTATTATCTTTACTACCATATCTTGATTGTTTGATTGTATATTTCACGTGCCCTTGATAAATAAAAATATGCTTTCAAGTGTATACCTGAATACCATAGAAAAGCATCATAAAAAAGGGTAGAGTGAGAAAATGCTGCCTCTTCTCTCTAGAAAATTACCCTAAGAAACCACTTTTCCTAGGTTCCTTTCTTTCCTTCCCTTGCTTCCTCCTTTTCACTTGTCTCCCCTCTCACCCACCCTAGACCTTCCTTCTCACCACCTTCTTCATTCTTGTTCACCACCGTGTGCAGTGGCTCCTTGACCTGGGAGACCAAAGTGGCTGTTATCACACCTTGGCCTTTTCCCTCTTCTTCTTTTAAATTATTATTATTTTTTATTTTCTTTAATAAATATACCTAAACCAGGTTCATGTAGCAATTCCTTGAGCTTCAGCTTATGTTCACCAAATTAACAAACCTGTAGGTTCTGCTCTTATGGTCCTCTGCCCAATATTCCTGTTTCAAACTCTGTAGACCCTGTTATTCCCAATATTTTAAATGCAGCTGACCCTTTTGTCTTTGAAAGTGTCGACCCTTATTGATATGAATTAAAGACAAATTCCAGCAAAATTGCAGAAAATTTTCCAATAAAATTTTGGTTTGGAAACAAAGACTTAGAAGAGATAGCGAGTTACCCAAGCAAGGTGCTCAGCTACATTAAAACTAATTTTCCAGTAAAGTTTCAAAATTCTCCCCCACTTTTTTCTCTTTTTTGCTCTAACTGCATATATTAAAACGAATCCCTTGCCCTTTCACTTTCCATATCTGCAATTAAGAAATATAATTAACTACATATTTTTCAACTTTTCCCCTTCCACTTCTACATTAATAATTGTGAAGTGATTAGAATCACTATAGCTTTTCTCCTTCTACTGCCACTTCAGCACTTAAAATTAAGACAGGTCCCGCATTAGCTTCTTCCTTTTTTTTTTAATCTATTTATTTATTTATCTATTACATAACACACTACACCACAACACACACACACCTTAACACAAGCAACACACTACAGTTGAGATGGTGGATCCAAAAATCCATTCACACACCTCTTCTTATAGACATGCAAAATAGGAGGTTAATGCTGTGTTATATTAATACCTCTCCCGTCAACATTGTCCTTGTCCTTAAGGACAAAATTTGGAAATTGTCGTTGAAAAGAAAGATTATCCATCCAAGTAGCTTCTTGGGGGATTGATCTTGCCATTGGACTGATACATGTGGAATTTCCTTATCACCAAGTGATTGGAGATGTTGGCCCAAAATTGCAACTAGTAGCCCGTCAAAATAATTAGAATCAGGAAGCAAATCAGATGCTATAGGAAATGAGCCAAAGGAATGCTTGAGAAGGGAAACATGAAAGATTGGGTGCTTAGCCACATTAAAATTAATATTCTAGAAAAGTTTCAAAATTCTCCCCATTCGTCTTCTTCCTTTTTTTTTTTTTTCCTCCTAACTGCATATATTAAAACGAATCCCTTGCCCTTCCACTTTCTATATCTGTAATTAAGAAATATAATTAACTACATATTTCTCAACTTTTCCCCTTCCACTTCGACATTAATAATTATTAAGTGATTAAAATCATCACAACTTTTTCCCTTTTACTGTTACATCAACACTTAACATTAACATAGGCCCCACATTGCCTTTTTCCTCTTTTTATTTATTTATTACACAACACGCACATACACCCCCCCCCCCCCCCAACACAAGTAGCATACTATAGTTGAGACTTTTATGGATATGTAAAATAGGAGATTGATGCTGTGTTTTTTCACTTACACTGTAAAAGCAATCTTACCTAGTAATTTAGAAGTATTAGTTGACATCTTTTGTTCTTTTGGAAATACCACCTTAGTAGAAGTTAAGGCCAATCTCAAAAATTCTGTAAACCAAAACCTACCTAGTTCTTTTGGGTTTCTCACTGCCTGTAGGATTTTGAAAGTTGTTGGATTCTTAATGTCTTAGGTAATAGGGATGGATTCTGTTACCTTCTATTTGCAAATGAAAGTAATATGAACAATTTTGGACAACTCCTTTTTCTTTGCCTAAAGATACTTATTTCTTGGAAATTGGTGTATTGAGGTCCCTCACAAAAAACTTCCCTCCTCAATTCTACAATCATGGGAATTCCTTAAGTACCTTGATCCTAGAGGAGCTAGATACATTGTTAATGTTGTGGGTATCCCCTTCAAGCGGATTTGCTCATTGCCCTTTGTGAGAGAGCTAACTATGCTACATTTCTTGTTGTGCTTAAAGTTGAGGAGAGCTTAGGTAATGATATTGTGGTTGAGTGTGGAGATGGCATTTTAGCTAAAGTAGTTGTTGAGTATCAATGGCTCCTACAACATTAACAAAAAATCTATGTGAGTTTTCTTGGCCATAATGGAATTTTGGTCTATACGGGTACCATAATATTCGAATGGGGAAGGGGGGTTACTCTTAACAGTCAAAGGGAACCCTTATAGAAATAGTACTTTAAGATCCATTACGTGTTTACTTTGTTCGTATCAACAAACAATTCGATATATCTCAACTTTTTTAGAATACGTTTGACAATTCTCATTGTGATCTTTTCTTATATGAGACACTAAATATAGTTGGATGTCCCTCTTACAAGGTGTTAACCATGTGACTTCCCCTACATGCCCAATTTGAAAACATGACTATTGAAAATGGGGAATGGGTTAATGTTAAGTAGGTAAAGTGCGAAGATCCTTTAGTTGAAAATGCAAATGTTGCAAGATTTAGGTCAAACCAAGTTGAAACTCTTGTGGGAGGAGCCTTGCACCCTAAAAGTGATGATTACTTCCCTTCTTAAGAAAAAACTTATGGACCCCTTTTAGTTAGTGGTAAAGATCAATGAGGAGAAGCCAGTGGAAATTGTATAAGGTTGACCCCCATGCAAAAGAACAACTTGAGCATATTTGATATTGTATCTTTACAAACGGGAACAATTCTCTCTAGTGAGGAAGAGACACTTTTCAAAGAATACCCCCTTTTGAGGGGGGGTGGAATAAAGAATTTTTTTCAAGCAAAGGTTGTGAGTGAAATAATGAAAGTTTGGGATTAGACTATGGCTTTGTTCTATAAGATAATGAAATGCTATCCACTCAGTGTATGAGGATGGGTCTTTGGCCTCTGCCATTGATGAGGTGAAATTTGAAGTTGCAGGGTTTTCCTAGAACTTGTTCAAGCTTTGCCTAATTCTCTTGTTTTAGATGATTTTGTTGCTTAGAAGCTTAGTTGTTGCCAAAAAGCTATCCTTGCTAAACCCTCTTAAAATTAAGAGATCGAGGGAACTTTCCTTTTCCAAGTAAACAACACCCCTTAGCCTTGATGGGTATTCTTTTAGGTTTTTCAATGTGGCTTGCACATTAAAGATGATCTTCTGGTAGCTATTTGTAAATTCTTGAACTCAAGCTTTCTTTTCAAGGTGGTTAATAATATTATTCTTACTTTGGTTCGAAAGGTTTCATATTACTCATTTCAGGGTGCAATTATCTATTGGCTTTGAAAAAGAATAAAAAAAAACAGTCACAAATTATATAAAAAGATTTACTAAAATATCGTTATTATGTTGTATTTTGAAGATGCAATATTATTATTTGTATTAATATTATATTTTTAAGATACTATATTAACATTTATGAACCATGACTATCATATCTTGATATGTGACATAGGTGCAAATGCTCTAATGTTGCATATTGAAAATGCAACATAGGGATTAGATTAGTATCGTATTTTGAAAACACTATATTAGTATAAATGGTTAGCAATGGTATTTCGATGATATTTTTTGTATATTTATTATTTTTAATGGTAAATGCGTAAATTTCTCACTCATCTCGCATAGTTGATTTTCATCCTGTTTTTGTTGCAATGACATTGACCATCTTCACATTATTTTCATGTAGATTGAAAAGCATTGTTGAAAGTCTAGTTAGGGTGCAAACTGTTTGTATTTCGCATAATACCTTCCTAGCTCAAGAACGTTTGCATTGATGTAAGTGGATTAGAGATGTATGGAGTTCCCACCCACTTCTAGAGGCTTGTAGCTTCACTTGCAATGACCCCTAGTTTTTCTATAGATGTGAATGGAGAATTTAGTGGTTTTTTTCCATAGCTCTAGGGTTCTATAGCAAGCATAACTATTTTCTCTCTATCCATTTGTAATGGGTAAGGGAGTTTTCTCAATCGAAAAAACAGGTTTTCTTTTAATACTTTTCCTTACATAAAGACTTTCCTACTTTTGTCTTGTTGATGATCTCTTTATCTTCTCTGGTGGAAATCTAAAATCCTTTCACTTCGTCACCTTAGAAATGTAGGCCCTCCCTTCCAATATAGTCTTTCATCTTTTGGCTAGTTTAGGACCACAAGCTCTACACTTTAGATGAACTCTCTCTTTGGGGTTTGACTATGGTCACAACGTGCTGTGTATGTGGAAATGGTGATGTAATCACTCTCCTTTGTTGATTGCTCATACTCAAGTATTATTTGGAGGAAAGTCTGCTCAAGCATCTACTGTCTTCTGTCTTTCGGCTCCTGGCAGGGAGCTTCCTCACGACTAGTGATCATATTGTCTTCAAGATCTCCTATAATCCTTGCTGCATTGCCTTTGGAAGACTAGGAAGTCAATAAGACTTGGAACCTCTTTACCTCAACCCTCTTTTGTGTTTGAAGGATCCTTTACTACTCAAATTTGTTATGTTAAGTGTTAGGGTCCTTTTTTGTAATATACATATGCTAGCAAAAGGCTATTCTTTTGTACATATTGTAATATGAAGGGAAATTTTTTTTTTAATTTTAGCTAAGACTATTATTATTAGATATTTTCACTTTTAGAAAATGGTGCCATTTAACTAGTTTTAATGTATCTTTCTGTTAGGTCCAAAAATGTTTGTAAAGCTTTTTACGGGAGTGTAAGGACTTTTTTAGATTGAAGCTTTTATCCATTATGTTGATTGATTACGATAGATGACACTTGTTATATATACATTATCCTTATGCACATACATTGTATTCTTGTATTACTATTAGAATTAATAAAAGTATATTATTCATTTTTCCATTTATGTCCATATCCCTTGTATTATTGTTGGCTTTCTTTCTTATTCGTGTTGCTTATAGGTTTCAGTCTTGTTAACCAACGTTGCGTACAAGTTAGGATTGCTTACTATTGTAGAGCTAGGATAATAAGCGCTTTACGTTTTGTTTGTACGTTAGAGAAAGTCTCGGACTGTGATATTAAGCATGCTTGGCTTATCATAGTTTTTGTACTATTAAGCCCTCTGTATGTACGTTCTTACATTGATGCAATTATTGATTTAACACCCCCACCCCTGCCTCCCCCCCCCCCCCCCACAAAAAAAAAAAAAAAAAAAATGCATTTAGGTAAGCCCAGATGGGAAGCAGTTTTCAATAACATCACCCGATCGTAGGATCAGAGTTTTTTGGTTTCGGACCGGAAAGCTGCGGCGAGTTTATGATGAATCTCTTGAGGTAATAATTACTAATTCTTCTTATATGATAGGTGTGAACTCCCGTCCTCTAGATGCTCTTTAATTATTAATAACGTTTGATGTTTTATGGCCAAAAAAATGATATGTTTACTTTCTAGCATTTTATGATATATATTGTTCTATAAATTTAGGTCGCACAAGATCTTCAAAGAAGTGGAGTTCCATCCTATCAGCTTGAAGCTATTGATTTTGGGAGAAGAATGGCTGTTGAGAGGGAAATTGAGAAAACAGAAGACGTACCTCAACCAAATGCTGTGTTTGATGAAAGCTCTAACTTTCTTTTATATGCAACACTCCTTGGGATAAAAGTAAGATATTTTTCAAGTGATTCATTCTTGCAATATATGAGGAGAAAATCCTTAGTTGTGGATACTGTCAATTTGTAACAGATGGTCATTACTTTAACAAGTAGTATCTAATGCTGTTCTTGTTTTTTCGTTCTGTTTTGTGATTGAAGATGGTAAATTTACACACAAATAAGGTTGCAATAATTCTTGGAAAAGTTGAGAACAATGACAGATTTTTGAGGATACTGTCAATTTGTAACAGATGGTCATTACTTTATTCAGTAGTATCTAATGCTGTTCTGGTTTTTTCGTTCTGTTTTGTGATTGAAGACAGTAAATTTACACACAAATAAGGTTGCAAGAATTCTTGGAAAAGTTGAGAACAATGACAGATTTTTGAGAATTGCCCTCTACCAAGGAGACAAGAGCAGTAAGAAAGTCAGAAAAATTCCTGCAGCAGCAGCAAATGTTAATGAGAGCAAGGAGCCATTAACAGACCCCACACTTTTATGCTGTGCTTTCAAGAAACATAGAATTTATTTATTCAGGTATCTAAAACTTTGGGTCTAACATTTTTCACTGGAGGGTATGGCTGTACATAAATCAATTTAGTAATTTTCATGAAGAAATTTTAGAAATTTGTTTGAGTAGACATGATAGAGTGATTACATTTCTGACAATAAGAAATCATGTCGCTAATTATAGTGGGTGGAGTTGTGGATGGCATGAAGCTTTTGGCTGATAATTGTTTGAGTAATTCTATTTTTTTTGAAGTCTCTGTTATTGCTTGTGCATTGACTTCTCCCGAATAGGAAATATCCTCCTTTTGGGAGATTTTTCATTCGTGTATCATTTAATTGAGATGGCTATAAAACCACACCCATATTTATGTGCTTAATTTTTTAGATTAGTTGGATGTGGTACCTTTAACTTTATGCAGGTGTCTTCCCTTTTGTTCCATGTGAAGGGCCTTTGAGCAAATTCTCAGTAACTATGACTTTATGTGTTTGGCAAAGCAAAGGGTCTTAACCATGATCCCTTTTGTTCACTGTGAAGGGCCTCGACTGAAGTCTCACCAACATGCTTGTGGAAGTGTTAGAATATGAATAAAAAAAATACACTTATATCTATAATCTGTTTGTGGCATCTATATTTAACAATATCCTTCCAGAAGCTGTTGGAACATGAGTTCCCCAGATTGTCATGTGGCATAATCATTGTTTTTATGAGAAGTGGTCAGTGCATCAATTATACTGTTGTCAATCATATGCATGCTAAAATTACAAAAAAAGTAGGGGAAAAGAACCAATGTTTATAATGCTTCTTTGATTAGTATTCTTGGATCTAAATGATTGAATGTTGCGGTCACATCTCAATCCTGAATCTTATATCTTTCTAACGTTGGAATTTAAGAAGAAACAGTGATTACACCATCAAGGTTGAGAAGCTTTGTTGCCCATTAGTTTAACTGTCCAATGTTATGCTTCTCCCTTTTTGTATATGCATAATCTCATATCTCATTGACATTTTACTTAAAAAGTCAAAGAGAGCCTGAGGAACCTGAAGATGCAACTAAGGGGAGGGATGTGTTCAATGAGAAGCCACCTGCTGATGAACTTCTGGCTGTATCTGATATAGGAAAAGCAGTGACAACATCACTACCTGAGAATGTGGTGAGTTTTTTCATCTACATTCTCCTTTCATATATGCACTTGCTGAACATGGGTGCATGTGGTTGTACAAGCACACAGATATTAACTCAATATGGTTGCTTATACAACCTTTTATGTCATTTTTTTAGTTGGAATAATTATTTTGTTGCACGCACCCAACTATTGCATATAAAACTTGGTGATGGAAGGCATGGAGCACCTATAGAACTTTGTCTTTTTATTATCTATTGAAATGTATCCACTGTTTCAGGTTTATTATAGTCTCTAACCATGCCCAATTATTTTAGATTCTTCACACCACTATGGGTGATATTCACATGCGGTTGTACCCTGAAGAGTGTCCAAAAACCGTGGAGAATTTCACAACTCACTGCCGAAATGGCTACTATGACAATCTTATATTTCACCGTGTTATCAAAGGCTTCATGATTCAGACAGGAGATCCTTTGGGGGATGGAACTGGTGGTCAATCAATATGGGGAAGAGAATTTGAGGATGAGTTTCACAAAAGGTACTTATTTTACATTGGATGGTGTTGTTTTTTAGTGTGACATGCAACTCAGATGTTTAAGTAAGCCACTCTTATGGAAAAGGAAGAGGGACTAAACATTAGATCGACTCATTGTCAACTCTAGATAGTTGTTTTCTGATGCTTCTTCCTGCTTTGTCAAATCGCTGCCTAAATCTATGCTGCCCTTGCATACTAGATTTAGAAGCTTTGCTCTCCACAATACAATTTAGTTACAATCGCAGATTGTTTTGTTTAAATGGCTTTTGTTAAGGCCTATCTGAGAGTAATGTGACTTGGACATGTTTATGCTTCTTGCTTTGTAGATTTCTTGAATCAGGCAAAAAAATCTATTTTATCATATTACTGACCTTCCATGAAGATTTGATTTTGGTAAAACTTGGAAGGTAGAAATTTTACTCTTAAGTTATCCCCAAAAAAGTGTTGACTGAATCGATGCTTTTTACCACATTTAATTGTTTCTTGCTTTGAGTATACCTATGATATGGAATAACCCATAATGGTGTGGCAATGCCATTCACTTATGTGCCATTACAGGGAAGTACAAGACAATTATAATGGTCCGGAGTTCCTTGATTGAAATGCCGAAAGGTTTAATTAGCCCTTACTTAAAAAAAAAAAAAAACAAGAAGAAGAAAATTTGGACTTCCTGAGATTGTCTTAAAGGTTCTAGCTTGACAATTATATCACAATTATATTCCAAGGATCTCTGCTGCTATTCTGTTGTCCAGATTATAAGATTCTTCTGGAATTCTCTGGTTGGAGCACTACCGACTGATGCAACTTTTCTCTGCAGTTTGCGGCATGACAGGCCTTTCACAGTGTCCATGGCAAATGCAGGACCTAATACTAATGGTTCTCAGTTTTTCATCACCACAGTGGCTACACCATGGCTGGACAACAAGCACACGGTGTTTGGTCGTGTCATTAAGGGAATGGATGTTGTGCAGGTATGGCAAAAGCCATTTCTTAATGAATCATCAGTAAAGAAGAGAAATATGTTGATGATTTCCTGCCTTAAGTCATATTGTAGTCTTTGGACTGCTGTTACCTGGATATTACTTATGACTTTTATGGGAAGCCAATGTGCTTCCTGTCTTCTTTTTCTTTTTATAGCTGTGATGTACATTTTAGAGCATCTGTTGGTATCCTCTTTTGAATTCATCTTCTCAAGAGCAATCTCTTGATTTGTCTCATTCTGATATTGGACAGGCTATAGAGAAAGTGAAGGTGGACAAAGCAGACAAACCATACCAAGATGTCAAAATCCTTAATGTGACTGTACCGAAGTCCTAATTTCTCCACTTCTTCAAGTCGATATGTCTTGTGTTCATTATTTTTGTTCTGGGGACCAGTGGCATGGAAAGATTCTATGATCTGTATGAGGGTCGAAGAAGAATGATAACTGCCTCAGAAGTGAAGGGAGGCATATAGGATGAAAGTCCTGCAACTGCTTAGGCATCTACACGAGATCCATGTGTGGTTTAGAAGGGTTGCCAATTCCTCCTTTATGAAGTGGAGTAGGTTCACTTCTGCTCATGGTCCAATGCAGAGGCTTGATCTTCTGAAATGTTTTGTAGGTTTTGGATGTCTTGCTGAATTAATTTTTAACTGTAAAATATTTAAGTTTGGGTGCAGGGTAGTTTTTCAGCCATAATTGGATTTTTATATCTTGCGAGAAATAAGCAATAGCTCTTATATTATTGCACTTGCTATCTCCCTACCCTACCTATGATTTTCGGGTTCTCTCTTTTCTCTTCTGCAAGAAGAATATGTTTGTGAATGTTCTCGTCTCTACTTCTGGTCATTCACAATATTTTGTAATTTTCACGGGGTTTATGGAATGCAATTTTCCTGCACTATTTGTGTCTACCCACTAAAATTGGATTTTGGATTTTCTTCCCCCCACCCACCGGGGAATTCTCGTGGGGTCTATATGAGATTCCAATAGCATTGGAAGGTCTCATTTCTAGCGCTAATGGTCTCGCTCTTTTCTCTCGCATGTATAAACCACCTAGTTATGGCCAACCCATCACCGACCCCTTACCCTTTTCTTACTTGGGTTTCTTTATTCGAGTTTTATACGAATACGGTTTTTCTTTTTCGAAAAATATTATAGAAAAGGGTTCGTTTAAAAATAAATTATGAATATAATATATTAAAGATGTATTAATTGAATGTATTTTTAGTGTATTATGATTTTTATATCGAAAGCATATATAGTAGATGCGTTTTCAATATAATTCATTATAATTGAATGCGTATTTACTGCATGTGTTTTCAGTTATAATCAATTATATTAAAGGGGTATTCATTACATGCGTCTTTAGTGTAATTCATTAAAACTGAAAGCGCATGTAATATATACGTTTTTAGTATATTATTTATATAAAGCTTAATTAGTGTGGTTAGAGTTCATTCTTATCTATATTAGTTTCTAAAATTTTCAAAAGATAGAGAAAAATCAAAAGGAGGCTATAGTTGGAGTATCGAATTATTTTCTAATGCGAGTATATATCATTTATAGATAACAATTTATAATTTATGTGAATTTTATTTATTTAATATTTTTTTGTTATCTTAGTAATAATCGACATTATTTAATATTTTATTGTAGAAAAAAATTTATTAGTTAATGACGTAAATTTTATAATTATAGATGTACTGTAAATTGTGTAGATTATTAATATTTGATGAAAATATGTTTTATGTTGTTTAAATTTAGGAATTTTTTGTATTATGGTACATAGGTTATGCAAATATAGATTTCGTAATTATAGATATACCGTAAATTGTATAAATTAAATAATTGATGAAAATATATTTTATATTATATAAAATTAGGAATTTTTTGTATTACAGTATATAAGTTATATTAATATAAATTTCGTAATTATAGATGTATCATAAATTATGTAAATTATTAATAAACGATGAAAATATATTTTATGTTATATAAAATTAGGAATTTTTTTTTTGTATTGTGGTATATATATTTGGCCTTTTTTTTATGTTGGGTCGAATTAAAAAATTAATATTAAGTATTTGTGTTAATGATGCAACTTAACAAGATGACTAAATACATTTTGTAAAGTTGTCGCTCGGTGTATAAATGACGTTTTTTATTTCATTTAAATATTCAGTTCATTGTGGCATTATTTGCGTATAAATGATAGATTACGTGAAAGTAAATGTCTATGCGAATGGAAATATAGTGATAGGTAGTTGGTGTATTAAACTTATTTGTATGTAATCACAGGATAGATGGAGTTAGGATCGATTGATCCACGTGTACTTATGAGACAGGCCAGTTACCGTTCATAGGCCGTTTGGGAAGGTAAGGTAAGTAATGTTATTATCATTTACAATCAATTCTCTTATTAACGATATGTTACTTACTAACTTAATTGAATGTTTGTTTATAAGATGACATATGCACTATGAGTGTGGCATAATGGGATATCAATACGCAAGGATGAGTAGGATATCCTTATTTATTCTAGGATAGAGTCGTATATATGGAAGGCTGGGTTCTAGGGAGTTGTATAACTCCCATTTATTATGTTGGATTAGCATCTGATTACAACACTTGTTGAGGGATGGAGACCCGAGATACATACGTTCTACCTACCCACTGGAGAGGCAACCATCACATTACAGGATGTTGAGATTCAGCTTGGACTTCCAGTTGAAGAGTTCGCATTGACAGGGTGAATAAAGACGAATGATGAGGAGAGTTGGGTTGATGTAGGAGAAAGGTTGTTGGGCATGAAGCCTGCTTGGATGAAGGATGTTTGTTTATCTTTGACGTGTTTATGGGAGCACTTTCGGATATTTCCCCATGGGGTGGACAACGAGACGGTCCAATAGTACACACGTGCATACATACTCAGGTTGATGGGAGGATTTATATTTGCGGATAAATCCTCTAGCCTTATTCACTCGATGTTTCTACCATTGCTGGAGGACTTCTCAGTAGTTGAGCAGTTTAGTTGGGGCAGTACGTGCTTGGCATGATTGTATCGACAACTGTGCTCTACTTCCTCATCCGACGCGCATAAGTTAGGAGGGGTTGCGATTCTACTGCAAATCTAGGCTTGGAATAGATTCCTACATATAGCCCCCCTTAGTCAATACGGGTTTATTATCAACGGGGATAGGCCATTGGCAGCTAGATGGAGGGTAGTGCGGGATACGACTCAGCATTCGATGCATGTCGTAGATGCGTATCACACAGCTTTTGACATGCAGACGATGCAGCAAATATGATATGATAAGTTATTTTCTTTGTTGTATTTCTCTTGATCGTAAGTGATAACTATTGTTGTTTGACTAGTTGTTTAATTTTTTTTTCTTTATCTTCTACCCTTTAGGTTGTTTAGGAGCTTTATATAGAGAAATTGCTGCAATTGTTGCCACATTATTGTATTGTCGAGCGACACATTTGGATTGCCGAGGTACCACTCATATGTTTTCACATCATTGAGTAGTGCTTTTCGGGCCATGTTATTTGGCAGTTTGGAGGATATCAATACGTTCTACAGGAGGTCAATACCTCAAAGCAGTTCCACCAACTAGACCTCTGGGGTAGGAAGGATGTTGACTGGATCAATATATACTCTTCCTACATTTAGGCTTGGGGATAGAGATATGGATTCTTAGTACATATCCAAGGTCCTCGATGGGTCGATGAAAGCTATTGGCCGTGGTATAGATAGATAACCCAGTGTTATATTACACATCACAGAGCTATCATTGGTCGATTGGTATGTACATTTAAAATTATTCATTATTTTATTTTTCACTTGTTTATACTTGCTATCATATATATCAATATCTGTTTTCTTAACATATTTTAGGTGAACTCGCTTAGGAGTGTTAGAATAACACCTGACTATCCTATAACGCTGGGCATTGCAGATGGGGTACTTGACTTCATGAGCAACACAGTGGCTTTATCCTTTACCTATAGCAATGGGGCGTACATGAGCCACCCTATATAGACCATGGTGAGGATTAGGGACTACCTGCTGACGAGTAGATGTCAGCTTCTCGTGTACTACCTAGGGGTAGAGCTAGAGTTCGAAGGGGCAGGGCTTGAGTGGTATGTCATTGGGTAGACCTCGGTGACGATATCTCATCACATGCCCGTCGTTCTGTAGACCTAGGGCATATCAGTGGGGGATATAGCACACACCCTGAGTCAGGTGTTGCCTCCAGTTTGGGAGCCGAATCCAGCTCCAAGCCTAGATCTAGCGCATACATGACTCTTGAGTTCTAGTAACATCTTGACCTCGCTACTCTACCGGCTCCTCAAAAGCGACGTTCTATCCCTATACAGTCATCCATGGGTGAGGGCATTACTCAACTGCATTTGGGCCATCTAGTTGACCTAGTTCCTCTAAGGGAACTTGAGCTCAACAATTTACCAGTTGAGCCTACTCAGACACATGATAGATGGGAGTGTTCGCTTCTTTCCCATGTCGTGAGAACCTTTACATGGTGTAGGCGTTAGTAGATATGTTTAGTCTATTGTTTTTGTTTTCTTGTTTATTTTTCCATTATACTAATGTTGTCATTGACTGATTACAAATTTTGTGTATATACTGATTATTTGAAATATATTTCACTTTTCATCATAATTTACATTCAATTTATTGTTTATTTATCCTAATTTTACATTTTACAATTTACAATTACTTTTTCTTCTGTTCAACTTGTATGGTCATTAGATGATCATCCTATGCACTTATTTTTTCCCCACTTACCATATTTGTTGAGGTGTTCCACCAATTGTGATTTTATGTGAGGTCTTCCCCACTTCCTCAATTGCTTTCAGTAGACTATTGTAGTAGAAATTGAACTAAAGGTGCCTCAAGTGTATGTGTTTTCAGTATAAATATTTACACTGAAGATGCATATACTTGATGGGTCTTTAGTATCACAATTTGAATTGAATGAAAAATAATTGCAAATTGTAAAATTATGATAAATAAACAATATATTGCAATTCAATATATGATGAAAAATGAGTTGTATTTCGAATAATCAGTATATATACAAAATTTGTAATTAGTCAATGACAACAAAAGTACAATGAAAAAATAAACAAGAAAACAAAAACAATAGACTAAACATATCTATTAACGCCTACGCCGTATAAAGGTCCTCATGGCACGAAAAAGAAGTGAATGCCCCCTCGCAAGTACGCGTGGATCAATTGGTTTCGGCTTCATTTATCCTGCGACCACATACAAACATGTTTAGTAGAAAACAAAAAAAATTATCAATCATTATACTTATGCATATATTACAATGTAATGCTTAGATAAAAAGGGAATATGTACCAGTCCTATAAATATCCGGACACCTCCTCCGATTATGTCATTCCCGCCCACATGCGCTGCATCTAGTTTTGTCGAACTGCTCATGAATGTTCATCTCCATGTGATATTGCTTACACCTAGGTTTACCTTTTTTTCGTAGTAAGTCAATATTCGGATGAAGATAAGGGAAGTTAACTTGTGGCTAGTTTAGCTCGTCACCAATTGGGTAGAAATGAGCTCGTAACAATCTATCTGGTTTGCCCACTTATACCACGATCCTATTGCCGATTTGCTGTCCACCCTCATTTTTGCTATAGTAGCACATGTATGAGAGTAAGGGATACTATATATTTACTACTTCTGACAAGTGTAAGTGCGGCCCCTGAAGTCAATTGTATGTGTCCTTCCTTCTCTCTTCAATCCTGTTGTCGTCATTTGACTATTAGTTATAACCTCTAAAATACCATTTTGCAAGCTAAATGAAATGACTCTATGTGCATTTGCTCGCCTCCACTAGGTTTCATACATCTTTACGGCGTAATCAATGTAGGTCTTGCTAGAATCGATTGCCTCCTTGGCGTCCTTATACCTTTCCTCTCAATTATACCTTTCCTCTCAATAGGTAACACAGTTGTAAAATATTTTCTTTACTAATGTAGTGACCGGTAATCCATGCGCTGATTTCAAAACGGAGTTATAACTCTCAACAATATTTGATGTCATGTATCCAAAACGGTAACATCTATCATATGCAAGAGTTTACCTGTCCAAATCAACGTTGTCGAACTATGCGGGAGCGTCCACCTTAGCCTGGGCTAACTTTTATATGAAACATTCGAATTTCCTCTATTGTGCCTGAACACTTGCAAATCATACAAGTTTCTTGCACAACTGGTTTTTGTGGACCATGTTGAAGTTACTAGCAACGTGCTGTAGATAATATCTCCAAATTGCAAACAGTGGCTGCTAGCTTACTGATGGTTCCTTGTACGTAGAGTCAATATCGGATGTCCTGTTAGATACAAGACATAAGGTTTCCCTCTTTTGGCTGACTACATGCACTTTAAGCTTCCGTAGGAACTACTCTTAAGTTTCTGCCGATTTTATATCAATAAGAGCAAATGCCAATGGAACAATTGAATTGTCCCCATCCATGCTATAAGCTACCAACAACTTATGCCTGTACTTTCCATATAAGAATGTGCTATCGATACATATAATAGATCGATAGTTTTTTGAGGCTTCAATACATGGCCCAAATATCCAAAAAACCCACTTAAACTGGGATTGACTTTGCTTTGGTGAACTACTCTAGCTCCAATCCACTTGTATCCCCAGGTTGCTCAATTTCATTGTATTTAATAATCTCAGCAACTCATTATACAACTTTTCCTAATTACCGTATATCATCTCAACAGCCTTTCGCTTGGTCTCGAAAACCCTTATATTGCTTACCGTATACCCATATATAATTTGTACATTAGCTGCAAGATCAGGTATCTTAACATCAAGATTGTTTTGTATACTATTGATAAGTAGTGTAGCCATTATATTGCTGTCGAGTTGAGGATGATCCTGGTTCATCATTGGGTTCACATAAGTGTGCGGACCCTCTAGAATTGTTATTTTGAAAGGGCCCTCTACTTTCTTCAAACAAGCCCGTAGCCATTACTTACAACCCTGTTTTTTCTTTTTATAGTAGACAGTGTATACATTTGATTTCAAAATGTCTATATGAAAATCACAGTGGTTCCGTAGGTGGAACGACTTAACTGCATTTATGAGATTTTTCTTTGTGTTGGAATGCATATCGACACTCAAGTCATTAGAGTTGATGATGTTACTGCACATTTTATTAATATCTCTCTCGAATGTTGCATAGCCGCTGCCATCGTACTGGTTGTTGTAAAATGGGATGTGATCTGTGATAAGCCTGTCAACAGGTTCATTTATTTGTGGAAAGTCTTCAAACTGCCTACTTGACAATACTTCACTAGTTCAATGGTATGGCCTACTTGAGCTGTCACCACGAAGTGTCTGGACCGACACATTGCTTTCGCCAACATATGGTCTTACCTAGGCCTCTCCTAAATCCTCAGCATGGTTATCTTTGAGGCTAACATCATTTTTATCACCATCCCCATCATCCTCATCACCATCTACATTTGCCTCATTCTCCCCATCATCGATATTTATATCCATGTGCATTCTCTTTACATACGGATCATAAGACTCTTCATATTTGATAATGGGACCTAATGTTTTGTCAAGCTGCTCTTTTGTGATATTCATGTGCTCATACCCAGATAAATCTATGTACGGTTCATTTGATTGATCCACATTTGTTTGCTTCGCACCGATCATTGTTGGATGTACATTGGGATTCAGAAGGGTTGGATTGTTTGGCTTATGTATTTCATGCTCATTCCGGGCACTTGATTCCCTGATATGCCTTATGTACACTTCTTGAATACTTCATTCTCTAAAAAACTCTGCCATCTTAATGAAATTCTCAACATCCTCATTATCTCTAATGGCCATCAACTTGTAGACAACTCCAACATTATGGAAAAATAGATGTATGTGCACAAGTTCAACACTACTCGGGTCAACTCTAGCACATCCACAAATTCTCCGACTAAAATGAGAGAAGTTTGAATCCTTTTTAATTTTCAACTTCTTAACGGGCTCCTTATCATATTCCAGCCCTCAGTTACCAATTATTATATTTCTGTTCGCATATACAATAATTTTCACGTAATCTGCCATTTCCGTCCTAGTAATACCACAATGAATTGAATATTTAGATGACATTATAAATTTTATATACATACTGAGCGATAACTTTACGAAATGCAGTTAATCATCTCGGTAAGTTGTATCATCAATATAAATACCTAGCTTTAACTTTCTAATTCGACTCAACACAATAAAAAATGCAATATATATATATAATATATATATACACAACAATTTCCACTTACATTCCAACATTATTCATACTCACATTCGTATAACTTATCTACTGTAATATGAAACAATCCTAAATTTATACAACATACAATAAATTTGAATGAAATATTAATAATTTATACAATTTATGGTATATCTATGATTATGAAATTTACGTAATAACGTAACAAATTTTTTTCTAAAAATAATAATTACATAATGTTAATTATTAATAAAATAAATAAATAACATGTCTATAGGTTATAGATTGTTACCTGTTTCAGACGTTCACTTGCGTAAATTAATGGTCCGATACTTCAACTATGGGTTTTCTCGAGTTTTTTCTGTGTTTTAAAAATTTCAGAAACTGATATAAACAAGAATGAATCAGGGTCGCGTAAATTGGGATACTTGTACCTGGCCTACTGAAGGCGCATGTACGCCTTTAGTTAAAACTAATTACATTGAAGGAGTATGTATAATTATACTGAAGGCACATACAGTGGGTATATCTTTAGTGTAAAAACATGAGTAACTAAAAGTGCATTCAGTTGATGCGCTTCCAGTATACACTTTGGGCCTTGCTAAACATCGATAGGGCGAGTGTCATATTAGACTGTATAATGTGGAGTGGTGTATGATTTGATTGGAGTGGCTCGTCAGGAGATTACGTTCTAGGGAATGAAAGAGTTTTGGTGGGTTGCCTGAGTCTGGGATGCTGGGTGCCTTCATATGCTGACTTCGAGGAAGACCCGACGAGGAGTCAGTTGCTCGGAGGTGGATTCGAGCTGGGAGTGGACCGGTTGTTCTGCTAAAAAAGCTCAGGGGGTACTTGGCATGTTGTGATTAATCAAGGAGTATCCCTTAGTTTTGTCATTAGTGGTTTTGGGCTTTTCGAGGTTTTAGTCTTTGAGCTATCAGACTAAAAGCCCAATAGCTAGTATCAACATCTATCTCAGCCATTAAAAAAAAAAAAAAAAAGAGAAGGACAAAAGGGAGAAAAATGTTCTAATATAGACATGTAGAATTCCTAGTGGTTAGAGCTTGAAGATAAGTGAATTTAATTTGATTGGTATGGAGGTTAGTAGACAACATGGATTTATAAGAGTATTTAAAAAGAGGAGGGAATTTTTAGTATAACGTATGTACATATATATATACATACATACATACATACATACACACTAGCAAACTGTGTACTTATAATACGTATGCAAATGGGATCGATTTGAAAACAATAAATCAATATATTTTACTTTATTCTATTGCTTAATTATTTGAATTGATATATGTAATAATTTTTTCATACCTCTACTTAAACGATAAATAAATAAAAAGAAGTTTTAGATTTCATTGTACATTTAACATATATTTTCTTGAAAATATAAATACTTGGTAATTTGAAAATGAAAAAAATTATCTATTGAAGAGAGAGAAAGAAAGAATATACGTAATAGAGATATAAAATATGAAAGTTAATAGCTACTTGATGACTGATGAGAGAGAAAAAATTTATAGTTATTTCGTATATGGAAGTGGGAAATATAAGAGAGAGAGAGAGAGAGAGAGGGAGGGAGTAGATAGGGATAGGTGAAAAGAGAGAAGAGAGAAATATGGGTTCGATACATATATTCATCTTATAAGTTATTTTATAAATTTAATAATTTAAGAGTAGGTTTTTTTGCTATAAAATTTTAACTAGAGGGGTCGGTAGTAATTTTAAAGTGAATAGTTATTCAAGACCCGTGAGGCTTTAAAAATATTAATATATATATATATATATATATATATGTATAGAAGATACTATTGTTGTCCTATTAGTGTAATTTGAAAAAAATAAAGGACAAATATATTTAAATTTATAAGGTTTTATTAGGTGTTTTAACTGTTAAAATGGGGGTATATATGCAATTATAATTTCATCTTTTTGATGTATTATTTTTGCCAAAACTAATATTCCCAATAGAAATTAAAAAAAAAAAAAAACACGAAAAAGATGAAAAAAGAGAGAGAACCAAATGAACACTATATCATCTAAATTTGACTAAAAATTTAACAAAAATTCTATGCCCTATATTATAGCAGATTTTGGACTTCATCATAGACTTGGGAGTTAAAAGTATTGTATTATGGAAGTTTCGGTAGCCCTCTTCCAAAAATCTTTGGAATTGGCACAAAGAAGCACGCTACACTGAAAGTGAAAGTTCTTCTTATGTATGACCATTTTCCAAAAAAGAGAATTTATCTAATCATTCATGTAATTTAAGAAAATATCATTGCTATATTTATTATGAGGATTGCATGTAGCATTTGTTCAATTTTTTCCTTTGATTTTATCATAATTTTCTTGGATTAATGTCGAACTTCATAGCTGAATTTAGGGTCAACTTTCATTAAACTACTCAAAGTTTTCGAATGCAGATTTTAACATTCAATTGAATTACATATTGGCAAATTTGGTGTTAAAGCTAATTCCATGAACTTACGTGAGACATCCTTCGCCCATGGGCCTGTATGCGCCTAACACATGTTATGGCTTGTTTAATAAAAAAATTAAAAGCCATGTTATGGCTAATTCCATGAACTTACGGAATTTTGAAAAGATACTTTGAAATGGACCAACAAAGTTGGATTAGATGGGATAGGGAGTAGCTTACACATGTCATGCGGCACTTATTACTCTTAACAACACTAAGGAATGTTAGGTCCATCCAGAAAATTTACACATAGTATTTAGATAGAGAAAATAGAGAGAGAAGTTCTATACAAAACCGAATTCACTTAAATGTTTAGACGATTATACTAAGGTAGACCTACATATATTAAAGGCCTAACGAATGGTTGAGATTCAATTAAATCTCTCATCTTTTTTTATATTAATTACATCCACCTACTTTATCTATTGTGATAATTGAACCAAGGCTCTTTATGGAATTTTCTTAACACCTTTCAGATTCTAAAATCTTGCTTGGGTCTTAACCTTAGGCTTTTCTTGTAATGGGCCTTGAGAACCTCCTAGGTGTAGCTGATGGGAATCGAGAATTGATTTGGTGTAGCCTAAGCTCAAGGGGAAACCGAAGTAAAGAAACTTAAAATAGAATCTGGTTGAAACAAATCATAAAGAGATATGTAGGCGACATATTGCATTACATGACCATGTTAGCGAAATATGAAAGGGTAGCAAGTTACATGGGCTTGGTGTACGGTTGTGTATCTTGACCATGGTTAACAACATGACCTAACTATAAAAGAACATGTCTATGTTGACATGTGGATTTGTAAATTTGCAAATTATTTTATATGTTTTTATTTTGTTTTATTTAACTAAGTTTTTTTAATTTACACTTTTGCCCTTAGTCAGGGTTTCTTAATATTTAGTATTTTAAAGGTTTTCAACCAAAATAATAGGGGGTGAACTTGTGACATTGTTATTCTTTTAAGACACTTTCGAGAGTTTAATTAAGATAGTGATTCTCTTTATAATTGTTTTAATCAATCTATTATTATAAATTATGGCAAATGAATTTTTCTTAATTTAATTTATTGTATCTCATATCAATTGATTAAATTAAACATCCACTTTAGTTTTTAATTGTGAATTATATCAATTAACAGTTAAGCAACCTAGTTCAATTTGATTTATAGTGTGTAATATCCACAAATTTAAATTGTACATATCTTTTAATTATTGTTGTTGTTCATAACTCATCAAAGATATTGTAGTAATAGCATATTTGGAACCAAACCTCCTAAATTCCAACTTGACCTTAGTGGGTATTGCTACACAACTGATCAAATGGGATCTGATCATATCATCTTAGTAATATAGTTGTGGTTTGATATGCATTGTTGAGTAAGCAGTAATTCACTATTTTATTAAATTTTGGTATTTTGGGATATCATTTTTTTTTGAAGAAAAATTGGCTTAAAGATTTTGTGGAATTTTATATTAGACTTAGTAATGATTGTATGTTGAGGTGTTATTGGAAATTTTGTGTAGGAGTTTTATTTATGAAATGGAAGTTGGAAAATTTTATATTCATGGTAGGGTTAAACATGGTATCTTGTTATTTCAAATAAGTGATTGTCCAATTAATTTGATTTTACAGGTTGTCATTAATATATTAGTCTTTGATATGCTTCTCCAGCTTAGAGCTTTATCTTCTTTTTGTTTATGTTTGCAGGGATAGGTTGCTAGATGCCTATATCCCTATTGACTTGTTATCCTTAGGCTCTTGATCTCTAAATCTTATTATTTTTACTGTCACTCTTATATAAATTTTATGTAAATTACTTAGTTATATCTTATCGTGATTGCATGATATGGTTAACATCCATATTAGCGTTATTCTGATTTTAATCTAGAGTAGTTTTGTGATGAATGTTAATATATCTCATATCTTGCTTATATATATGTGTGTTTGTGTGTACATGTATGTACATACATACAAATACATATGTAAAAATTAATGACTTAGCACCCTTTGATTTTTTGAGGATGAAATTTTTATAGGAAGATAGAAATGAAACACTAGAATTGCAATTTTAATGAAATAAATAAACAAACGTGTTAATAATAATGCACATACGCAACCATTAATACAAAATTAAATGAAAGGTCTAATGGATGCTCAAATACTATCACAAAATTGGAACACACTTTAAACCTATCCTTAACATTGTAAATAGAAACTTAGGACCTCTTTCAAAATTTATTAAGCAAGGCAATGCATGTTACAATAGGAGAGGGGAGCACCATAAAATCATGCTACTTATAGGTGAGTTATAAATCTCTTTGCATTTTTAAATTCTAATCTCAACAGAAGAACAAAAACTTCTAGAAATCTAATGTGAAATTTAAGTTTTGTTCATGAAATTAAATCAAATCCTAAGCTTCATTTCTTACGCAAAAATCTAGGAGCCCTAAAACGTTGAATCCATGTCTAGATAACTTTATCTAGAATAGAATAATAAATCTAACAAACTTTTAGATGTTATGCAACATTAAATCCTACCTAATTTAGTCTTAGCTCCTATTTTAATTAGCTCGAAAACCCTGACTTGATAATTGTAAATGTAGGTTTTGCAAAAGAACTATTAATGAATTAACGGTCCTAGATCTTACAAGTTGGTACAATGTAATATGCCTACATGGATTTATGCATGCAGTAGTATTATGTGAGGATGTAGGGGGTAAGTTTGACTATGCTATAGTTGAAGGTAGAGATGAATTTCATCAGGGGTTTTTTAAGCATACTCGAGTGTTGCTCAAATGGATATACGTACCGAATGAACACTCATGAACCTAAATTACACTTGATATGGCCCACAAGCTTCATTTAGGGGCACTCGCCATAAATCTTGCTCAAGGGTTTGATAAGATGGGTTTTGAATTTGGTGAGTAAGGCTAACATAAGGATGAATGAGGAAGAAGATGCATATTTTTTTTTTAAAATCTATATTTAGTAACACTAATGATTCAATTATAGAAAATGGGCCTTTTATAGTAGCTCACTAAGGTTACAAGAAGGAAAGCTGCATTTACCAAAAAGGGGCTACAAGCTAATAGAAGCAAAATGCAATGATCTAAAAAGGGTAAAATGAAAAAATGATAAAAAGCAATATGTACAGAAATCTATACAAAAGGACATTGCATTAGAGACACATACCAAACAAACATTGGATGCTTTTCTTTGACTTATAGTGAGATTGTATAGTACAAGAGTAGAATAGAGGTCCTTAAGTAGCTCGATGAAAGATATGAAGGGAATGGATTCTATTCTTCTGCATTGCTGATGTGCATGGATGAGCTATTTAGTTTGGCTAAAAGGTTAGCCTCTTCCACTTGAGAAATGGTATAAATCTGTTAGGAGCCTAAGGATTGATGTAGCTAGAACAATCGTTTGATTTTAGCCTCCTTTTGGCCGAGTTGGTAGGAGAGGGCTCCATGGATGACGACAATAAGGCATTGAGCTTGGGCACGTGTGATCGGTCCTTGAGATTAATTCCTATCACTCCCTTTGGGTGGTAAGAAATTTAGGATCAAATTTGGAGGGTGCTTGTGCTATTATGCATTGTTTAGCACATAAGGATTTAGATGAATAATGTTAAAAGTGGTAGAAACTCTATAACCTTTTAGCATATCAAGCTGGTAGGAATATCATTGATCTTCTAAAGCACTTCAAATGACCCTTCAGCTTAGGGTAATAGCTTGCTCTTCCTTAAGTTAGGGAATTTTTCTTTTCTCAAATGCACCTATAGAAGATCTCTAGGTTAGAATTGTATCTTTTATCTTCCGTAGCCTCTCTACTCAAGTCTAATGGTAGTTCAGTTAATGATACGAACTGCGTTAAGGACAGACAAGGTTGGCTATTGGGGTGGGTCTAATTCTACTGAAGGAATGAAAATAGATTGGGTTTAATGAGGGTTTTAGCGAATCCGTGAGCCATTTAATTAGATATGACGCACCGATTAGACTTTACATGGCTTAAGACTCGCCGGGTGATGCACCGGTCCTAATAATAGGGTTACCCACTACAATCCATGTTAAAGGGATTGATAAGAGCTGAAAGAAGACAGCTTTCTGAGAGAAAAGACTCAAAGGAGATTTTTCATTAATTTTCTATATATCCTATTGTTATAAATGTTGCTATTTATATTACGTCTTAAACCATAGTGGCAAAATTGTAAATAATATATAAGTCTTTAAACTCTAAAGAATTTATCTCATAAATAAAATAAAGATAAACATGTACAAAAATATAGAATCGTACGTTTTTACAAGGGAAAGTCGGCATGTGATCATTCGACATGCCTTGGAAGTAGTCTCGCATTGCTTGGCCAAGACATCAGAGAAGTCGCCTCATAATTGCCAAGTTTTAAAGTTAGTTAGCATTAGTCACTTTAGGCCTTACCGAGTGGATCCAACTCTCGGTAATGTGATCTCTTGACATATCGGCAAGCATAAAGCTGAGTAACTAGTCAGGCATGGGTGAGGATCGATTGTTGTCTCAGCCTTCTGTTTCTTGGCACTCTATCTACGAGAAATAGGGTCATTGGACTTGGTATACAGAGTGAGTTGGCAAGTAGATGAGCTTGGCCTTGGCAGTCAGGTTGGGTCGGTACCTTGATGCCTATCACCTAATTTGCCTCTGAGTCATGAGATTCAAAAAATCTTCTACCTATCCTTGTTAAAGGCATAGGTATTTTTGGAATCCATTATCCATTACTTTTTTGTCGAATAGTCAAGGTTAGCCTAAGAGTACGTGTGAAGCATACATAGGTAGACTATTGCATTAGGAATCGTTTTATTACATTCTAGTTAAGGTTAGTACTAAAACTTATTGGGTAGCATGTAAGGCATCCTTCTTGTTCATTTAGTGCAGCTTATATGACTTAGTGTGTAGAATGGTTGTTAACTTTAATTTTTGCACCATTGATGCAAAATCAAAATTTGTGCAACAACCACTATCTACGATGAGATCACATAATTGGTCCTTCACCCCACAACCGACATGGAATAGGTTCTCCCGTTTGTCGTTCTCAATTAAGGAGGTCATACTTATGACTCAGTGTATTACCATGTTCAATAATTCTTCTTACTTAGTATAAATAGCAACTTCCTCTTATTGCCATACCACCTCGGCATAATCTCCCTCTTCCTTCATCTCATCCACTACTTCATCATTTGTGCTCTTGACTTATACAGTCGGTACTTTACCTTCAATTACTAGAGTTCATTAGTTTAGACATTGGATAGTCATGTGTCTAAAGCCTTAGTACTTAAGCATTTTATCTCGTTGGTCTTTCGACTAAAGTTTGACCATTCTCAAACATCTAAACCTCTCCTTCAACACTCTTGCCTCATGAATCATTCCTTCGTTCCACTTGGTTGTCTCCCTGACTTAGGTAAGCTTATACTTACATCTTAGTGTCAATGGGAATAGGTTGGCTAGGTTGAGCTCGGCTAAGGGGAGCTCGAAAGAGACCTTGATGCCTATGTTTCTGCATTCTTTAGGTAGCTTGGATGGCATCATCAAATGTGTTAATTTTTTGCACTTTTAATATGGAGCCTATTTCGTACTTTAAGCCTCTAATGAATCGTGAGACATTCGATTTTCTAGTTCCTTAAGGTTACATCAGATCATAAGCATTCGGAACTCCTTGACATATTCATCCATACAACTTCCTCCATGCCTCAAATCTTGTAACTTTCTAAATGTCAGAACAAGCCTCCTTCTCATGACTTTCTTTGTTATGACCTTAAAGGGGGCCTAGTAGGATTACCTAAAATTTCCATAATATATGTGTACTCATGATATGAAAATCGCATTGTAAGTTAGAGATTGCAAGACTCTAAATGATTAATCACTAAGGTTACTAATTTTTAAGTAATTAATTTACTGTAAAATTCAAATATAAATAACTATGGATGTCCGATATCCCATAGTTCCTTAGAACTGTAAAGAATCGGTATCCCCTACCAAATAATAAGATAGGATATATCAATATTGTAAAAGAAATACAAGAAAAATTAAATTATCAACAAAGGTTGTTTATGTATCATCTAAAAAGCACTCAACTATTTCTAATACTAAGATATATATCTTCATCTCACACTCGGCACTTGAGGCTTATCCTAATCCCAATGTAAGTAAACCTGCAAAAGAAACTATGAGGGAGTGAGCATATAATAGCTTAGTGAGTTTATTCCTTATTACCACTGTTCAAGCAAGTTATCACACATTATTATCACATATGCAAGTAAGCTATCTACATACAAAATGAATGCAGGCACAATGAATGCAAGCAACACATCCATAGGAGTCTGGAACTATGGAAGGTATAGAATTACGTCGTCTACACTTCGATTATCCCCTATACTTACCCGTACAGGGCACCTCAACTTACCCGCATGAGGTTACCTAGGGGCCTTACCCCACTAGGCGATACTTGACTATTACCGTAGCTGAGAAAAGATTTCAATTCAAATAGGGGGATTCCATTCTAGGATTATTTACCCTCCAAGGCCCCTCGGGCACAACTTGCGAGTCCATCTTGCAAGCCAAAATTAACGAAGGCCTTACAGGTACAATAAAGTGAGTCTTCTCGCTATCAAGTGGAGAACCCATGCTAGCTTTGCCTTAATGATAAAATATCATTTCTAGCACTACGACCCTTATCAAATTCGTACAAAATACGTTTAAGATTAAGAAAACCTTTTTCCAAAAATACCCTTTTCAACATTTTGCAAGGTTAGCGCTCTCCATCCATACATTTATTGGGTTATAGACATGAAACGAATAGAACCGGTTATTTGGGTCAAATATTTATATTTATCAAATTAAATAAAAAATGATCACACAAATGATGACATACAAGCAGAACGGTCATTCAAACATACAAGCAATAGTAAGCAGCAAAACATCATACAAGTAACACGCACAAGCAAGTAGCAGGTCATTAGAACTCCTTCACCTGGATTATTGCTCATTCTCCAAACCTTTGGGATTTCCAGAACTTGATATTGAACACCTAAAATATAATAACACTTACAAGTATTCTGTAAAGTCAGACTCCTTAGTTAACTAAAAGTATATTGTAGTTTATCTAGTTTTCTCCAATATGACCCAAGTATAATGTGTATAGGGTTTATCATACTCAATGGGGTTAATAGTAACTATTTTCTTATATTTGTAAGTTACGAGACTTTCTTTATGTATTTTGGAACTTTTTCGTTTTATCTCGGATTGTTATGAACTTATAGTCCATTTTGATCATTTTCGAGCGTATTTTCTCGTAACGAGGTCCGTTTTGGACGTTGTGACTCGTAGCGTAAATTGTGATAAAAAATGTCACAAAAATTGTTATTTAAGTTTAAAAATTATAAAATATTGATTTTTGCTTTTTCTTAACATATTTATGATTTAATAATTATTTAAATCATATATTTGATATTTTTATTATTTTGAGTGTATTTTTCTATTTTTGAGATTTTTACCTTATTATGATTATTATTATTATTATTGCCTTTATTATTTTCATTTTCCTATTATTTATATATATTTTACGGTTTATATATATATATACTTATAATATTGTTATAATTTTATTTATATAAAAAAATATCCTTAATCATGGTATTATATATATATATATATATATATATATATATATATATATATATAGACACCTTACATATTTACAATTTTAGTAAATATATTATATATGTTAATACATATTCGATATACTACTTATATATATATACTCTACATTATACGTATTATATATGTATATGTATTTATTGGAAATAAACATACTTTTATGTACATATATATATATATATTAATGTATTTGTGTTTATACTTATAAGTGTACTTATGTAATTCCGAATACTTAGATATATATAAATAATTTACAAATACCTATTCTTGTATTATATATTCGGTATATATATATTTACATAGTATTTATTATAAAATATGTATACTATATATTATACATATGTTATGCCGTATACCCCAAAGCATATACTCTATATTATATATATATATGTCTCATATACATACTTATAAAAATACCCCACTACATAAATACTATACAACTATACATATATATATATATACAAAAATAATTATACATGTATACACATATATATAGTTACGGTATATACATATATATTTATACTATAGTTATGTAATATAAATACTTAATATTAATCATACGTATACTTAAAAAAATACATAATATATACTTTTCCGTATAATATACTTATGTTCATACATGTATACATATATAGCCTAATACATGCATATATTATTCAATTTATGTGTTTATACACATATACATGTATTAGTAAAAAAAAAAATACTATACAAATACTATATTTATACATGTATATACTATATATTATACATCTAGACTACTAAAATAAATTATTTACCTATTTATTTTTGATTTTTCTTCTTCCCTTCCTTCTTCTTTTTCTTCTTTCTTTCTCTTTCTTTCCTCACGATTTTTGCTTCCAGGATGTTTTTTTCTCTCTTTTCTTTTTCTGTTTTGTTTCTACGATTTTGTTCTCTTTTTCTTTTTTCTTTTTATATATGTGAGTTAGCTTAAAATTTAAGCTAAGTGTTTATCTAATCTTTACACATGGCATTTTTTTTTCTCTCATGTGGGCGACTAGTTGGTTTCTAGAATGTGTAACAAGGGGAAAATAAGAAAAGTAAGAAAAGAGACAAATTGAAAATGAAAGAGAAGGAAAATAAAAATTATTAATAAATTTATGTAATTTTTCGAATCATATAAATTATAATGATTCTCCTCGTAAATTAATTTTCAAATTTTCGTAAAATTTTATCAATTTAATTGGTACCCGTTATAATTATAATTTTTACAAGTTATTATAGTGATTTCGTTATAATTTTGCGCAAATAAGCGTTTTAGTTGAAAATTGCAATCAACTATAATTTTATTAATATTGAGTAATATTTAATTATTTTATAGGTTTATATTTATAATTTTAGAGTTTCAATCAAATTTGGGTTTAATTTTGGTTAATGATGTGTAAGTCAGTTTTTAGGATTTTAGTATGCGATTTAGGGTTTTGATCAATTTCTAAGGTTTTTACTACTTATAATATATTTAAATTTATGATTTATTACATTTTTATCTTGCTCGGTTTTAATGACTCTTCAAGTCAACTATAGTATTTAGGGTTCACTTCTACTTTTAAATAGCTAAATTTGCGGAGTTTACACTCTTAATCTCTTTCCAAGTTCATATCTCCCATTCTCCTTTTTGCCTTTTGGTGATTTGCAAATTCTTCCACCAAAGTAAGGCATACCTTATAAGTTTTAAGGTAGCCAATCTTAACATTTCCTTCACACATGTAACATTAAAAAATCCTCTTAACTTTGTCTTCCTAATCAAGAGAGCCATTTACATCTCTACTTTCGAGTAGCTTAGAATCTATAACTTTACTCTCTAGGCTTTTGGGAGCTTAGCCTATTGCATTACATACTCATCAAAATTGTCCCCATCCTCTTCTTCAACATCCTCTAGCTCAATCCTTAGCAGGGATGGCATTTAAAGTTCTATTCTCCACCATCCTTTGTATGACAATGGCTAAGTTTACAAGTACAATAGTTAAGTCGAATATATGTTCATTAGTGCTTCTTTAGGTCTATTGGCCTTACCTTCCTTGGCTAAGAGCCTTACTATCAACATCTCCTACTTTGCCATGTATGCTAAATTTCAATCTCTTCTTAGAAATTTTCCAACTCTTCAATTACTTCATGAAACAATCAAAATTTCATGCACAACCTCATACACATACATAGCTTCATTACAGCTAAATACTTTAGACAATAGCAAATACGCAACTACAGTAAGAATACAACAACTTCTACTCAAAGGAACAACTAAGTACCTACAACAATCCATGTTGTCGCCAAGCTTTAATACTAAGACGATATGATACATTGATGAATATACACAGCAGTATCATGTGAGAACCAAGGGAGTGGGTCTAACTAAGCTATAGCTCAAAGGTAGAGATAAATTTCATAGGGAGTATTTAAGTAAATTCAAGAGTTGCTTAAATAAATATTATACACCAAATAAACACTTATGAACCTAAACTACATTTGATATGGCATATAAGCTTCATTCAAGAGCACTTGCCACAAAACTTTGCTCAGGGATTTGATAAGAGTAGTTCTTGAATTTGGTGGCTATGGCTTGCACAAGAACAAATGAGGAAGAAGATGTATATTCATAAACATTAATGATTTAATTACAGAAAATGAGCGTTTTATAGTAGCTCATTAGGGTACAAGAAGGAAAGTTATATTTATTGAAAAGGGGATATAAGCTAAAAGAAGTAAAATGCATTTCATAGTAAAGTCTAGAAAGGGTAAAATGGAAAAATGACAAAAAGAGTATATGCTGAAATCTATACAAAAAGGAAATTGCATCAGAGACACATCTCAAACAAATATTGGATGCTTTTCTTGGTTTGGCAGTGAGGCTGTATAATATGGGAGCTGAATGGAGGTGTTTGAACAGCTTGGTGAAAGACATGGGGAGCTCAAATTCAATTCTTCCAAACTATTGGTATGCATGGCTGAGTTGTTTAATTTGGCTAAAAGGTCAGCCTTTTCTACTTAAGAGATAACATAAATTTGGCAGGATCTTGGGCACTCATGCTATTAAGCTAAGTATAAAATAAGGAAAAGAATAAATAAATTAAGGGTGGGAAATAATATTAAAACCAATGATAGACTTGTTAATGAGTGGAACTTATTTTATTTACCAATATATATATATATATCCTTTAAAACCCCTCCTTAACCTTTTTCATATCTTTTTCTCACAATAGCCTCTTCCTTATGAGTGGATTCTTACACTCCTCTTCGTCAAACGCATTAAGGAAATAAAACATAAGCATTTTTCCTAGAGATTTCAAGGAGATAAAATGAATCCTCATTTTAACAATGTATATAATCTAAAGTTTCTCACTATGGAGAAGGACACGTTAGCGAGTAGCTGGGTAGAGATGTTAAGGTAAAGTCTGTTTTGATGAATGCTACGATTAGATTATCGTGTTAGTTGACAAGGGTTTTGTTTGAATGTTTTCCTTCGTAAGTGAAATGCTATTCTCGATCATATAAGAGTTTTACAACAAACAAGTAAGTTATGGTATTCTATATGTTTTAATTATTTTTATATTGCTAATTTTGCGTGAAAATGGAAAATTATTATTGTGTTTTTGAAGTGGCAATGGATAGACTTGCAAATGAGATTGATTTTTTTTTTTTTATGTGTAGACGTACAGTTAGAGTATGGTGGTGAGGAGTCGGCAATAAGTTTTGAATCATTGGCTGTAAGTGTATGCATGGTGTGACATAGGTCATGTATGTGCTTTCGTGTTTTACAGGACATATGTAGGAAGGGGGTATACATGGCGTGTATAGGTGAAATGCATTGTATATGTGTTGGTGAAGGTCATGTGTGTGTGTTGGTTTACATGGCATGTATGGCTTGTTTTGGAATACACATAACGTATATTGTATGGGGAATGCCATGTGTGTGTCTTGGTTTACATGGCATCTAAGTGTGTATTTTGCATGACATATGTCGTGTATTATTGGGTGGGTGCTGTGTATGTGTGTATCTAATGTGTGAGCGTGTGAGCTACATGTATGTTTGTGTTGGGGCATAAGTGTGTAGGTGTTGGGTAGTACTAGTATCAAGCTTGAATTTTTTGGTTTTCATTTTCTTTAATTCAATTTATATTGAACCTTATATCTATTCAATATAGACCCTCAATTAGGTATTAAGAAAACTATTTTGCCTCTTAATATGAAAAATTTGGAGTCGCTACTCGATTGGGGTTGAGAAAAGGGTTAAGTCAGAACCAATTGGGTAGATTGGTTTCTAACCTGGCTACTAAACTACGAGAAAACCGTTTATAAAAAATTTTTTGAAAATCGCATATTTTGGATTTGGGGTCTATCCTATTAAACCATAAACAGGTATCACATTAATCTTTCAAATTTAATTTAATTTTTCAAAATGCCCTTTAGACTTAGAAGAATAATTTTAATTTATAAATAAATAAATGAATAAATTTTCATTTATAAAAGAAATTAAGAAAATAAATTTATTTATAGAAGGAAAAATTTAAAAAAAAATTTCTCTATTTTAAGTCATTCCATATGTGCCTACATACCTTTTAATAAGGATTAGACTTTCGATAGTTTGGTTTTTTAAAAAGCTTTAGTATGTTGAGTTGTTTTATTTTAAGAAAATAGTCGGGTTTACATTTTTATTAATTAAATTTTATTTTAAAAAAATTCTAAAAAAAAGGACTCTAATTTCTAAATGTTTACTTCTGGGAAATTCTAAAAAAAATCCTAATTTTTGAAAATTTTTTAATTATTTTGAAAATAAATTTTCAAATTGTCAAGAATGCTTTTAGTAAAAATAAATAAATAAAAATGAAAGCTTTTGAAAACTTTAGGAGAATTGGAAAACAATTTTTTTTTTTAAAAATATATTTTTCCATTTTCTCATTTTTTATTTTTATTATTTTTCATAATAAATAATAATAATAATAAACTTGGTTTGAAAAATAGTTTGGTGCATAGGTTTAGGAATAGTTTTGGAGTGGGGCAACCAAGTAGGATTCGAATTCTAAGTCGAATTGTGATCAAATGAAGAAGAAGAATTTAGTAGCTTTAATCCCTCAATTCAAGATAATTTCTGATTGGAATGTTGAAGGAAATTGCAGTTTCATAACGTTTTCATTGACTAAACTTCAATTTGGGGATATTGTTATAGTGTATAGTGATGGTTTGGTGGTACTTAAAGAACAGCGGGTGGTGGTGGTCATTGGATATTTATGGCTGAGGTGGTCCAAGATGAATAGAAAGTATGGTCTTAAGTTTTTGAGTGCCACGGACTTAACTGTGGTGGTGGCTTCATTTAAAGAATAGTAGTTTGTGGTGGTTGGTACTAAGTGGCGGTGGTTGGGTTTGGGGTTGTTGGTTGCGACTTTTAGGGATACATTTGAATTGCAAAATTGATGCTTTTCAAATCTATGACTCTCTGAAAACCCATAGACACCAATTTTTTTCTTTGATATAGACTAGAGATGAAGAAAATCTATAAAGAAGTTGCAATGTTGCGGGTAGGATTTCTAGAGTTAGAAACTGCAAATTTAAGCTTGAATGGATGTTTTTCGTGTTTTACTCCTTTTCCAATGGCTTCCCACATCCCTATTTATCGTTTTACAACTTGAAATAAACATGGAAAACTTTAAAACAAATTGAATTTGAAGATTTCAATAAATGGGCAATGATTGAGAATATACAAACTTAATGCGAATCGATGTGAAAAATTAGTCAAAATGTGATCCTGATGTCATGTTCTTGCTTTCTTTAGCTATTATAAGCTTTGGTTTTCATTAAATGACATGACTCAAGCTAAGTTGCTTTTGAGAAAAATTTGCATTCTTAAAGTTTGGCAATTTTTAAAATTTAATTTGACCCATCAAATGATTGGATTTGGACATGTTTTTGGTGCTAATGCAAAGTATCCCAAGTATACTTCGTAATTTCACTATTAATTTGGTGAAATCACAAAAAAAATATAAAAAATGATTATGAAGTGAGCTATCTTAGTAATGTACATGAGAAAAAGGAAGAGAAAGTAAAGGAAAAATAAAAAAAAAAATCTATGTTAGCCTATCGGAGGTTAACACGTGCCTTCTATAAGTTTAGATACTAAGACCTCAGACCTCAGACTTACGCATGAGTGCATTTTCCATATTGACTATTGGCCTGTGGCCTAACTTTAAGTGCACATAAAATACATATGCACTATAATGTCCTAATCCATCCCTAAATGCTTATAAAAGGACCTGAATAACTAGTGAACGTGAAAAAAATGTATTTTTTCATAAATTATTGTAAACTACTTATTTCCTAATATTTTATTACACTTTTTTTCTATTTTAATCCATTTAATGTTCCAAATTGGTTACTATCGCTATTTCGCTTATATCCCTACTATAAGTTTTGTATTTTTTTTTTTCACATTTTTTCATTTTTTTGTATTTTTCTAATTTTCTATTTTTTTATTTTCCAATTTTCAAGTTTTTGTCTTTTTTTTTTTTAATTTCCAGTTTTTTGTATTTTTTAAATAGGACACTTTTCTTTAGTCTAAAAAAAAGAAAATTCTAAAAAAATACAAGAGGCAAAAATGGGACATGTATAGCTAGTATGCACATAGAATGGCTAAGTGGGTAGTCGTAAGTGGGAGTGAGCAGCTAGTGTGGGTATTAGGGGAAAAAGAATGGTTTTATATTCATAAGTAAATTAAAGAGTTGAGTTATAAATATTGAAGAAGATTTCTAAGTAAATATTTATATTGGTGATCAGGTATTAGGAGTTTGATATGTACAAATTCTTTGAAAGCAAGCGATTTACGTATGGGATGCTACATGTTGCTTGTGTTTGCTAGGTTAGTGACTAAACTCGACTTAATAACAATCTAACTATAGTTAAATTAGTGTTGTATATGTGTGCTTAGGCTTAAGGGATCAGGAGAATAAGTGATCTTAGGGTAGCACCCCGATGATCTATGCGTGACGTTGCCCTGAGTGAAGTTTTGCATATAAATGATTTGGATAAATTTAGGTCGATTTTTAGTTTCTAGGGTGTTATGGAGGACTTAACATCGATACTATATAGTATATTATATATTGCTTATGATCAGAGCCATGAGTTACTCTAAATCTTAAGACATCAAAATTGTGCTACTTGCCGGACTGAATGAAAATAATGACTTGGTGTTGTTGCATTTTTTGATACATGTTCTGCATGTGCGATTATGCTCCTACTTGATCACATGCTTGTCTATGTGTGTTCCATATTGGACATTGCTTACCCTTGGGAGATTTCTTATTTTTAGTTTCAAGCACAAGTTATGAGGACCATGTAGATTATTATGATGACTATGATTATGAATATGCATATGTTGATGAGGATGGTTACTAAAATATTACTTTGATGATGGAAGTGGCAAGGCATAGGTTTTAAGAATGGAGATTATGAGACCTAAGGTGGGATTTCTATATGTTAATTTTATTTGTTTGATTGACGTTTTGGGAGAGTTATCTCAAACTCCAGTTTATTTTATTTTTTCAATACTCTTACATGTTTAGGTAATAACGGGGTAGTTGTGTTTCAGTTAACTGTTATTTTATGGTTATTCTAATATTTTTTTAGCATAGAGAATCACAATGTTACTTAGTTGGCCAAATCCAATAACTTCTACTTTTGAAGAAAATTTTGAGACTGTCTAAGGCTAAGTTGTTATTCTTATATTTGAAGAAAATAATTGATTGCCGACAGATATATTATTATTATGGATATTAGACAGGTAATAGGTTTCTAGTTAGGCAAGTCGTAGCTTCTGGGGTCCTAAGATGTTATACATGCACTTTGAGTAGCCATATGATTTTGTTCTCCTCTTATGTAGGTTATTAATTGAGGGCTCGACGGACTATGGTAATAAGGCCTTGGTCTTGAGTACATGTAATTGATTCCTATTAGATGGCCCTTTAAAGCCTTAAATCAAAGTCTTAGACTTAATCATGGTAAGACCAAGACAAACATAAAGGAAAAAAAAAAAAAGGAAAAGCAAAGTAAAATTGAACATTATTGACACCTACAACAAAGAACTACACCTACATGGTCTACCACATTAAGCTAGTGGTCAACTATTACTGCAATGTAATAAATCATATTAGGCTAATATTTAAGCATTGACATCTCATTCTCTTCTATCTCTTGATGTTTGTTGCAAACATTTCTTATCTTAGTTTTCGATCCTTAGCTAAATTACACATCTTAATTCTAAAGTTTACTTGGAAATCGAAATAAAATAATTGAAATATATCTAAATTTCCACACTAGGAGAAATATTCAAAGAGTAAAATTTTAGCTATTAATATATAGAAAAACAAGTGTAGCTTAGCAGTTGCTCCATTTCTTTTTGCTGGTTATGATAGTTAAAGAAATATATTTAATGATATCTAGCCTCTAATTGATTGATAATACGATGTTTATGCTTGTGTTGAGACTGATCACTACCATGGATAGGCTAAGTCATAGGCTAGCTATTCTTTGCCTATTGAAACTTATGTATTTGGTATTAGCAGCATGTAATTAGGTGTCAGTTTTGATAAGTTGATTTTCACTATGGTAGAACCTTGGGTGGTATGGGGTAGAACATCCAAAAGAAGCGCTCAATGATTCACAATGATGAAATAGGACTCTATTGTAGATAGTGGTTGCATACTAGATTACCAATGGCTAATATAATGGTAAACCTAGTATGACATCAAACTAGTGTCATTATATATGGATATTGGGATAAAAAAAAAAACATGTAGCAATTTTGCGTCTTTGACATTGAGTTTGTTTGTGTTAGTTATGTTCACCTAAATAACCATTTGGCCAATGCTATGGTTATTACTTGCATTGTAATGCATTTAGTAATGATAATAAGTTGTATGTAGTATTTCATAGTTTGTACTTGTTGACAAAGCAATTATTCTCTAGTTCTCGTAGCTCATTTTATTTGTGGGGACTTACTCTAAAACAGTTTTAGGAGAATAAAATATTTGGACAAGAATATTGGAGAGCACAGAATTTCCAAGCTTTGCGTGACTTTACCAAGCGACAAGGAGTCCCAACAAACTTGTTATAGACTTTGGTTTAGGACGTGACAAGAGAGATGGGTTAGAGATGTTTCATCTTTATGGAGAACATTGTTTATGCCAATTGTGCTACGAAGTTTAGGGACAAGAGATTGGACTCGCGATATAAAAAGCTCAAAGTACAAAGATGGGGAAAAAGAAAAAAATCCCCCCTAGAGATGAATATACGGAGTTTACAACCCAATATAATGCAAAGTAAATGCCTCTGTAGTAGTTGAGCTATAAACAAAATGGTTATGATGTAAAATTAAACTTCGTATTCATTTCCATTGAAGAGCAATGCTCATAGCCCTCTATCCATCCTTAGCTTAAGCTTACTTTTTAGAGAAAAGAGATACAAAAGATCTGGAATATTTGAAGCGGAAACATGCTACTTAGTCAACAACAATAATCCTCTTCCAATTATTGAGTTACGAGAAACACAAACAAGAAGTAAGGACGGATGACACGGGGCATTGCTAGACAGGAAAAGATTCCATATGCACAAGTTTTTTTTTTATTTTATTTTACAGTACATACGATAATATACATCTAACTTAACTTGCCGAATGAAGAAAGATTCAATCCCAGATGGAGAAGCTTTACTGTACTGTCCTTATTACATGGATATACCAAATTTAGCAACAATTTCAAAGCACATCAAATTATCTTTCCTAACCAAATATTTAGTTGGTGGATTTTAATAAAAAGGATTATTATTAGTGAAACATGTAAGAAAATGTCTTAAAACATGCATACATATTTATATTTCTTATCAAGTAAATTATTTATAGGATTACTTGATTGCTCATTAACATACTAGATAAATTGAATGCAATATTATCGTGTAAAGCTTATATAATTGCAGAAGGGAAAAAAAATAAAAAATAAAAAAGATGATACGAATTTTATGGATTAGAATATTAACAGAAGATGCATTTGTAAGTGTGTGATTTGACCGCATCTACCCCCCCGTTCTCTCTCTCATGAAATGCTTGGAGGGAAACTGCTGGTAGTTTGACAAAAAATGAGTGGAAAATTTAAATCTCCTTAATTCATTCTCGAGTCACCGAGTGAGTTGTCATACAAAAGATTATATACGGGCATTCAAGCCATGATATAGCACATATATATATATATATATATATATATATAAATGAGTATAATTTTTTTTTAATTTATGGCTTGTACAGTTAAATTCAAACTATAATTTGAAGATCCATATATGATAGATCCAAATGATGAACATAGAAATTAAATTTATTGAAACTTTCAAGGGGTAAGTTTTGAGTTACATGACGATTATTGAGTTGTGATAGCATAAACTTAAGCAAGATGAAATAATTCTTTTCTATTTCTAGATCCACAAATAAGCAGTGAGTTATAATATAAGAAAAATTCTTACAATAGCTTAATAATATTGAGCAACGCTTAGCTTGATTGTATTTGAGTAATAGGTTTACCCAAGAATGAGTTCATTTTGTTCCATCCATACATAAATATTGAAGCAGGAAAGTTCTTTATTTACGATGGTATACATCTAAGTTACCATATGAAAAAAATATTCAGAATTGAAGACGGAAAAGTTCTACTGTCCTTAAAAGAGAATAAATATACCAAATCGAGTAACAATTTCAAAGCATTTTACATATCTTTCATAACAAAGTATTTAGTTGTGAATTATATAAAAGATTATTCATCAAAGACTGTCAAGGATCCAAAATAAGAAAATTCTTTTGAAAATTTACTTTCTTTTGATTTTTTCTAAAGCACGGAAAAAATGCTTCCAAAATTTGTACATGTCTTATTAAGTCAATTAATTATAGGGTTATCATACACTTACCAATTTTTTTCGTTTGGGCCAACTGCCTTACATATATTATAATATGGGAGAAGGGAAATTTGAACTTAGTCCAATGGCATTAGCTACTGAGCACTTACTGACATGCCAGATAAACGCATTGTAGTTTTGTTAAGTAAAACTTTTTTATATTTTAGAAGGGAGAAGGTAGACGATATGAACATAATATGAAGGGAAACTGACAATGGTTTGACAACTGGAATATTAAAATGAATGGAAAATTGAGTCCTTAATTTATTTTGAAGTCTCGAGCTTGAATAATACTAAAAAATTCAAATAATAATATGCTCATCTGAGTCGTTATATGACATATTTAAATATGCAAATGAAACGAGTGTATATTTTTATTTATTCATTATGATGCCTAGTATGTTGAAATTCGAATTATAACTTGAAGAATCATATTTGATAAATTCAAATGATGAAGGTAGAAAAAAGTCTTTCCGATACTTTAATAAGCGAGTTATAATACAAAGATTCGAGTTGTGATAAAATAAACTTAAATTGTAAAGACGGAAAAATTCTTTATTATTCCTTCAACAATTAAAAATGTAAATTTGAGTTATAACAATACAAACTTTAATTAGAATGATGGGAAATTTGTTTAATGGTTTTTTGACAGTTAAGCTCCAATTTGTATCATCAATATCTATTTAAGCTCCGTGAGTTGTCATATGACAATCCAAGTTATGAGAGGATAAATCTAAATCATGGATATATAAAATATTCTTACTATACTTAGAACTTCATTTATCCGAATTACAAAAATTCTTTATTATGATGGAGTTTCAAGTTATAATATGAATATTGAAGTGGTTTTATGAAAATTTGGGATTACTAGAAAACGGAAAGGTTCCTTAGTAATTTTATGAGTAACTCAGCCTAGCTATGGTTTTAGTGAGTTATTTTTTTTTTCCCTCGGTGACATGGAGTGAGTATGTGACGATTGAAGAACGACTTCATTTTGTTGCCATTTAAAGTTTGCCACCCTAAATAAGGCACACACATAATACTCAAAATTTATAAAAGGGGTCTTTGTAAGTGCATTCACATTTTATTGGTCAAACACACACCATCTATCTATCTATCTATCTATCTGCATCTAAAATGGGTGGGACTCCTCTCAGACGAAGGCTTAGTGACCTGGTCGCCTCCTTGCAAGCTGAGGTTCTTTTTCATCTTCATTTACCTTAACTGTTAACTATAAATACAACTTTAAAATATTGATCATGTGCATATAAACTTTCGATTTATGGTTTTACTTTCTTTACAACTTTTAAAATTGCGCACATCTCTTGAAATTGTTGAAAAACCTTAAACTATCGCTAAATTATCCATAAACAGCAAAGATTTTAACGTTTTAGTGAAATTTTCAGTGATAAATACATATTTTCAAGAGTTGTGCATGGAAGGTGAGAGTATGTTAGGAGTTAAAAGAGACAATCCGTTCTTTATAATTTGCCCATTAAATGTTTGTTTTTGCTTTTCACTATGTGCCATCTCATTAAGTTGTTATTTTCTTTTGTCACTATAATACAGCGACTAGTATTCTGTGCTTACTAGAAATTATTAATTGCTTTTCAAAAGCAAGAACGAAGAAAATGACAAGTTGCGGGTAGATCAAAATGAAAATATCGAGCTAGGGATGATACTATGACATAAATTACATATCTGATAACTTTATGTTTGTCTCACAAAAATGCTTTCCGTGATTGTATATACTAACCATTTTTTGTTCGCTAAAGACGTTACATTTTTGGAAAATAATTAAACTTAAATTTAGACTTTTTTCCATAAAAAAGTTGATTATATTTCTTGGTTGTGTGCGACAGGTTTTTTTTTTTTTCCAATAGTTGTTTCATCGAGATCTTTTTAATAAAGGTGTCATTGCTTTCTCGCCTAGTCCACATCTATCTTATCTATCTTAATGAATGTTACTTCTTTAACTTTTTAACTTTGATGCTTTAATGATGTAAGGTTGTTATTTTATTATAGTTGTTAAAGTTATGCAATATAATAGAATTTACTATGTTGGAATCTTTAGAATAATACTACGTACTATTTAAAATTTAGATAATGATAATTATTGATTTGTAACTTTAAAAATAAAAAAAAAAGTAATTTTAAAAGATCCATTTCCCCGTTTTCTAAGCTGTAATTAAATTATTAACTTTTGTTGATGATGAGATTGCAAGAACCGATGGTACTCAACATTAGATGTGGAATAATTCATACATAAAACACATTTTATTTACATCGGTGTAATTTTTGTGGTGATTTTCCAGGTAGAAAAAATTTTCTGCTAGAAACTGATTTGAAGAAAATTAATGAAAGCTAATTGCATATATAATTTTCCAATATTCTATTTTATGTCTTTTTTTTAGCCAATATATTGTGTCTAAATACCAAAATAAAATAAACAGTCGGTAAAATTAATTAGAAAGTTTGTCTTAAATTTGCATGCTTTCCAGTAGCATGCAATATAATGGCTAAGATCGAAATATTCGGATTATAAAAAAAAAGAATGAAGAAAAATATTTGTAACTGCTACATTATGAATTATAAAATCATCGCCATCTACAAAGTTTAAGATATTAGCTGAGATGATGGCACGAATGTAAATTTAATGTTGTATTATTATATACAGTGGATGATTTTTTGAGCTTGAATTCCTGCCGAAGCATCTTATTCACTGCTCCGATACATTCACCCAACTTTCTTTTAGATTTTACGATAGAGGATTAAATCAATTTAAAGTATCAAAGACTAAATATATATCAGATGATATTCTTGAAATCCATTCCTCACTTGAATTTTGCAGGGGATGTTGGATGAACAATTTGATCAACTGAAGGAGTTCCAGGATGAAGAGGATCCCCAGTTCTTGATGTCTGTCCTGGAATTGTTCTGCAAGAAATCTGATGAAGACACAAGAGACATCGCCAAATATCTGTAAATCCCCTTTGACTAGCTACATGATTTTGAACATTTTAAGATTTTGTAATCGATAAATTCGATTTCACCGTTTCCTTGGTCCATTTCAGGAGTGAAGACCCTATCGATTATGCTACAGTTACTGTGGTTGCTCATCGAATCAAAGGATGTAGCTCAAGGTATATGGAAAGTTCATTAGTAACATCATAAATCAAAAGGATAAATTGATAATCAATAATCATAGAACCACATCAGATATACCAAGCTTTGAACTTATAGATTAGGGATTTGCAAATTTCGAATCTATTATGATATTAGAGTAGGAAGTCTTGAGTTTTAGAATTTGCTACAATTGATGTCAATGGAACATTACTTACATAAACTATAAGTAGTTATCTTATATCCTTCTCCAAATTAAATTTGTCTTTACAGCATTGGTGCTTGCCGGATTGCAAATGTGTGCCGTGATCTTCGAGATTGTAGCGACGACAATAATAAGCAAGGGTAGAGACCGCTTTTTATTAATTCATAATGAATAAATCTTCCCAAATTTAACTTTTGCATTTACTCTTAAAACATTGCTATTACTTTCAGTTGTCATCAAGCGTACGAGAGACTGATAACTGAATATTTTGCTCTCCGCGAGAAGCTCAACAAAATTCTCCAGGTAACATACATATGTCTTCTTCTATTTCCTGATATATATATATTTTTTTTCCCTCTTTTTTCAGTAAAGATATATATATATATATATATATATATATATATAGTATTCTCCTTTCATGGTTTCTATTTTCGATATCTTTTGCACGTGGAAATCCAGTATAAGTTACTGGAATGCTACTTGTTTATAGCAAAATTAACCATGCCTATCCTATAGTATTCTCCTTTAGACTCTGACTTGCGGTTGCATTGTGTGTTTACAGATACTGAAATCAATCCATCAATCCGAGGCTAGGAGGAGACGATAAAAAGTCTTAGGAGTTTTTTCCTGAATATTTATTCGATCGTGAACTCTCAAATGCTCTTTTGATATCCATTTGCGAATTCAGGATGCTATCCTGAAAATAATTTAAGTACATCAACTGTGTCTTATTTTCGTTATGGTCTTGGAATAAGAGATATATGTTGCTGTTGTCAAGTAGCACACATCGACCGGATATGTGACATCATGTTATACAGAAATATCTGTAGCTTTAGCTTCCTTCTAAAACAATATCATTGGATGTGTCCATCAATCGTGTAATGCATAAATCTGGTTAAGCTGATTACTGAGAAAAGATTCTATGATAATAATATACTATATATATATATATATATATATATATTCGGATTATTGGTACGTAAGTATCATACATAATAGTTAAAATAAGTGTTTTTTAAAAAATTACTAATAATATTTTCACATTATACATTATTTATTCATATATATGGTATGTTAATATCATTAAAACTTTTATCTTGATTATAATATTAATTAATCGCAAAACACACTCAAGTTGATGCAGCAAGTTTTAATAAAGTGGTTTTCTTTTTAAAATTACATATCAAATAAGGGAAAGGGTTATACCTAACTAGCTTTGAAATGGTTGAAATTAAGGATGAAAAGGTACATGGTGATTAGAGCAATTATCCGGTGTTTTATCCCATAAATAAGAGTTCTATAAATTTTAAATCTATAACCATTTCGTGATCCTTTTGAACTAACCTTGAAAACTTGTTTCATAAATTGTATCCTATGGTCCTATATAATTTTTTTTTTTTCAACTTAGTTATTTACCATGATATACATCTAAGTTGCTGTATGAAAAAATCCTATCCTAAGGAATAAAGATAGAAAATTATTCAATTCTAGAAGTGGAAAAGTTTTCCTATCCTTAAAAGGATATGCTAGATTGAGTAACAATTTCAAAGCACATCAAATATATTTCATTACCAAGTACTTAATTGTGGATCACGTAAAGGATTATTAATAAAAGAGAATGTGAATAAGTGTCTTGAAATTGGGACACGCTTGTCACCAATCCCAAATAAGAAAATCCCTTTCATACAATTACTTTTCTTTCTTTTGCTTTTTTGCAAAACACGTAGAAAATGTTTTAAAACATGCATAAATCTTATTATTAAGTAAATTATTTATAGGGTTCACTCTGTGGACTCTTTATCATATTAGATAAATGTACTGCAGCATTATCAAGTAAATTAAAACTTCTATACATTGAAGGGGGGAAAAAATACATAGTACTAACTATAATATTTTATGTGTTAAATATATGAATAGAAGCTGCATTTATAAGTATGTCGATTCGACTGCATCTACTCCTCTCTCTGCCCCTCAAAAATAAAATGGGCTTCGATACATTTTGTATCAGAATGGGTGTTATCTGAGAACTATTAGCTGATTTAGATTTGCGAATTATTATAAATTATTCATTGGAAACTGCTGTTGGTTCCATAGCTACGATAATCAAATGAACAGGAATTTAAATGCTTGATTCAGTTTAAAGTCACGGAGCTATGATATAAAAGATTCAAATCATAATATAGTCGAATAGCATATATAAATATTCACATAAAATGAATATAGACCTTTTTCGTTAAACCATCTATACATAAATTCAAATTGTAATTTAATGTTGATGAATTGAGATGATGAGTCTTTACGATACTTTCAATAGACAAGTTCCGAGTTGTAATATGAATATGTGAGTTGTGATAAGATAAACTTAAATTGCCAAGATAGAAAAATTCTTTGGTAATTCTATAATAATAATAATATTATTATTATTGTTGACGGGTGTTTTTCACTTCATTGTATGATCACATGCAAGACTAAAGACTGCTAAGGGAGTCACTAGAGTGTGCTACTTGTAGCTATTTCGATGCCTAAGTAAGTGGAGGTGATGAGAAGAAGAAAACCCTAAAGAGTAAAGAGAGAGAAACAGTTCTTTACCTAGGAGTCTCATCTCCTATTTATAGGATATGAGGCCAAGCCAATATTGAGGAGTAGGTTAAACCAAATATGACTCAAAACTAAGTGGGAAAGAAGTCGAAATTAAGTAAACCATGAGTTGTCTAAAGGATATAATGCACCAATGGATAATTGAGGATTGATTAGTCAAGTTGATATGACGTACAACTTGAGCTAAATCGAGTTAGTCACTACCTAACCTTGCTCAAGAGTATGGATAAGAGTAGAAAAGTTAAACTTGTAGAAGCAAGCAAGAACATACTACCAAAGGAAAGAAACATTTAATTGGTGATAAAAAACTGTTGTGGCAACAATTTACAAGGGTATTTATACCTGTTCCTCTAAGGTAGGCTTACAAATTGAGGTAATTACGTAAATAAGGCATTTACCCAAAAGAGATAAGTATTAGACAAAACATGTACAAAAGGGTTAAATCTATAATATATGATAGGGAATATTCAAGGCCCATCTATATTAGTACGGATGTTAGAAAACAAGTATCTTCCTTTATATGGGTGGGGGTCCATCTGGTAGAGTGGATGGGGTAGGATCAAGTTGTAGTTGGATGGTAGCTTCTGGATAGCTTAGTGAGGGAGTTAGGTTGGCTCCCATTTTTTCTCAGGTAGTTGACTAGGGTAGCTTGGCAACTAAGAATAGGTTAGTAGACAGTTAAATAGGTCGACACTTGACAGCATTGACTCGAGATCAGGTTAGCCTAGCTTGTAGTCATGTTTGTCAAGCCGTTTACAACTCTGCTTGGGATGACACCAGGTCAACACTCAGTAGGTTCCTTAGTCTCCAACAAAGTATAAGGTTCAGCATACTCGAGGAAGTGGGGAAGTTAGGACATAAACAATAAGCTAGAATCTTCAAGTGTAAGACCAAGGGTAAGAATTTGTTAAGCCATACTCTTTAACCCCCTAGCTTATGCTTGAGCGAGGAGTTCGATTGATTGGCTCCTATCATCCCCTTGGGGTTGGTTGGTATTTGGGATCAAATTTGAATGGTCTTCTTGTCAATCATCCTCTTCAAGTGGTATGGGCTCAGGTCGGTAATATTGAACACATAGAATACTCCATAATCTTTTAGTAGCTCTAGTTGGTATGCATTGTTATTGATTTTTTGGAGTATCTCAAATGGTTCTTTAGCTCTAGTAGAAGGTTTGTTCTTCTTCTTGTTTAGGAATCTATCTCGGCTTAGGTGTAATCAATTAGGTCGTCGAGTTGAAATTGCCTTCTTCTTCTTCGTTGTCCTCTCAGATCTAGTTTCTATGTAGGTTGGTCTAAATGTTCGGTCACTTTTTGGTACATCTTGAGGAGGCTTAAACTTGGTCTCTTGTTTTAGAATCTCCTTAGTTGGTGGTTAGCATTGATACTTGATCAAGGCGTAGTTTGGGATTGCAATCGTACATAACTTCGAATGGTATCTCACTTGTGATGTTGTGGATAGATTGGTTATAGGTGAACTCAACTATGAGTAAGTGCAAATCTTAGTCGATCAAGTCTTTTCCTATAGTAGCTCGGTATAGGGATCCCAAAGTACGATTAATGACTTCTACTTGGCTATTGGTCTATGGATGGAATGATGTACTACGAATAACTTGGTTCCTAATTGATGCAAGGGAGTCTTCCAAAAGTAGCTTAGAAACTTTAGGTCTCTGTCGGATACTATGCTTTTCGGTACGCTGTACAATTCAATGATCTCTTGTGAAAAGAGAAAAAAGTAGCCAAAGTATCATTAGTTTTTGTATAGGGCACAAAATGTACCATTTTATTCAATCTATCCTTGACAACCATGATAAAATCTTTGCTTTAGGTCATCCACAAAGTCCATGCTCAACTCAATCTATAGTTAGGTTTCTAAGCTTACGAGGTTATTTGGAGAGCCTGAAAAGGTGATTTGGATTTTTTTTTTGGGCTTCTAAACTTATAGGATTATCTGGAGAGCGGAAGACGTTGACTAATTTTCCTCGAGCTTTTAAGCTTACAAGGTTATCAAGAGTGCCTGAAGAGGAGATCTTGATTCTTCTTGAGCTTTTAAATCTATGAGACATACACTCGAAGAATTGTGATAGCTACTAACCCTGCTAATGTATTCTTCAAAAGCTTGATGTAGACTTGTAATAGATTAAGTTGGACCAATCATGGACTTTGCATGGATGAATAACTTGAATCAATTGCTGGACCTTGAATTATCAATGGTGTAGATGTATTATCATGAACTGAGGATGGTCTAGTCTTGGCAGATGCTGTATACTATATGAAGAACACTTAATTGGTTATCCTTTCAATTATGAACTCTTCACGTAATATATAAGGCTCTACAACCATTAGCTTGCCAAAAACATACAAATCCACATGATATCATTACATAAACATATTTATATAAAATTTAAATTACAAAGTTTACAGTAAGTAGTAATTTAGTATATTTAGGTCTATATTATTGACAAAATAGAAGTACATAAGTAAAAGTCCATATGATTAATTCTCTGAACACACTGAATGACTCACTCTTACCTAGACCTCTAAGCTAACCTCTGGCATCCCCCGTCCAACCTCAACAAATAAGCCATCTTGTAGCAAAAGTTTAAGGGGTATAAAACTTAAGCTTAATGAGTAAAACCCTCAGTCAAACCACAAGCAAGTTATAAATATATTATATCCACCCATATGAATAAATAAACAAATTAAATGCTAAACAATACGTATAGTTAACTAGTCAGTATACGTAACATAGATTTAATGCCCTCCAAAGTCAGGTTTAGAGTATACATGACACTAATCAATTTTGGGTATTATATTAGAACTTACTTTACTACGAAACTTTATGTTCCATATTTAAATTAAACAAGTCCTTTATTTTCATAAAAACTAAGTTCTAGTATAATTATGAGTAGGCCCCTACAATCTACATTTACCCCTAAATGGAGGCCTCTAGACTCGATCCTTAGCTAGGCAGTTGGCGCCTCCAACGCCTAATATTCCCGCGAGCCAAGGTAAGGTCATTTTGTATAAGTATACCGTACAGAACTAATAAATTTATAATAACAACCCTTGAATAGCCTCTTTTTATTTCCGTGTGATGTGACAATCGGAATTATGTCTATGCAATGTATGTTGATGCATGTGCCAGTTTCTTTTTATGAGTCGAGTATGGTTAAGTCCAATTATGATGTGACTATCCAATAACACACATAATCATTATTTATCCTACCATGCAATAAACAAATTATTATTTGTACTTAAGGTAAATTCACAATTCAGTGCATAATAACATACGTAAGCATTTTTCGACCCTACACAACAATCAATTAACAATATCATTTAAGTTTACTGTCTACAATCACATACAAGCATGGAATCATAGGATAAATATTCACTTGACTATGACAACTTGCTCTAGTCGTCATAATTGGTTGGAAGATTCTCGCTCGCATCAGAATTACCTAATCATTACGATATAACAAGGATAATAAGTAATTGAATTGGCTAACAATTTTAAATATCTATTTACTTAATTCTACTTAGATTATTATTAGTTTTTATCCAATTAGACTTTATCGCTAATCATATGTAACTTTTTCATTTTATTTTCGATATTTACAAACTTCCATTGTTTTCGGATGTATGTTTACACGATGATGTTCATTTTGGACGTTAAAACCCATATTTTACGATATGGACTAAATTCATTGAAATTTTAACTATTGAAGCTTAACTATTCTTATTGCTTATGTTTATATCTTATTTTAGTACTTAATGATTTAATTAGCTATTAGATTCAATTAGCCATTAGATTCTTACACTTAGATGATTTTACATTATCTTTATTGATTTATGTGCTTAATTGAGACTAATTCAATTTAAGATGGGTATTAGGGGCTTATAATAATTTTGGCCCATATATATATACATGTATACATATATATATTATCTTATTATATCATCTTATATTTTATTATTTTGTATACTTATGTCATCATTTATGTCATGCTTATATTATCCATTACATATATATATTTATCCTTATGTATTTATGTACTTTATACATAAGTTATGTATATACTTATATTTCTAATGTACTAGTATGTATACTTGTATACTTATACGTGTACTAGTACATATACCCGTATATACATATGGGTTACATATGTAATCTTATATGTATTTTCGTATGCTTAGTGTACTCTCTTAAGAAAGTTTCACCAAATCCATATTTTTACACTTTAAGAGCTTATTTAGTAAGGTATATATATGTATAGTTAGTATACTCTTCCTTTTTGGTTATGTACATAAATGACACTTATGTATAAGAATATCCATACATGTATTCATCAAGTGTATTCTTATATGCATATGCTTAAGCATTTGTATATGTGTTCTTCTTCTACTTAATTGAGGATTTCCTACATTTCTAAGCATAAATATGAAACTTTCTACCTTCAATAATAGATATATACATATTACTTTAAGTTTCTACACTAACTTAACCTATATATCTAACTACTAAGTAAGATAGGAAATTACATAATAACATACCTTTTTCTTCTTGGTTTATAGTGGTAGGAATTGTGAAAGTGAAGTTGAGAAAGTGTGGGAAGAAGGGAGTAAGGGGAATCACGATTTGGTGAGGGAGAAAAGAACTTTGTTTTGTGTTTAAAAAGGTGAAGACAAGTGGAGTCTAAGTGGGGAGGGAAGTGGACAGCACAAGAAGGGTGAAATTAGAAAAGAAAAATTTGTGTGGAAAGTTAAGGAAAAGAAAAGAAATCTCTAGATGACAATGGCATATTTGTTGACTTTTTAACATGTTGACTTAGTCAACTCCTTAAGTTTATATGTAATCTAAGTGTACATAATGAAATAATTAGGGAAAATTGGGAAGAAAATTAAGGAAATGAAAGGAAATATGGTATTTATTGAAATAATTAGTAAGAATAAGTAATGAGATATTCCTTTAGGTGTTTATATCTTATATACATCATTTGGTAGGCTACTTAATGTAACTATCATGAAAAATATCATTTAGGGTACTAATACTTACTATATATAGTATAATCATCAACTAAGCTTTTAACTCTATATAATACTAATCTAGTTATATAATTGGAAGATTGATGTGATTTATAATGCAATATCTTAGTTCCTAAAAGATTACTTTAATATTATATGTATTTATAAATGACTGAAAGTTATCTTTGATCTTTTATTAATGATTTGGCAAGATATTAAGGATATATTATTAATTAAGGTTTTATAGTAAGTTATGATGAATTAGTACTTTTATATCCTTAAAGGTATAATTTTAAGGTTTTTATCACTTTCTGATTAAATTTTTAGTGTTTATATATATTTAGGGTATAAAAATTTTATATACGATTGATTAGTTATTTTAGGGTTTTCACCTTCACTAACCTTGTCAACTCTTAAGAATATTTAACATACTTGAGTTTACCTCAGATGTTAGGTCGAAAAATTTAGGGGTTTATATGTATGGCTTCTTTTGTTAATAAAATTTTGGTCTATCATCTAATTCTTGCACTTAACATTGCTAATGTGTATATTCTTTGAATCTAAACAATTTTTTTTTATTTCCTATTAAAACAATAAAAATAAACACATAAGTACAACATATAAATTTACAACTTATTACCCTCCTAAATAATTCATATTTTGCAATTGCTATTTGAATTATTGTACAGAGGGTAATGATTTTAAATTGCATGCTTTATGTCATGGTTTATGTTCGTTGGTAGAATAATAACTTGCTAAGCATTATAACTCAATTGTGTTTTAAAACATTTTATGGAGGATTTATTTAGATAAAAAAATTAGACCAAGCTATAAGGAGCGGTGAACTTTTTACAACCATTAGGTTTGGGCATGGTAAGAGAGATGACTCATTCATGTTTCATTTTTATGGAAGAACATTGTTTATGCCAATTGTGCTAACAAACATGGATAGAAAAGATTTTGAATTGCATATGCATACTTAAATTACAAAGATGGAAAATTTCCCCTTAAATGAATATACCAATTTAGCAACTATTTTAACATAAAATATCCTATAAGTCATTGAAGCATTTAAATTATGCTATAAAAAAAATGGTTACAATGTAAAGTTAAACTTATTCCATTTAAATTTGAGAACAATACTTAGGGTTTATTTCTTTAGCTAAATTTTAGAGGAAAAAATAAAAGAAAATTGAAACTTTGAAGTTGAAAGATGTTATTTATATTATCAAAGGAAGTAGGGGACTTTGAGTGTCCACAGCTCTCTTACTCTTTATAATTATAAATTAACCCTCTTATATAAGTGATTTTAATTATTTCATCTATCCTCTTATATTAATTCTCAATGAATCAAATCAAGGGTATTCTTGAGCATTATTAAATTATATTCTTAAACTTTTAATTTTTTTTATACTTTGAAGAAATTGTTTGTGTAATTGGCATAAGGGTTACTACCACCACACACGCATCTCTTAATTACACATAAGAAGTTATATCATTTTCCAACAATTGCATATTCTTTCTCTTCATCTAGACTCTCTCTTTAGGATTTAACATCAAATCCTTAACATTGAAAAATGATATAAAATAAATACATAAAAAACCTAGATGTATTGATTGCTTGTACGATCGGCCAGATCAAAGAATAGAAAATTCATAGATGTGTTTAAACTTTTGGTGATCTTCAATTGGATGTGGTTGGAGCAATTTTCAATGCTGAATGATTGTTTTAGGTTGATGTTATTATTTGTAGTTCTGTTGCAGTCTCCTTTATTCATTACTTATTGTGCTAAATGGTGGTTTTGGGTTGATGTCGTAGCTTGTAGCTATAAAACAATATCCTTCATTCACTACTTGCCATGTAAATTGATATAGAATAATAATGCTAGGTTTAGGGTTTTATATTTTGTTGAGCACAGATATAACTGTTTTGAGGGTTAAGGATAAAGATGTGACTTATTTATTGATTATTGGTGAAGAAATGTTCGCTTCTCTTGCTACGTTAATGTTCAATTATATGAGGAAAGAGGATATTAACTACTCTCCATAAGAAGAAGGTAAGTAGAGGTTAGGGTTTTCTTTAGATTGATTTTATTTATTTTATCTTTTTCCCATTTAGAGGTTCTTGTGTTTTGTTGTACTTTATTACTTAGTAGTGTATATGTTTTGGATTGATTTGAGGTTTGCTTGGTTTGTTGATTCTTAGGTAGGAGAACAATTATTTTGTTAAGACGTAATTTGCAATTATGCATGGAAATAAACATGTAGTGCTAGAACTTTACAACTAGAGTTTTACCTCATGCTTAAGAAAATACAACTATGCTTGCCTACAGCATTAGCAAAAAATAGCTAACCTCTTGAATGTTTTGCATACTCATTTTCTAATAAATGCTAGCTGGCAATTATTGTAATCTTAAAGTATCCTTTTCATCATTCCTTCACCTTTTGGAATTTTTACCACCTAATGTATTTATAAAAGGACTTCAAGTCCTTCATTTTATATTTGAATTCAAATGAATCCAAACAATGAAACAATGAGAAATATTTTAGCAACTTCATTCTCATTAGCTTTCTTTCATTAACCTTCTAATATACATTTCCTTTGCACCCAACATACTTTTAGTATTAAAGCCAAAACCCCTTTCATTTTGAAAACCTCAAACACATAAACACTCATACATAAACCATAGCTATGGCATTAGCAAGCAACAATTTGACATTCAATTTTTCCCACTAAGGTATTCCTATGTTTGTTGGTAAAAAATACGATATATGGGTATAGTGATGAGAACGTTATTTATCTCATAAGATTTGTGGAAGATTGTTGAAAACGGTTATGAAACTACTTTTATTAGTCCAAAGGTAGAAGCAACATAAACTATGTTATAAAGAAAAGAGTAGAAAGAAGAAACCATAAAAGATGCAAAAGTATTGTCTTTCATACTATAAAGGGTTAGTCAATCAATCCTACCACAAATTATGGGTGTAACTACGTCACATGATACTTGAGAAATTTTATGGAAGCAATATGAAGGTCATGATAAAGTGATTTCAGTCAAACTCTAAAATCTATAGAGAGAGTTTGATAATTTATACATGAAAGATAATAAGGAGGTGCAAGAATTCTTCTCCATAGTTTTCACTATTATTAATCAAATAAGAGGTTATAGAGATACAATTGTAGATAAGGTAATTGTAGAGGTCTTAAAAAGCTTGCTTGCTAAATTTGAGCATATAGTTGTTGTTATTGAAGCATCCAAAGATCTATCAAAATTGACTTTGGATGAATTTATGTGATCATTAGAAGCTTATGAAAAGCATATGAGTAGATTCTCTACTCAAAATCTAAAGCAAGCCTACCATTTGAAGGTTAGTATCAACAGGAAACATAGCTGGCAAGATAAAAATAAAAATAGTGATGGTAGCTCTTCTACCTTTGCTTGTGGATGTAGTAAATTCCAAAGTTGTCAAGACCATTGTAAAGGAAGAGAATTCAATTCTAAGAGCTATGTGTCTCAACGTCGAGTATGTAAGAAATTTGGACATAATTCTAAAATTTTTTGTTTCATATGCAAAAGATGCAGATATCCTAATCATTCAAAACGGTACTGTTACCATAAGGATGGAAAAGATAACAAAAATGCAAATTATTCTAAAGAAAATCAAGATAAGTAGATATTTTATTCTTGCAGAATGCTGAGCAATTATTTGAAAATATTTGGTATGTTGATAATGGTTGCAATAATCATATGACTAGAAATAAAGAGTTGTTTGTGGAGTTAATGATAAATTTTCGTTTGAAGTAAATCTTGTAGATGGCAAGACTCATGAGATTGCTAGAAAATGAGCTATTGCTATCAACACAAAAGAAGGTAACTTAAAACTAGTTTGTGAAGTCCATTATGTCCCTAAATTAACTCAAAATCTATTGTGTTCGGCAATTATTGCAAAGAGGCTATAAAGTCAATTTTGATAATGATGAGTATGTTGTTACTAATAAAAAAAAAATGAGAATTTTATTAAGGTAAAAATAAAAATGAGTAGATATAGGGTTTTTCCTTTATTTGTGCCTCTTAATGAAGAAGTTGCTTTACAAAGTTTGAAAAATGTTAAGTCACACTTATGGCATTTAAGATATGGTTATATGAGTTTTAAGGGACTTTAGTTGTTGAAAATGAAAAATATTATGATTGGTTTACTAATTATTTCATGTTTGAGAAAGTGTATGAATGATGTGTATATGGAACAATGCACTGGTTGCCATTTCTAAAGATGTCTTACAAAGCCAAAGCTTCACTTGAATTGGTTCATTATGATATATTGGACTAATAAGAACACCATCCTTAAATGGTAATAGATAGTTCATTTCATTTGTGGATGATTATACTACGATGATGTAGATATATTTCTTAAAGTAGAAGTCAGAAGCATTTTCGACTTTTCTAAATTTAAGGCTATATTGGAAAGACAAAGTGGACATAAGTTGAAAATTCTATGAATAGATTGTGGAGGTGAATATACATCTAATGAGTTCCAAAATTATTGCAAAAAAGCTGGAATCAAAAGGCAATTAACAATACAACATACTCTACAGTAAAATGGTGTTTTAGAGCATAAAAATTGTACCATTGTGGAGATGGCTAGAAGCATTTTGATAGGGAAAGGTCTTCCAAATAGCTATTATGTCAAAGCAGTCAATATTGTTGTTTACATATTGAATAGATCTCCAACAAAAGCAGTTTTGAATAAGACTCTTTACCAGGTTAGGTATAAGCGAAAACCACAAATTAATCTTTTGAAGATATTTGGATGTCTCATATTCTCTTGTTTCATCATGGAAGAGAGAAACGTTTGATCAGAAAGGTGAAAAAAAAAAAAATTTTACTAGTTATAGTGATGAATCTAAAGGATATCTTCTAGTCAATTCAAAGACAAATGAATTAATTATTTTAAGAGATGTTATCTTTGATGAAGATTGAGCCTGAGATTAGAAAGATAAAACTCCGGTGATTCAAAGAATTTTACTTGTAAGATTTGATGTAATACAAGCAGATTCTCAGTTAAGTTATGGTCCAAGTTCTTTAGATGTTTCTAGTACACTAGTTGATCCAAGCACATCTGCATTAGTAAGTGCACAAGAATTTTATCTTGAATCAGAAAGCCTAATCAGAAAGGTATGCTATTGTGGGATATTTATGAATTAGGTGAATTTGTATTTTTCACTTGTGAACCATAAAATTATGAAGAAGCCGCAAAAGAAGAAATATGGATGAAAGCCATGGATGAAGACATAGCAACTATTGAGAAAAATTATACTTGGGAGCTTATTGATCTTCTACAAAATAAAGATGTTATTGGATTGAAATGGGTTTACAAGACCAAATATAAAGAAGATGGCTCAATTTAGAAGAATAAAGCTTATCTTGTGGCGAAGGGACATTCACAACAATCAAGCATTGATTTTAATGAAACTTTTGCTCTAGTAGCTTGCATGGAAGCTATCAAAATTGTTCTTGCTGTAGCAGCTCGATTGGAATTGCCAATTTTTCAATTAGATGTTAAATTGACATTCTTAAATGGAGAATTACAAGAAGAGGTTTATGTTGAATAACTTGAAGGATATATTATCAAAGGCTAAGAAGATAAAGTTTTTTGCTTGGATAAGGCGTTACATGGATTAAAGCAGGCACCTCGTACATGGAATAGCAAAAATGATGGCTATTTTTAGAAAAATGGGTTTCAAAGGACTTAAAGGAAACTTATGTTTTACATTAAAAAGGAAGGTATACATGATTTCCTTATTGTATGATTATATATGGATGACCTTATCTATATAGGTATGAGTCAGCCAATGTTGGATAAATTTAAAGCTACTATGATGAAAGAGTATGAGATGATTGATTTGGGTGACATGAAATATTTTCTTAGAACTTAAGTACATTAATTTAAAGGAGAAATATTTATTTCTTGAAAAAGAAAATATTCGAAAGATTTATGGAAAGGTTTCATATGAGCAACTGTAAGTCAATTGCTACACCATGTGCAACAAATGAGAAATTGCAATCAGAAGATAGATCACCGAAAGACAATGCAAAAATATTTAGAAGTTTGGTTAGATCATTGATTTAATTTATAAACATAAGGCCATATATTATTTATCCAGTCAGTTTGATTTCCAAGATTTATGTAGAATCCAAGCAAATTACATTATCTAGTAGCCAAGGGGATATTAAGCTATTTACAAGGATCTAAAAATTATGGCATTCGTTATATGAAATATAAGGATTTCAAGCTTATTGAATAAACAAATAGTGATTTGACTAGATTTATTATGACCAAAAACGTACATCTGGATTCATTATATCTTGGTATACTGTTTCCGATCATTAATAAATCTAGCCATGGATGCAACATGTGACGCAGTTTGAACTGGAAGAATTTTATTAGATTTATTAATACAAAGGAGCAACTTAGAGATATATTTACCAAAGCCATGACAGCTGAAAGGTTTGAACAATTTAAAAGATATTTTAAAATTGCAAATTAAGAATGGGTGTTAAGTCGTAATTTGCAATTATGCATGGAAATTAACACATGGTGCTGGAACCTTAAGGTTGGAGTTTTACCTCACGCGGAAGAAAATACAGCCGGATGCTTGCTTACAACATTAGGAAAAAATAGCTAGCCTCTTGAATGTTATGCTTGCTCATTATCTAGTAAATGCTAACTAGCAATGATTGTAATCTTAAAGTATCCTTTTCACCATCCCTTCACCGTCTGGCATTTTTTGCCGCCCAATGTATTTATGAAAGGACTTCAAGTCCTTCATTTTGTATTTGAATTAAAATGAATCCAGATAATGAAACAAGGAGAAATATTTTGGCAACTTCATTCTGATTAGCTTACTTTTATTAACATTCTAATATTTATTTACTTTGCACCCGACATGTTTCATAAAGTAAGGGGCATAGTAATGGTAGAAAAACATAGAACTTTAATTAGAGTGGTTTGTTTGTGTTGCTTCGAGCTAGGAATATTTTGATTCTGCATAATTTCCATGCATCGGTTATCCCGTTGAATGTGATTGATGAATTGTTGATATTGTCTTTATCTTACTAACCGTTGGATCAAAGGAATCCATTCGCACAAATAGCTCATGACAGAAAATTTATACGCTAAGTTACAAATACCTAAACTTTTTTTAGATCACGACACAAGTTTCCCTGCAATGATAACATAAGCCAAAAAAAAAAAAAAAAAAAAAAAATGTCAAAGAAACTCTCCATGTAAAACCGGAAAAATTTGAAAGAAAATTAACGAAACGAATGGTTGGATTTTTTGTCCAGAATTGATTGAGGCATAAGGTAAAGTTTGTATATCCTGTATACTTTTATGTGTGTATGGAGACATTAAGTTGGTCCATCACTTTAATCTTTCTTCTTTCTCCTTCTTTTCCCTGATATTATCTCATTGTTTAATCATGCATAAGCGGTTATGTTAATTTTCTTTTGTTGTTAAGTTTTCTTTCTCTTCGAATGGGTGTTTGTTTATGTCTTTGAATACGTGAAACTAATTCAAAATATATTATATCTCAAACAAGTATTGTGATATGTGTTTTCTCTATGCTAATTTTCCTTTTTGTTTTCGTAAATTAAAAGAATGATCTCTTTTTTTTTTTTTTCTTTTTTCCTAATACTTTTATCCTTATCTTTTTAAAACCATTTTCAAATTTTACCGTTCATTTTTCAGCATTTTGTTTTGGGGTTTAAAGCTGTAAGCTTTATGTTTTAGGGTTCAATCCAAATAGAATCTGTGTTATTGGATGTTTAAATTTGTGAGTTGTTCTTTTGAGTCCATGTAGTCACATGTATGTTTTCTGTATCATTCTTTATAAAAAGAGAAAAACTTGGAGGTTGATCAGGAATTGGACATCCCCATGAAAACTGCATTGAATCAGAATGACGCATGCCCCCGTAGGCATTACTTTACTATTGTTTTGCTTCAATATATGCAGGTCCTTAAACCGTTCCTTGCTCAGTCAGAATAGGAACTTATGTCCGTTTCATATGAAGATGAATAATATATCTTGCTTTTCTTTGAAGTGTTACACCAAAAACGTAGAAGCATTGGTGAAAATTGCACCCCCCCCCACCCCTCCTTTTTTTTTTGTGGCCTTGACTCCTTTGTCATATTGCGATATTAATTGTGCCTTTTAGCAGATAACATTTTCCATTTATGTGTGCCAATAAACTACTCTTTGGTTGGAAAAATGTGAGTTGGATGGATAATAGTTATTTTGCTATTAAGGTTCAAACTTGTACTTATCTTATCAAGTAAATTATTTGAGTTTTTTGCCCAGCACTCATTCACATGCCATATAAATGCAATATAACATTTTCGAGTAAAACTTTCGTACGACATAAGGGAAATAAAATATAAAATAGGCAATATGAAGTATAATATTTTACATATTGGAAAATTAATTTGGAAAATGCATTTACATGTATGTATTTCCCACTCTTTTGTGAGAACAAATATTTATTAGGTATTGCATACTACAGTACTTACAACTACAACTACAACTACTACAACAAAATAAATGGACAACTTATGTACTTACTTCAATTTTATGTCTCCGAGCTCCTATACATAGGTTCAAGTTGTGATACTGGCATTCGAATTAAATTGGGAAAACCTATCTTTTATAGATTTTTTTTTTTAACCACTTTTTATTGTTTATTTCTTAAGTTTGAACTAGAATTTGAAGATCCATACACAATAAATTCAAATGACGAAGATAGAAAAAAAAGTTTTTCATAGTAGTTTCAATGGGTAAGTCTCGAGTTATAAAATGAAAATTTCTGTTAAGACAAACATACATCGCAAAGATAGAAGAACTTTTTACTATTTCCTCGCAAACAACCAGTGAATTATAATATGAAAAATTTGAGTTATAACGATACAAATTTACATTAAATAGATGGGAAAATTGTTTTACTGGTCCTGTGACACTTCAGGTCCGAGTTGTAATATCAATGTCTGAGTAAGAAAATTTCTTACTATGGCTTTGAATTTCAAGCACCATGAGTTGTCATATGCTCATCATCCTAGTTGTGATGGGATAAGCGTAAATCATAGAGAAAGAAAAAAAAAATTCTCTACTATAATAACTATACTTAAGGATTCGAGTTGTAATATCAATTCGGGAGTTAGAAAAATTCATTATTATAATTGACTTTTGAGTTATTCTAAGAAGTTGCCATCTGAAGAGTTGCTCATACAAAACACAAACTCTATATAATTAAGAACAGTCTTTTGTATGTGCATTCCCGTATTTATTTGCCAATCTCTCTCTCTCTCTCTTTCTCTCCCCCACTCCCTCTCTCCCAAAATCCAATCAATCTAATGGGTGGGACTTCTCTCAAACAAAGGCTTAGTGACTTGGTCACCTCTTTACAGGCTGAGGTTCATCTTAATTTTCATTTTACCATTAATTCAATCTTTATATGTTGATATAACACCTCCTAAATCCTCTGAACTCCTAATTTATAATCTTACCTTTTTCATAACTACAGAAAATGTGCACGTATTCTGGAACCGTTGGAAAATCCGCAAATTATTACTAAAAGAATTATAAGTAACAATGATTTTGAGGTTTTATCAGCATATAGGTAAAAGTATTATTTACAAGTTTTCACTTTTGTTTAATATGTTTACTCTTCCTTTTTAACATGTGCCATTTGGTTAAGTTTTCGCTTTTGATTAACAATGATTTTAAAGCAACAAATATGCATATATATTAATTATTATTATTATTATTATTATTATTTTTTTCCGACTAGGAGTGTTACAATTTAGGAAAAAGAATTATTCTTGTTCCACCTTGGGAACGGGCTCAGGAATACGAGATCGATTTTCTCTTCATAAAAGCTTGTTTTAGTCTTCCCATCCATACCATCTTTAGTGGGAAATATTTCACGAGGAAGAGAAGCTAACTTAGAGGAAAATACCTATTAGATCAAGGCTCTACTCCACGGATTAAGGTCATAAATTCTGCGAACACAATACGAAATATTAGTCAAAAGGTACTCAAAACAGTCTCTATAGATCACATAACTTGTGATCAGGCTCTTCTTGTTTCATTGAATATTTTTTCTTGGTAAAAGTTGTACGTTTTCTTGTGTACTTCACTTGTATCTTTAACTTCGTTGCTTTGGGGCCCATTTTCGAATTAAACCCGATTATTACCATCGAGTAGATTTACACATTGGACGTGGAAAATGTTCTTACATAAAACTAGATTTTCTATCGGCGAAAGACAGATTTGAAGAAAATTGATTAAAACTAATTACGTTTATAAGTTTCTTTGTATGAAACATAAAATCACTACAAACTTTAAGATTTTGGTTCATAACGCCGTAAATATGCAAATTTTAAACGTTGTATTACTGCAGCGCATTATATTGCTCCTAATTTTTTGGGATGTTTTGATAGCAGAGTTAATTGCATGATTATGAAGAGTAATTAAATATCAGATGAGTCTTTGAATTCGTTCCTCCTCAGCGTGGCTTCATTATTATTACAACCTGAATTTTGTAGGGGACGCTGAATGAACAATTTGACCGGCTGAAGGAATCTCAGACTGAAGAGTCTCTGACGAAAGTCCTCGAATTGTTCTGCAAGACATCCGATGATGACATAAGAGATATTGCCAAATATCTGTAATATATTTAATTGAATTCTGTCCCTATATATCTATCGATTCATTCAATTTCGTCATTGTCCTTGGTCTTTCTTCAGGAGTGAAGAACCTATTAACACTGCCATGGTTAACGTGCTTGCCCATCGACTGAAAGGAAGAAGCGATATGTATGTTAATATAACATCATAAATTCACTTTTCTCGGAATACTTGATTTATCAATCACTGTAAAACCACATCAGATGTAATATGTTTAAGATTTTAATGAGGCAATTGCTTGAAAATCTAATGCTTTTTTTTTTTTTCTTTTTCTTTTATGGTATCAAAATGGAAGATCTTAAATTGCATTTTAACACATATATTCCACATATCATAGGCTTAAAAACAATACACTTCTTTTGTTCGATATAATGAACATGTTTCTTTTTCACACATTTGGATTACAGCATTGGTGCTCATCGGATGGGAGATGTATGCGCTGATCTCCGAGATTTTAACGACGAGAATAATAAGAAAGGGTATGCAATAATAATAACGGCCATGTTCTTTTGTTCAATAAATTATATGATGCTTTTATTAATCCCTGATATTAACAATTTGACTCAAGAGAGATAGCCGTGAATTGCTAGCAGTACTAGCCGTGTTAAAAAGAGAATAATACGAAATCTTTCTTGCTACAAAACTACTTTTATTTGACAAGAGTGCGTGCTTATGAACTACTTTTATGGCTTACGAGAAATGACAATTTATATTACAAAAGGCCATCAAGAAAATAATATGGGCATAATCAATCTTCAGAAGATATATATATATATATATATATTAAGTTTGTTTATTATTATTATTTTTTGCAAGTGGTGGCGTGCATGATGATAATACGAAGCCTTTTCGTTCATGTCGTGTTAGATCAATATTTATTTCTCTATTATTTTTTTATAATGTAGATTTTGCATTTACTTTCACTTACTGTTAAGAAAAAAATATTGATGTTGTTTCAGTTGCTATGAAGCATATGAGAGGATGATCTCCGACTATTATGCTTTCCGAGACAAACTCAACAAAATCCTCCAGGTGTAACACACACACACACACACATATATATATATCTTTGTATATATTTCTTGGATTTTTCTTTCTTCTTACCAACAACAAGTTCCAACGTTGTAATACACTCGAAAGCCATTTTTCTTTTTTTTTTTTTTTTGTAACACAGAAAAATTTTTACCACTGCATGCCTAATATCTTCTACTTGTTATTAGCGTCAAGCCTGATTCATGTCGCGTTGTGTTGTGTGTTTTTACAGCTGCAAAAATCAATCGTTCAATCTGAGGCAAGGAAGAGAGCTCTAAAATGTCATGGTGGCAGCAGTTCCTCCTGAATAATTATTTATTCCATCGTATCAAACTCTGATCAAATGCTCTTTTTCATACTCTCTATTTGCGAATACAGGATGGGAGATATGCTATCCTGGAAATAATAATTATTAAGTACAACTACAACACAAACTGTTTTCTCATTTTTTGTTATGGTCTTGAATAAGATAAGAGATAAATGCAGCTACATTGTCAAGTAGCATATCGTGCAATGAACTTATTTATATATATATATATATATATATATTATATCATATCGAATATCATTTGTGGCTTTACCTTCTATTTTATTATTAGATGTGCGGGCTTGTTGAATCCTAATTAAGGTGCATGAACAAATATAAAAGTAAAATAATGCATAAGACGTTAATTAATAACATGGAATAAAATGGTTTTAACAATTGAAACTTGTTATATTGGCAATGTGCACGTGTGCGCGCGCGCACATATATATATATATTGGAAAACTGTAGCCACATGATTATTTGGATCAAATTCAACCATTTCACATGATTTTTAAGAATTGTTAGCATTTTTCATTTGATACTGGATGAAGATGAAACTAACTCGTTCAAACTGTAAGTAAACCGAAATTGAAAGAGATTTTTGTCATAATTTTTACCTAAGAGTTAATTTGTCAATTTACTTTAAAGTAATTTGAATGTTTATAATTGAGTTTATTTTCTTAGTGTTGGACATGTTTATGAGGAATGTGTGATAAGAATGTGTTTTTGAATTTCCTTTAATTCAATCAACATAATTAGTGTCTCATTAAATAAAAAGAAGAGTAACATGTGTATATGATTTCGAGTTGGGGTTACCAATACATTTGTTGTTATTTTTTGTTCTTCACCCCTTTTTTTATCTTTTAACTAAACCTATGTTGTTTTGTTATTTATGCCTTTTATTTTATTACTTGCTATAATTTATTAATTATATAATAATATATAGGGGTGCTATAGTACTTTTACAAGCCGTAGGTCCTAAGTCTACCAACTAAATAAAGTTTTATTAAGAGATAATGTCAAAATTACTGCTTGAATTTTGATTGATTTTTCAATTTCCTACATAAAGTTTGAAGTTAATAAATTTATAGCTGATAAAACTTTTAACTACCAAATTTAGTATTTTACCTTTAACTGTTCACAGTTATACTTTTTATCTAATAAGTGTTCGCTACATTACCCTTCTTGAGATGATAGAGGTAATAATTTGATAAGTCAAAATTTGATTGGTTATAATTTTCAATAACTTTAAATTTTAGATATGAAATTTGATAAGTAAGAGTTTGATTAAGTATGATTTTTATCAACTTCAAGTTTTAGGTGTGATAATAATAAAACCCAAAGTCAAGATATTATTCATAACATTACCCCTTCTATTAAATTTATTTTAGCCTACTAAATAATATAATAACCATTAGTAATCTATTACAGTGGGGATTCAGACCATAGTTTATTCTATTCTTTAAAAATAACTATCATATTATAGTCTTTTTTTATTTAGCCAAGTGAACGGCCTTTAAGTTAATTACTATCTTCAAATTATCTATCCATTAATAGATGAGGATATACTATGTCAAACCTTGCAATTTGTGCTAATAACTAATCTCATATATATATATATATACATATATTTAAAATATTTTGGCCAAAGAAGTAAATTTCATTCATTGAAGCACATTGAAATACAAGTTCATATAATACTAAGAAAAAACATTAAAAAAGAGCATTTAAAGATCCAATTTGAAAATATACACATTTCTTAGATAAAAATGGATGGCATTGACCAAGAAAAATTTCTTGCACAATAGTGGAATGAAGCCTAAGACTTTAATTGCGAAAAATCCCTATTCGAAATGTCGATATAGCTATAGCTACCATTCTATTATAAAATTCACAACATGTTTTATGTTTTAGCATTGAAAAAGGCTTTTGGCTTTGCCATACCATATCTAGACCTCCTAAATTGTTACAAATAGACCTAAACAAGAGAGAAAAAAGTCAACTTAACATGAATGTTATGAGATGTAAAGCATTGTTGAGTTATTTATAAAAGTTACTAGTTGTTTCAACTACAAATTTACTCATAGCAACTAATTTTAGAAGGAAGAATAACACTTAGATAAGCTGTAACGAACTCAAGTGTAATAGAAAAGTAAAAAGATAAGAAAAAGGGGATGTCATTACAACCTGAAAGAAATGTTAGAGTCTTCTCCTTTATTCTTTCCCCTTAGAGATTGGCTAGCTATTAATAGTTAGGGTTGGGTTGAATTGTACATTGAATTGAAAAATTGGTTTTTTTACAAACCGTTTGGTTTATGGTTTTGTTTGCTTATATATAAATAGTTTGTGATTCAATTCAGGGAATCAAACCGAATTGAATTGAATTGTTTGGTTAAACCAAAAAAATTAATGCTATTATTTTATACTTTTTATATTTTTTTCCCATCAATCTTCATGGATTTAATCAAATGTTTTATATTTTGTTCTTCATCATCTTATTTCCAAGTCAATTATTAAAATTAAGTTGAGTAAATCTTATCAGAAAATTCATATTTAGAAAATTTCCTTTTCTAAATTGTTCTTTTTTTATGTGTTTTTAAATCGAGGGTCTGACCTTAGTGTTCTTTACATATCACTCATATTTTTTCCAATCTTTGGTGTGTTTCTTTTATTTTGTTTATATTGCTTTTGGTTGAGCAACTCTTCTTCTCCTTCTTTGTTGTTCTTCACTGGAATATAGTCTCTTATTTTTGTCCAATCAAGTTGGGTTTATTAAGATTTTATGTAACTTTTTATTAAGTATCGTTACACATGATAAATGTATGAAAAATTAATTGGAAACATATGAAATTTTAATAGAAAGGAAAATATGTTATTGGAGATAAAAATATTTAATGAAAATTTAACATAAATAGTTCAAACTATGATTTGGATAGGTTTTATTTAGGTTTAAAAAATTTACAAATTAAATTGTATAGTTAAGTTCGATTAAAAAAAAAAAACCCAAACTGTTATATTAAGTTTAGTTTAGTTTAGTTTAAAGGAGGATGGTGCTAATTGTACCGAACTAAATCGAACTGTGCCTATCCCTTTTAACATCTATCATTGACCTCGTAAACACATAGAACATACGCATAAGTAAGAAATCTTTACAAATATATAAATATTAAAACAAAAGAGGGTAAGCGGAGAGAAAATTTCCATGAGATGTATGAAATATCTAAAGGGAAAGAAGAAAAAATGTTTATACACTTGTATCAAAAGTATTCCACTTGGTTGTACAGTAAGCTTATTAGAAAGGGATTGGACCTAAATTATATTTGGGCTTTAACAATCTAGCCTTTAATTGATTAATTGCATGCACTTGCAAAGAGGCTAGTAACCATTCGGGATATGCGAGTCATGGATTGATTACTCGTCACCTTGTGCCTAGGACATTGTGTTTAATTTCATTTGTTGTTTAATTAATACAATGGTTACTGGTGAATTTGTGCGTCTAGTAATAATTTTAAGTCACAATAGATGTGCCATGGTTTATTCTTGTTAAGGAAGTAATCATTTGTTGGGTATTATAGTGAAACCCTTACTTTGAAAAGATTTCAATAAGGAGATTAGAGAGAGTAATATTTTGAAGTCTTGTGTGCCCTTCTTAAGTGCTTTTACTAGATAACAATGTAGAGTAGAGTTGATGCAACCTTCAGGTTTAGGGTATGACTAGAGAGATAAAATCGAAGGTGTTCCATTTGTGTGCAGGGATGCTACCATGTGCGTCTTACCTGACTCAGCCCAACCTTACAATTACCATATAGGATAATTCCATATAGAGTTCTGTAATAAGTTTTTAGTCTTATTTCAAAACCTCGTAAGGTTTGGGATTGGACCTCGAGATGTTAAAAAAAAAAAAAACTTAAAGAAAACCTAAACTGGAAAAATTAAATATATAATAAATAGCTAGTAGTTATTGTACATATATAATAAATAAAAATAATAAGATAATAATTTTTAAACAATCACCTCTTAATAAGTCATTATTCGTAATCCTTCATGCACTAATCACTGACCTTCACCTTATTATCCCTTGTGGCTCTCTCGTCTCATCTCAATTCTCAAAGACTCCTAGTCATTTAACATCATCATTTGACCTTTATAGTCTCATCATCGTCTATTGTCCTTCATAGCTTCATTTTTCTTCTTTAGGCAAGTTCAATTATGAAAACAAAGTAACTTTTGTTTTCATTTTGAGCGGTTTTATTTTACTAAATTTTTATAAGTTTCATGTGATAAATAAACTAAATCTAAATTGTTGTGGAAGCTCGGGTTACTATTGTCAAATTAATATGGTCATGAATTTTTTTTTTAGAAAAAGAAAAAAACTATCGGGTCAAATCGAGTCAGTTTACGGGTTTGATAATATCTTATAAGTGCCGATTCTAAATATAGAATAAAAACCCTATATAGTTTTGGAATGAATTTTAAAAAGCCCTATAGAAAATTGGGTCGAATTTGTGTTTTACAAGATCCATCTTGAACCTAGCTTGACACCCTTATCTTTGTGGGATAACATTGTCTTTGCCAATTGTGCTACCAAAATTGGATAAAAAAGATTATTTGTATTACGCCATGAAAAAACTCCAATTTCTAAGGTGGAAAAAGAAATTTCCTTATGATGAGTATACCAAATTTAGTGAACATTATAATGCATATTAAATGTCTAGGTAGTGATAGAAGGATTGAGCAATAAATCATCCTTATATCAATGCAAGGAGAAGGGAATTAAACTTAGCCCCTTCAATTGAGAGAACAAGCTATATTGTTAACTTTATTTTAAAGGAGGGAAAAAAAAGAAAAGAATTTAGAGATATTTATACGATACTCATACGTGACGTGTTAGTATTATTGAAATTTTTTTCCATGCTAGTTGAACAAAATGGAAATGCATAAAATGTTTGGTCTTTTAAAAATCAAGACATTACAAAATCTTTTATCTTTATTATTAAAGCCAAAAACACTCTATTTGGTATTTTTAGTGTTTTAATATTTCATTTTATTTAGGTTTTACCAAATAATCCCTACGTACTAAATAGTTATTAATAAATCATTGATATGTTGGGGTTTCTATGGCAAAAAACTTTATATGCCAAAATAGTATTTAATCTATAAATCCTTAACTAAAAATGGTATCTAAACAAAAAATCTTTTATCAGAATGACGGCTTTCAGTTATGACTCTAATATTTATAAATTTTAATAATTCTTTTGTCAAATTTCCAATTAATATGATATCCATATTCTTTACATACTAAAAATGTTTCATTATAAGTTTAGTGATATATTCAATTGTGCTCATTTCACAAATAGTTTATATGCTTTTAAAATTTTAGGAGAAGAAAAACAATTGATAATTAAACTGTTTTTTATTTATTCAATGATATGTTTAATTATACTTATTTCACAAATAGTTACCATAAAAAGTAACTAATATTTAAAATGTTTTTTATTTATTAGTAATATGTTTAATTATAGTATGAAAAGTTGGATTGGGTAATGGAAACTATTAAAAATGTGGATGTGGGATTTTGGTATTTTTTATTACTCTTGTTATAAAAATTTAGTTTTTGCTTTTGTAATAGTTTTGCTACTCAAAGTTTATAGGACTATAGGAGAAAATTTTAAAATTTTTTTGGGACTATAACCTATACTTAAATATTTTTTTTCCTTGTCTAATTTTTTTTTTTTTTTTTGCTATTCTATTTTTATGCTAATTTTTGCATTTATTAATTTTTAAATGATATCTTAGTTTATAGTTATAAGGATCTGTCAATAACCATCGTAATATTCTTTATATTTACACAAAATCTTTATAAAACAACATTTATATATAAAATTATTAATATTTCTTACTCTAATGTTAAATTTGCACATACATAGTGGGTGTTGTATTTGCTAGTAATACTTAAAATGGCTAAGATTTGGTTTGCATTAAGAACATTAATTAAGAAGATGGAACAACTTTTTTGGTTTTTAGATGCATAGATGGAAGAACATGAATTACGAGTGTAAACATCCAAAAAGCAATACTGAAAAAAAAAAAAAAATCCTGAAGATGGAAAACTTTTGTCATCTTTATAAAAGGGATATACCAAATTAAGTAACGATTATAAAGCACAGCAAATATCTTTGGTACCCAAATATTTAGATGTGGATTGAATAAAGCATTATTTATAAAAGATAACGTTAATGAGTGTCTTGGAGTTGGGGCGCAATCGTTAATAATCCCAAAATAAGAAAATCTTTTTCATACAATTATTTTTCTTTCTTTCTTTCGTCTTGTAAGATGTGATAAAAATGTTTTTAAACTTGCATATATCTTATTAAGTAAGTTAGTAAGAGTTCTTTGAGCACTCATTAACGTGCCATATATATATAATGTAGTATTATATTTATCAAGCAAATATTTTATATGTTAAGGTGTTATTTATTTCAAGATGCATTTGCAAGTACATCATTCGACTGCAGCTACCTATCTCTCATGAAATAGTTTTTGGGAAATTGCTGCTGGTTCGAGAACTAATGTAATAAAATGAATGGAAAATTTAAGTCCTTAATTAATTTTTAAGTCACTGAGCTAAATCACGAAGATTCAAATAACATATTATTTTTTGTTATGTCCACCAGCATACTTAAATTCAGATTATAATACGAAGATACATACAGACACATATATGTGTGTAATAGATTCTAATGATCTTTGCAATACTGCTGGAAGGTAAGGTTCGAGATATAATATGAAAATCCGAGTTATAAGAAGATACACTTTGATTGCAAAGACATAAAAATTCTTTTATATTTCTTCAGGAATTAAGCAGTGACTCATAATATGGCAATTTGACCTGTAATAATGTGTAATTAAATTACATAGATGGGAGAATTATTTTATTGTTCTTTATATGCTTAAGGTCCGAGTTGTAATATTACGAGAAATTCTTACTATAGCTTCAACATTTAAGCTCCATGAGTTGTCATATGGTGATCTGAGTTAAGATAGGATAAGCCTAAATCATATATAATATGTAAATTCGACTTAGTAAAGCAACTTGGCCCTATCTCTATATAAGAATTCTATATATACGTAAGTATAAACACACTCTCCTCCTCCTCCTCCTCCTCTGCCTCCTTTCTCTTTCTCTCTCTCTCTCTCTCTCCAAAATGGATGGGACTTCCCTCCAACGAAGTCTCAACGACCTGGTCATCTCCTTGCAAGCTGAGGTCCGTTTTAATTTTCATTTACTTTTAGTTGAATCTTTAAATATTGGGATAATAAAAAAATATTGGTTGGATATAGATAAATATATAAACGTTGAATTATAGCTTTACCTCTCTTATTACTTTTAAATTGTTTCCCAAAATTATAACTAAAAGATCCATGAAGAGTAAGGGTTTAGCGTCTTAACGATGGTGTAAGGGATATATACGTATTTTCAAAATTTATAAAAAAAATAAAAATACACGAAGAAGTTTGACACCCGATGAGTCCCTTTATGGATCCCTTTGGGAATTTGCATTTGCTTCTCTTTTTTACCACGTGCCATTCGGTCAAGCTTTTTAGTGGCCAGTAATGCAGCGGCTTTATAAATAGTTTTGCTTGTTATAAATTATTAATTACTTTTCAAATCAGAAAACAAGTTGCTCCGAAAATTAAAAATGAAAATGATGGCATAAGTCACATGTTTGATAATGGGAAAGGTAAAAATTTAGTGGTTTGCTACTTATTCCATTTGAGTTTTAAACGTGTCATTTTTTTTAATTCAAATTCTTCACGTTTGTACGAGTTTACAAATGAGGCCCTTGTTAACGGTATCAATTTTTCTGTTATATAGTGACATGCGACACAATTCTATTTGTCCACATAATTATATATAAAAAAGCAGTATAATAAAATTACATAATTGAAATAAAATTAATAGAAAAATTATTAAAAATTCAAAAATGCAAAAAATTTGGGAATTTATATATATATATATATATATATATATATAAAATTTATATTACATACAATGAATTAATTAAAAAAAAATGAAATGATTAAAATATCCAACCACCCTCTAGCCTTAAAGTTGTTGGAATGACAAAATCACAAAGATGCATCACCATCCATTAACCAAAATGGGTCATTTTGATCCACCACTAGGGTAAATAGCTACCTATAATCATAAATTGTAAAAAGAAAAATAAGGTGAAAATCGATTGGGTTTTGCCTTTAAATGCTTTTTTATTCATTTGTTATGAGTGGTTGCCCAATACCTTAAGGGGTTTGCTTGACCCCTTCATGTATCTTAGGGATGATCAAAAATTTTTTCTATTTTTCATTTTCTTTTGTAATATTTTTTTACTAATTTAATTTAAAATTATATATTTAATATATTAATATGTATTATTATGTATCATTATTTTTTAAAATTATTTTAATATTATAGTTTTGCTCTTTTTCTAGTTTTTTTTTTTTTATAATCTTCCATATTTTCATATGTTTTTAATAATTTTAATTAAATAATATATACTATTAATTCATTCAATTCAATTAATTACCTTAAACAAATCATGTTGACTCATGTGTCACCTCTAACAAAAAAAAATGAAATGGTAAATTAATGGAAGATTCAAATAGAAAAATAAAATGTTTAGGACTCAAATAGAATAGGTGATAAATGATGAGGACTAAATTTGTAATTTTTCCTTTGATGATTTAAATCTGTCTATTTAGGAAAAGAGTTAACCATTTCATGCAGTGATGATAGTGCCGAAAATAAGAAAATTGATTTTTTTCTTCTTTCTTTTTAATGATGTTTATATTTTCCCATATCCCATTTGCCGTTTTTAGTGAAAAATGTTTTATGAGAAAGAGAGGAAACCTTAGAAGTATAATTATTAGCTCGGGTTTTCACATTTCTGAATGTTGCTTCTTTAATTTAATTTGTTGCTTTACTGCCCATTTTGCTAACACGTCAATATATAAATTGTTCTCTCCATAAAGCAAAATCTACTTTACATTGGTCTAATTTTGTCGAGTGATTAAATCTGCCAATCGCTGATTTCTAGAAATCTGACGGAAGCTAAATTAATTACATTTACCTTATATGCTGTATATCTACGTTGAAATTCCAAAATGGAGTGAATGGTCTGCAAAATTAATTGGAGAATTTGCTTTAAATTGCATGCGATTTCTAAGACCCTGCTATAAAATGTAATGGCTAAGACCTATGGTCTCTAAGTGCTAAGATGTAAAATCTGAAAATCATCACCCAAGACAAAGTTTAATAATTTTTATCTCAAAATGGTCGTAACATATACGCATTTGACATTGTATTGTACATTATTATAATTGGGGATTGTTTCTGAGATTGAACTGCCTTCAGCATAATGTCAGGCTCCTATTTAATCCAATTCACCTATTTGAAAGGACGAAGAGTAAATATCATATAATTCTTAGAATTCGATCCTTACATTTGAATTTTGATTGTATGTATGTATGTATGTATGTATACTTGCTATGATTTCGTAGGGAAGGCTGGATGAACAATTCGATCAGCTGAAGGAGATGCAGAATGAAGAGAATCCCCAGTTTCTGATATCCGTCCTCGAATTGTTCTTCAAAAAATCTGATGAAGACACAAGAGACATCATCAAATATCTGTAATCCTATCCTATGCCTATGATTGGTGAACATCATTATTGTATTGTATGATTCCGTAATTTTATGGATTCAATCTCAACCATTTGGATGGATGTCCGTCCATGTCCCTGTTCCCTTTTCAGGAGTGAAGAACCTATTGACTATGCCGCGGTTACTATGTGTTCTCATCGGCTCAAAGGAAGTAGCGCAAGGTATTTTCGAAAGCTCACTCACAATTACATCATAATATCCCATAGTATAAATTTTAAATTATCATCATCTTGGAATATTGGATAGTCAGTCAATAGTTAATTAATAAGCTGAGCAAGTGTTAGTAAATCTAGAATTTATTATTATGATATCAGGGTACAAGGTCTTGAATTCATGCTTTAGCGTGTGATTCACTTGATGGAATCAATTTCTTTATTTCGATATTGGACATCTAAACGATATATGGTATCACAGTTAACATGTTTGTTTTTCCAAACATTTTGGCAAAAACAGCATCGGTGCTAGTCGGATGGCAAATATATGCGGTGATCTCAAAGATTGTAGTGATGACAATAATAAGAAGGGGTATGGAAATGGAACCGATGTATTGTATTTTAACTAAAATCAACCGTATGATGATGCTTTGTTAACCACACAATTAATTTTGACTTGAAAGAATTGTGTTGTTTCTTTCAGTTGCTATGGAGCATGTGAAAAGATGATGACCGAGTATCATGCTCTCCGTGACAAACTCAGCGAAATTCTCCGGGTAACGTTTCTTGAATTCCAAAGTTAAGACACTACGAAAGCCAATTTGTTTACAGCAAAAATTTAGCCACTGCGTTCTCCTATCATTTCCTTTAAACTCTGAAAATAGGGATTGCATTGTTTATTTACAGCTACTGAAATTGATCGATCGATCGATCCGAGGCTAACTAGGAGGGGAGACGACGGAGAGTCATGGCAGTTCCTGCAAAGATATAATCCTTCTTCAATAAAATTATTCGATCATAAACTCAACCAAATGTTTTTTTTTCTATTTCAATTTGCAAAATACTGGTGGAATCCTGGGACTGCTACTCATTTTCAGTTAGGGTCTTGAATAAAGAGATTCTTGTTGCTACTGTCAAGTAGCTTGCATCAAAACTCATAGGGTGATATTCATATTATGTTATATTGAATTATCTGTGGCCTTGTGGAATTTCTCAGTATCAAACAGAAAAATGTAGTTGTGGACTAATACAAAAGAGAGTAACCTATGCGAGAAGATAGCTTAGTGAAAAATAATCCATATATTCGTGATGCTATGATATAATGCCTTATATACAGAACTGACAAACATAACCAACTTCATCAACTAAGCCTATAAGATTCTGACAAGTGGCATAATAATAAAATGACATCTGGAAATAAATAACTATATACAAGTATTCTCACACCCACCCACCATCCCCCTTGCCCTCCCCTAGGCATCTTGTTTAAGTTAGACTCTATTGAAGGGCTAACTTGGAACAAAGTAAGTGGAGTTGTTGTTCAAGTAAAGCCTTGGTTAATAAATTTGCAATTTGATTTCAAAAAGAAACATGCACCAATTGAAGAAATTTGGATTGTATGTGGTTTCTGATGAAACGAATGATTATATCTATATGCTTTGTGTGTCCATGAAAACATGGTTTAGATACTACCAAAATGGAAGATTTATTATCACACCATAAAGAAAAAAGAAAAGAAACAAGAAGATGAAGATCGTGCAGCAAATAGGAAAACCATAAAATTTCCTTGGTTATAGCTGCTAAACTCCAATATTCTTCTTTAGTAGTGGAAGTAGACATTGTTGATTATTTCTTGGTTTTCTAAGAAACTCATGCCTTGCTAAGAAATACACAGAAACTTGTCTAAGAATTATGATATGAGGAGGAAGATCTCTAATTAGAATTAGAAAAAGCACCTAGAGACAACTCATTATCAGTTGGATAGAATAATCCCATGTTGAACGAGCCTTTAAAATAATGTAAGAGATGTAGCAAGGCTTGAAAATAGGGGACCCATGGTGAATAAATAGACTGTCTAAGGCAACAAAACAAGTAAGAAATATCCAGTCTTGTTAAAGTAGCATAAAGTAAGCGACCAACAAGCCTGCGATAAAGACCCAGATCGTAAAGAAACTCCCTTATATCTCGATCAAGTTTTACACTAGGAGGAAAAGGAGACTGTATTAGTTTGCATCCTGATAAGTCAACAAGTTTGGTAGATTTTTGTGTTGATTAATAAAAGGCCCTGCACTAGTAGGATAGAGCTCTAGGCCAACAAAGAACCATACATGGCTAAGATCTTTAATAGTGAACATATGATCAAGATCAGCTTTGATAAAGGAAATAAAAGCTATATCATCTCCTGAAATCAGCATATCATCTACATACAGTAGAATAACCATAAACCATGTAAGCTATTATGACTGAAAAGTGAATCATCACGAAGTGATTGTGTAAAACCAGAGGATGTAAGAAATTTAGAAATTTCTTGATTCCATTGTCTTGAGGCCTCCTTAAGACCATACAAAGACTTTTTCAATTTGCAAACTTATCTACGTAAAGCCTTAAAGTAACCTTCAGGAGGAACCATATAGATTTCCTCATCTAAATAACCATGAAGGAATGTGTTATTGATATCAACTTTATATAAAGGTCATTTTCTAGCTGTAACTAAGGCTAAAATAGGTCTTACACTACCTAACTTAGTAATCGGAGAAAAAGTTTCATGGTAATCAATCCCTTCCTTTTGTGTATAAACCTTTGCTACCAACTTAGCTTTGTACCTCTCAATAGTACCATCAAACTTATACTTTGTTTTAAGAACCCATTTACACCCTATAGCTCTCTTTCCTTTTAGTAAACTAGTTAAATCCCAAGTCTCATTACACTCAAGAGCATTTAGCTCTTGATTCATTGCCGTTACCCATTCCTTTTGTTGAGTTGCTTCAGAATAAGTATGTAGTTCTTTGATAGCCAAAACATGAGCCAATGATGCAACATAGTCACAAGGTAAATGAGAATAGGATTTAGGTTCAAACAAAGGACAAGGAGTATAAGTAACGGCAGTAGATAAAGCAGTAGCAGCATTACATCCAAAACTTAAACGTATATCTATTGAATTTGCATCATTTACATCAATAACTATATTCATATCAACTGTAGCAGGATCTTGTAAATCATGCACAAAATTACTTAGCCAACTAGGTAAGTTGCATATCCTTGATGAACGTCTCAGATGAGGAGAACCAATATTGATGGAAGGCTGCACTTCATTACCGATAGATGTATGATCAGAAACAGGAATATGTTTGTCATGATCAATAAAAGAATGATCACCAAAATTATTTATTGGAATACTTGGTGATTAAGTGAAAGGATTCTTAGAATCAAACAAGACATGATTTGAAGGAAAAGACAGATAAGATGAGAAAGAATTAGATAGATTTTCCTTAAAAGTAAATATGTGTTCATAAAAAACAATATCCTTGGATAACATGACATGTTTACTAGATAAACTAAAAACTTTGTACCCTTTTTGTCCAGAAACATAGCCTAAGAAAACGTACTATTTTCGTCGTGGTTTAAACTTATCTTTAGAATGTAGAAATGTACTTATATAGCACAAACATCCCATAACCCTTAGATAGTCATACTCTAGTGTTGTTCCAAAAAGCACCTCATGTGGAGTCTTCCAACCCAAATTTTCCATTAGCATCTTATTAATCAAGTGAGTTGCAGTAAGAACACGTTCCCCCCAAGAGACCTTAGGAAAATTTGTATTTAGATGCAATGCTCTTGAAGTTTCCAAAAGATGTCTATATTTTCTTTCCACCACTCCATTTTGTTGAGAAGTGTAAGGAATAGTTTTATAATGAACTATTCCTAATTTTTGAAGCACAACTTAACTATCATTAGATGGGAATTCCCGGCCATTATTTGTGTGGATTACTTTAGGAAATAAACCAAATCGATTCTTAACATATGAGAAGAATTGTTGAAGCAAAGAACAAGCTTGACATTTATGCTTCATCAATTATATCCAAGTAAACTTAGAAAAGTCATCCACTGTTGTTAAGAAAAACTTAGCACCTGAGATGGATTCGACACCATATAGTCTCTAAGCATCAACATGCAACAATTGAAAAGTAAAATTAGACTTGTGTTTACTTCTAGGAAAGGAAAATTTGTGAAATTTTGCTAGATGACACACATTAAAAAGGAAATCTTTAAAGCTCAAATCTTTACAACATGACAAGTATTTTAACTTAGAAATAGAAGGATGCCCCATATGAGAATGCATCAATTGAAGGAAAGAAGAACTTGTAATAGTATGACAAGTACAAGAATTAGACATCCTTCTATTACGTACGGTTCTTGCATTTGTGTCAGCTTGCATAACATACAACCCTTTAGTAACTGCTATTGTTTCTACATTTAGTCTACTGCTAAGGTTTTGAAAATGAGAAAGGGTCTTGTCAAAAGTGATAAGTAATTGATGGTCTTAAAGAAGTTTAGGGATTGACAAAAGGTTGTGTGATAATTGTGGAACAAGAAACACATTCCTGATGGTAAGGTTATCATTGATTCTAATTAAACCAACATAGGATACCATTAAATTTCTTCCATTAGGTAGTCTCACATGGATTGGTTTAAGCAAAGGTTGCAAGTCTTGAAATAGAATGGAATAAGGACTCAAGTGATTAGTGGTTCCAATATCAACTACCCAAGAAAACACATCTTTATTTGTAATGTTAAAACAAAAAGACTGGTTAGAAACCATACCTACAAATTCGATGATGTTGGCCATGGATGCTTATCTTTTTCACGCATCATTGTCATAACTTATGAGCACATAGATTCAAATATACCTTTATCTAGCTTGACCATGCCTTCATTGTCTATATCTACAGAATGAGTCTTAAGTGGAGTGCCATACACTATTGTGTTTGAAGAACAAAAAGAAGTAAAGGCAATAGGTTATTTGCCTATATTCCGATCCCTTTTAATACTTCTTTTACCCTTATACAAATCGGGATATCTGATAAGTTAGAAGAATGACTCCATCAAATGCCGTTCATCTTTATAATAATGACATACTACCTTACTTCCTTATCCTCTAAATTTCTTCTTATCAAACTATCCTTTCGAGAAATAAGTTTTCTTGGCTAAACAAGTTGATACATCTAATTCACTATGAAAAGTGGATATAATATCTTTCTGCTTTTCTACTTGCTGCAGTGAGTAAAAAGCTCTATTCATAGATGGAATAGGATCCATAGAAATTATTTGGTTCCTCATACTTTCATAAGATTCATTTATTCCCATTAAGAATTGCATCACCTTAATATTTGACTCAAAATTCAGAATCCGATCCTTAAGTTGACAAGCGCACTTTGACAAGCAATCACATTCGCAGGTAGGATAAAAATGAACAGTCTTCAATTCATTCCAAAACTGCTTTAATCGATTATAATATGCACTAATTGACATATTTCCCTGTTTTAAATGGGAAATCTCATATTGAATTTGAAATATAAGAGGTCCATGAGCACTTCCATATCGCTCCTTTACTTCATTCAAAAGCTCAATAGCAGATTGAGTGTATAAAAATCCTTGAGAAAGATCACTATTCATGGAATTTAATAACCAACATTTGACCACAAAATCGCATCTAGTCCATTTCAACAAATCGGAAGAAGTATTATCTGGTTTCTTCATGCTTCCATTAATGAAGTCTAATTTAAGTTTAGCACCTAGCGCCAATTTTACTACCCTACTCCAAGCAACGCAATTTGTACCATCAAAACCTATTGTCATAAAAGGATTATCCGATCCACTAAGATATAATGGATTGCTAGCAAATAGATCTACTATAGTACTCATGATTAACCAATCAAGATGCTGAAAAGATGACCAAGAAATTAGAGTATAAACAATTTCTAGAGATGATGAATAATACCTGGGTATAATCTGTTCTTATATCGTGTGGAATTCCTCAATATCAAATAGAAACATGCAATTGTAGACTAATACAGATGAGAGCAACATATGCGAGAACAGAGCTTTGTGAAAAATGATCTATATACTTGTGATGTTTTGATACAATGCCTTATATACTTGTATACAAAACTAACAAACATACTAACTTCTGCAACTAAGCCTGTAAGATTCTGACAAGTGGCATAATAATAAAATGATGTAGAAATAAATAACTACGTACAAGTATTCTCATAGGCCTTACCTTCCTTTTTGACAAGTTATTATTAGAATTGTGTCTGTTAAGTCTAATCTTATGGTGCACAATGGACTTGGTTATGCAGCAAGTTTTAGTAAAGGTAAATAATTTCCAAGTCATGACTAAGAAAGTGTTTATTTAGTTAAAATAAATTCAAAATGCAAAAACCAAAGTTTAAATTAATCAGGATCTACAAGATAATCTAAAAAACAATAGATGAGACCGGGATAAATTAGCTAGAGGATGGTTTATGACTTTTCTTTCTCTTAGCTGAGTGGGAACACCAATAAGGTTTAATGGAGATGCAAATTCATAATAAGTTGCGATCAATTTCGCGGAAGTATCTAACTATTCAATTTCAGGCTTTAGCAGCTCATGTTATCGAATTGGTAACTCTCGCAGAAAGCTTTTGTGTCAAATTAAGTTGCCAGGCATTAGGCAACAGAAGGGGTAGCAAAAATACATTTGAAGATGCAAAATTCCCTCGCAACATCCAAAACCAGCATGGAAATTCTCATTGAGCACTGCTCACGTTGTCCGTCCTATGCGTTTAATTCATATTATGAATCAGTGAATCTTTTCATGCATTGAGGACAGACTGCCATTTTCATTTTGAAGTTACCTCTCACTTAGATCTCCATTGCATTCACATCACATCCACATTAGAGTTGATGGTCCTCAAAGAGAATTCCTCATGATTTTGCCCACGCGAAGTCTGTCTCCATGTTGTGGCTCCTCGTGCCAATTAAGTGTTCATTAACAAATAATATGAAACAACACCTGATCTAATAGGCTTAAAATTTAGATTAATTGGTTTTGGATCTAAAATTCATCATTGTATCAAAACTAGTGTCCGAGTTTGAAATACTGCTAAAATAAATATCTCTCAATTCAAAAGTTTGGGGGGAGTCTTAACCAATAAATATAAAACCATATCAATAATCTAATAGGCTTAAGCTTTTTCATCAGCCTCTCATGGATCTTAAATTCATTAGTGTCTGTAGATATGGATGTTTGGGAAGAAGAATCTTGACAGATTTTATGTGTGTCTTTCATTGGAAGTAGCAGGCAGGTGACTCCATCTTTGCTTATGGGTCTTGATACAGGTCCTGGAAGATCACAACCTGATGAAAGCAAAAGTTCATTGCATAAAGCAATTAGTCATGACAAGAGCCATAATACACGAAACTGTTTATACTTTCAACCAAATTATAATATTATTAGGGGAAAGGAACCTACTGCAGACTGGGTTTGCAGTGGGACACATACAACCTTGGAAGTACAGAGACAAGTACTAGGACAGGGTTTATTATAATATTCTACCTGCTTCTCATTCTCTGTGCTCCAAAGCTTCCTATGTAGGAGATGGAGGAAGAGTTGAAGGTGAAGAAGGGGATGCTCCAGTAGGTCTCTGATATTTGCTAACATGTTCAAATGTGTAAATTCCTGAAAATAATATATCAGCATGATGGGGAAAACGGTCTATGATGTGAGTTTGAAAAAATAGAGAGCTTGCATGGAGGGAAGTCTTTGAAACTCATAAGATTGGTAAGAACGAACAGGACAGTTTCAATGAGCACTTCATGTAGAGATTACATGCAACGAACAGCTAGGCCCTGTTCAATTTTATGGAACCTGATTTATTAATGGTTTTAGACAGACGTTGGGATCTTTTATCCATAGCTCTTCAAAAGTTGGATTCCTGATCCAACACTTTTACTTTTCTTTTTTTAACATATTGCCAGGATGATGATAAACCATAGGAGATCCATTGCAATTTCGTGGAATCCTAAAATCTTGTGGAGAAGAGGAAATAAGTTTGAAGGAATCGGGAGCTAGAAAATCATCTTTCTTCATCACCTTCTAAATGATAAATATGAAAGACTACATCAGGATCAAGTGAACTTATGATCATATATTAAACACATCTGTTGATTGCATCTAAATAGAACATGGTATCAGAAACAAGCAAAACCCTTTCATCTAACAAATGCGTCCTCTCTAGAAGTTGGGATTTGTTACACGTTACTATGGTCATTGGAGTAGCCAATGCCTTCGAATGAACTATAACTGATTTCATGAGTCGGTCACAGTTTCACAGTTGAATTAGCTCATCCTTACGTTTGCAGGGTTTAATCTTTTATAGTGTATAAGCATATAGCTGTCAATAAGAGAGACGCCACTGCTACTATTATATCACAAGTCCCTCCACTGGAGAGCAAGAGTTCAGTGCAGGAGCCAATGTAAGTAAAAACAAACTCAACAAACACAAATTTTGGAGGGTGCGGACAAAATCTAACCCTGTAAGCACACGAGTATTTTGGATTCAATCAAATAGGAACCTCAGGGAATTTTGAAGACCATCCATGTGCACAAACTTGCTATTGTTTTTTTGTGCCAAAGACATGAAGGCTAAGAGAGATGGATCGTCTTTGGTATATACAAATTTTTCCCCAAACAGAGAGAAAAGAAAAAGAAAAATTTAAGGGAATGAAATGGCATTATGGCCTAGTGGCAACCATAACCAAGAATTGCAATTACGGTCTGCACCATCGAAAGAACTATAACGACAAAAGCTGAAAAAACTGAGATAAATGACCATGGACTGTAAAAGTACGTCCTCATCATCGTTGCCCAGTTGCTATTGTGATAGAACTCGACATCCCTGAATTGCTTAGAAAGATAACAATTATGAACATTGAAAACTATGTTCTTCCCAAGTTTATTAAACAAGTTAGCCACATAGAGATCATCCTGCGAAATCCTTGTGATGATTCCACTCACGCATAGAAGCGATACATCCTTAGGTTGGTTGATGAGGCATTTCATGAAGGAAACATAATCGGTGAAGCATTTGGAGCCGTCTTCTTGACATTGTTCCAAGGCTACACAATTTATCAGTAGAGTGCTCGTGAAGTCATTGACGGTCAATGATGGTATCTCTAGAACCTGGTTTCTGAAACTTATATCCAGGAAGCTGCGGCCATTTCCCGACTTGAATTTAATTCCTGATGGAATAAGTTGTGTTACAGATTGTATGGATTGATTGGACGGACGATAACTCTCACTAAGAACACGAGTTCCCCAAATTGAAGGCTGGTGACTCAAATGAAACAAGTGAAGCAAGTGATTTCCCCTCAAATGCGAAAATTGTTGCAAAATCTCTGGGGGTCTTGGGAATGCCATATCAAAGACTTTAAGTGCAAGGATGGATAAATAGTTTGATTTCGTCTCCGCTGCTTCCTCGGAGAACCTAAATAGGGCTTCCAGGACGAAGAAAGGAAGTTGGTTTTCTAACTTCAGCAAGTCTCTAATGAGAATTGGAATTAACCAAGGCTGAGTGAAGATGGGATCATCATCATCCATGACATCCTCACTCCGTGCAAGATGGCGAAGGAGTTGGACCACGAAGCAACTGTCAAGTAGCAGCATTTCCAGGAAATCACCTGATGATATCAGGACAGGTTCCGAATAGCAAGCCCTGACAGGATTTTCCATGGCTACCAGTTCTTCTAGGAATTGCTTCAAATTCCAGTTTACAGTATGGAGGAACTTGTCAAGGAAGAACCACTTGTGCTCTTCGAATTCAAGCAGATGTTCTTTGCCTCTATGGTAAGGTCCTATGGACACAACCTCGGGTTGCTCAGCTTTAGGATTGATATCAAAAAGAGTTGGAGGGATCCTGAATATGGAGCAAGAAGCGCCCCTTGCTCGAACTCGAATACCGTTGTGCCTCTCCATGAGGTGGAGCTTGACACGAGCCAAACAATAGGAAATTGCATCCCTATCCGATGAACCATAAGGGGCAACTTGTTGATTACTGACTTGGATGGATTCACTTTCACTGACTAAGTATTCCTGACCATTTCTTAGGAATGCTTGAGTTGATCGGCCAAGCAATGAAGTTTCATCACTCGGTCCATCAGGATTGGAACCTGATGGGTCCAGGTTCATCATAAGCATGAACTTGCCTCCTTCCGGTTCCGGAGACCCAGTTACAGACCCTGGCTGTATCCCTGCCAATTCAAAGGCTTGATCCTCCAATTCATCGATTTCTATGGCTCGGTGGTACATTTTACCCAGAAGTAACTCGAGTATGATTCTAGACAAAGATAATTGTCTTTTAACGCCCGAGGTTTCAACTTCTTTGATGCAGTCCTAGTTCTTTCTACCACATTGGAACAAAGTAGAGTGGTGTCTCAAGCTCTTAGGCTACCACCTTTTTATACCAACTATTACTAACGGTCTGACACCTTTACTGTATAATATATGATTGTCAAGGGAGAAAATATAGGTGATGTAGGTGGCATCGGGTCCATGTCCATTCTCTAGGACGACTTGGGGAAAAAAACAAAAATAAAAAAAATAAAAGAGCCAAAAAACCGTCCTTATCTTAAAGGCTCCATTTCCTAGCAATTATTGCCTGGACTGGATGACCCGACCGTGTGAAATGTGATTTCCGAGTAGTAGAAGTCAAGTCGTCTAGGGCAGTTAAGATCGAGATTGTCCACCAGAAACTGAAATTTAAAAGAGCACGCCGTGTTGCAAGTTTGGTGTGTAGTGTAGGAACTAGGAAGCTCCTAGCCCAGCAGGAAAAGATGACGATGTTTGGATTGATGCAATCCCGCGGAATTCAAAGGAAACCGATGAAAGTATTTATTTGGGCAACTTAGAAAGGGGGTTAGAAATGTGACGAATGTAGTGGAAATGGGTGGTTTCACCTAAGAGATTTTTTTATTTTTTATTTTTTCCTCCAAATTTGAGAAGAGTAACGTGAAAATGGATAAAATTATCCTTTTCCTCTTCTTATTTGAAATAAAGGGAACAAAACATCATAAAGGGTAATTTAGTCAAGTTAAAAAAATATTTTTAGTTATTTTCATAATTTATATCCAAATAAGAGTAAATATTTCTATTCATTTTTTTTTTTTTTAATTTCGTTTCCATTCCTTTCGTTTAATTTTCTTTTTGCTCCTCGAGTACTTGAGGAGATTTTATGCAGCGAAATCTAAAAAAGAAGTGAAAAGGAAATGGGGTGAACAGAGAGAATTTTAACGAGGATCGGCAATAATGTACCTTTTGTGCTCGAGGAGAGGGTAGCCCCATAACGTTTGTACCGTCAACCAATCTAATCCTATCCCTACATAATTTGTGGAATAATCCATCCGCCCAAGCAATGGAAACAGATGTAAACTCTCTAGATTTTATTTTTTGGCAGGCCAAAAAATCCTTTTAAAATTTTGAGTTATCATAGGGAGAAATAATTGATTAAATAAATTAAAAATTAATTGTAAGTTTAACTTGACTAAGAAGAATAGAAACAAAAAGGAAATTAGATTTTATTTTTTCTTTTGGTAAGAAGGAAGTTCTAAATCTCCTTTGAAATTTTTACTGGGATTATGATGATCAATTTTACTTTTTTGCTAAATGAGCATTTGATTATATATATATATATATATATATGTTCTCCCTGTTTCATAGTAAAGCATGGAAAGCAAAACTGAATTTAAATTTTAAAACCCTCTTCCACGCAATGGGTCCTTCCTTCTAGAATTTTGTTAGATATGTACACATTATTACATGACCTATTAAGCGTAACTTATACGTTTAGAAAACTTATTAGAAGAGTGAATGATATTATTATATATAATAGAAAATACATTATGTGATGCATGTAATAAAGGGCAGCAGCATAATTTCAAGAAGGTTTTAAAATGGTCGTGTAATTTACCTTTCAAGAAATTATTATCATTTATGAAAATCTTCTAGAAAAAGGGAATTTGTATATATTGGGGGTTGTCTGTTCCTGTAGTATAGGGGCAAACAAAAAACCGCGTTAAGCTCCATTTCCTAGCAATTGCCTGCCTTATTGGGAATGAAGTGATTTTTCAGGGAAAGTAAGTCATCAGGTGCGTCCAAGGAGACTGAAAATTAAAAGTCAAAATTCTGCATCCTATCCTGTTGAAAATTGTTATAGGAACTATGGATTTTCTCATTTTCACACCTCCGTATTAAATGTTACACCGGACCCTCGTCTATGCATCGGATCCATCATGGCGGGATTTCGTCTATATAGTTACGAGACTTTGTTAAAACATGTCTATTAGAATTACAATATACGGTTCCAAAAAAAAATAATAATAATTAAGGATAATGGCACAATTTTAAAAATATTTTGAGAGTACTAGTATAACTAGAATATTGATAGAAGATTTGGGATATGAATTTCTTAGACTCATACCAACATTTTTAGACTTGAGGTTGACCTATTTAGGCATAGGACTAACATGTTACTCCATTGGCTAAGCTACCCTACCTGATGATCAATTTGCCTAACAAGCTTCCAAACAAAGACTTGATAAATCTAGCCTTTGGCCTCACACCAAAACGGTCGTAATAATCATAAGCTAAATGGATAAGGCTCAAAGACTCGCTTAATAATAGAGCCCTTACATTCTTAGAGCACGACGACTATTGTGATCCTACTTACCAAACCTAATAGGTGTGTTAACGTGTAATACATGCTTTTAGATTTGTGTTAGTCCCTCGCTATTAATAGCTCAGATGCTTCAATAGTAACACATCTTGACTCCTTTGCTCAAATTGCGTACACTAAGCTCTCTTACTTTCTTATTTTCTTACCTCTGAACCTTTGCTGATTTAAATATCAGAATAGCTACATCGGACAATACTCTGATGCCTCTCATTATGCTTTCTTTTATAAGCTCATAACACTGTGTACAAGGAATATTTACTTAATTAAGATATGTTCCAACCCCTAGTAATATTATCGTGAGTCTGCCCTGCTTACCTGGTATGGTTACTTTATGTAAGTTGTTGTACCAACAAAGATGAACTGGATTTTATGATAGACGATTTAGACTTTGAATGAAGAAGCATGTGCTCTTGCTAGATGTGTGGAGCAAGGAATTGAAGACATAATGTTTGTTGGAAGGCCCCCTTTTCACATTTTATCTTTAGTTCCTAAAGCTTTAAGGACTAATTTTGATGTTTGTAATCCTGATAGTAAAACTAGGCAATGCCCTAGAATATTGGGTGCCTATGTTACTAGCAATTTGTTTGCAAAGCAAGTTGGGAGTGATATGATGATGTTTTCTACCTGCTATTTGCCGTTTTGATTCTAGATGTGAATTGCTTGCTACTATGAAATAAAATATGAAATTTCCAAAAAAGGATAAAAAAAACAAAATATCTTTAAAAACATGTCCAGTTTAGTATATAGACATTCATTAAAAGAAGATCTCATTTCTTAATGATGTGGGACTAAGTATAATTGATCTTATTTAAGAAAAAACTAATCTTATTTTTGAGCTCATGTCTTGGATGCTAATATTATAACTCAATGTGGGTGTAATTCTGTATAAATAAATGCAATTCATGATAGGGATAAGGTCAAAGGAAATTAAGACGAATGAAAACTTCAGGTTTGGGAGCTAGTCAAATTAAGTTATTAAATTGAAAGTTTTCTTAAGAGAATCTTCTTTTGCAATACCTAGCCCTTATTGAATCTTTAAGTCATGGTGAATAACCCTTTTCTTGAACTCAATCAATCATATTGTCATATCGATTAAATAACCTCAACCCTTGAATCACCCAATTATACTGTCATATTAACTGGTTGTTTCAAACCCTCATTTGATTATAATTTGTGTTGTCATATCATATTATAGTTAAACAAACTTAGTTCAAATTAATTATTGATGCTATCATACCTTTATATCAATTTGTCCATATCTTTATTTATTTTCTTGTTCATAAATAACCCAAAACACCCCAAAATATTGAATCTTTATTTTATTACAAAACATTAATCGCAAAAACAAAATATAAAACCCCCAAATTATATCATCTTAATATTATAGTAAGGGATTGCTGAAGCAGCACAAAGGTATGGCATGTGGTTATAGTGATTGTAATGTCTTCCATAAGTTATAATATTCTTGATTTGCTTATTATTTAATTTTTAAAAAAATGCAGTATGAAAAAGATTCTGATGAAGTGATGGACCTGATTTCTAAAAGGTTAGGAAAGGTGGTGATTTTAGAGATGAAAGGAGAGCAGAATAATGGGAACCTTAAGCATTCTATAATGATATAGTAAGAGATATGATGCGAGAAACCACGCATGAATTGATTAAAACTATGTGAGTTGTGATGAATGATGAAGCCAATATTATATGAGCTGCATTGAATGAGCAAACTGAGAAGTTGAATACTTTGGTTTTAAACCAGAGGGTTAATGCGCAAGTTGTTGAGAATCATCCAAATCCTATAAATATTTAATAAGGCTCATATAGGAGTAGGTAGATTTAGAGTACTTAGGACTGATATTATTCCAAGGGAGGAAATTCACATGTTTATATATAATGAATTTTATGTAGATGGAGTAGATGATGGAAACCTTGTGAGGCATTGGTGGAAAAATCGAGACTTAGACATAAGTAAGCTTAAAATCCCTGAATTTAGTGGATAGGGTATTGCGATGATTATTTTGATTGGGTAGATATGATTGAGAAAATATATGAATGTTATGAATATGGGGAGATAAAAGTGAAGCTAACAGTAATCAAGTTTGATGGATCTGCAACATTATGGTAGAGGAACTTGATTGCTTAAAGGAGGAGACAAGGTGAACCTTATATGGCTTCTTGTCAAGAGATGAAGTTATTGATTTAGAGGAGATTTCTAGTAGAATACCATAAGTGGGATCTACATGTGAGGCTTTAGGACCTTAAATAAGGTACTTTGAGTGTTGAAGTGTATGTGAAGGAGTTTGAGGTTTTATTAATAAGGTGTGAAGTGTTTGAGTCCTTAAACAAGATAATTTAGGTGTTGAAGAATAAGTAAAGGAGTTTGAGATTTTGTAGATAAGGTGTGAAATGTTTGAGTCTAACGAGCAAACTATTGTTAGATTTTTTATTGGGCTAAGATTTGAAATATTATACAGCTCTACAAATTTACTACCTTGGAAGATGCCATCCAACTCGCAACTAAAATTGAAAAACAGTTCCATAGAGGAAATTACAAGATCTAAGTAAATTCTAAAGCTATATTGTTCATAGATTTAATTCTTCTAAAATTGAGAGATTTGATAAGCTGGGAAGGATAGAGAAATTTAGAGAGAAGACTAGAATTAGAGAAGTTAAACTTGTGGAGAGTAGTGATGAAAGAGGAAAATTTGCTAAGAGTATTGATCTAAAGGCCTAAAGTACTTTTAGGAACTTCTAGGAAGTAGATGGATTTCAAATGTTTAGGGTTTAGTCATCTTGCTACTTAGTATTTAAATCATAGGGAAGTGGTGGTTAGAGGTGGTCATTTAGTTGAGAGTGATATTGAGGGTCATTCTAAGGATAAGGATGTGATTATAGAAGAAGAAGCTCTACCGATAAATGGTATCTATTGTTAGGGTTAATAGAAGGATTTTAAGTGTAGCTCTACTTCTTTTTTATGATTATTGACAATTTTTTTCATTAAATTTAATGTAGGGAATGCAGTTTGTTCTATCATGGTAGATGGTGGCAATTGTTCTAATATAGCAGTAGTGGCTATGGTTGATAAATTGAGACTACCAACTATGGGACATCGTAGTTCCTATAACTTACAGTGGTTAGATATAAAGGGGATGTTTAGGATAGACAAGCAAGTGAAGGTATTTTTTCTCTAGTGTTTATTTTAATAAGATATTATGCACTGTTGTGCCTACGGACGCATCTCATGTTTCTTAAGGTGACCGTAGCTTTTTGGTGATAATGTTGTTTATCAAGGTTGTGTTAATACTTACTCTTTCAAGGAACAAAAAGTAGATAAACAACTAATGTCATGTTTGGTATGCCATAATGACTTGCAATAGAGTGGAATGGAATTACCAATCCATTCCCATGTTTAGAAATACTACGATTAAATCCTTGATTCCACTTCGCTATTATGTTTGGTTATGTCAGTTTGAAAAGAAATGGAATATGCATATTGTGATGTTTCACAAAAATATCCTCAATTTATGAATATGGATATATATATATTCAGATTTGCAATTTATGAATGGCTTGGCTACATAAAGCATGTTGTTGCTTTTTCTAACTTTTCTTCTATGTGGAACACTTTTATTTTCCTTATTATTGCAATCGAAGGGAGCAATGCTCAATTTGTTGACGACTTTGATAAGAATTTATTTATAAATCAATATAAGACATGAAAAGCAATACATAAAGTAGTTAAAGTGATGAGAAATTGATACGTATGTTTATTGCCTAGAAACTATTGTTCTTTGTTCTCTTTTTTCTTTAATTGTTATTTCTAACAATAACTTTATTTTTAAAGAGAATATTTATACCTAAGTGCATGGGTAATTATGTAATTAGACATGAATAAGATGGAATTAAATTATGATTTCAACTCATGAAAGTTGGAATCTAATTTGCGCATAAAGTTGGAATTAAGGAATCATGATTCCAGCATTTGAAAGTGTATCCAAATATGTAGAATGGAATGGGATGCGGAATTGCGATTCTATTTTGGTCCATTTGCTCATATCAAACATGATATGAGACTGACACATAGAAGCAGTGGTGATCCTCTTCGGTCCTACTACTCATATATGTCGCACCCCTTTATGAAGGGTGTTGCTATTGTTCTCTTTCAAGAAGGTTGGGAAGAGGATTACATTATGAGCCATGATCTGTGATGAACTTAGGAAAGCTTATGAAGAGATGTGTAGTAGGAAGGTCAAGAATAACTTTTTTACGAAAAGATGAGATGAATGCCATGACTTAGGGAAGGCTAGGTGATGTCCTTTACATTTTCTTATGTCTTTTGTTTGCAAGCCTTTGCAATGTCATCGCTTAAGGAAACATTGATTTGAGGGTAAATCTTTCCAAGCTTAGGGGTGAGGATAAGGATCTAAGTCAAAGGAAGTTAAGATGAAGGAGAACTTCATGTTTGGGAGTTAGTTAAATTGAGTTATTGAATTGAAACTTTTCTTGAGAGAATCTTTTCTTACAATCCCTAGTTCTTATTGATTTTTTGAATCGTGGTAAATAGCCCTTTTCTTGAACTTATTCAATCATACTATTGTATGGATTGAATAACTTATGCCCTTAAATCACTTAATTGTGCTGTCATATCAAATGTTATTTCAAACCCTCATTTGATTATAATCTATGCTATCATATTGAATTATAGTTAAATGAACCTAGTTCAAATTAATCTTTGGTGCTATCATATCCTTAGATTAATTTTTCCATTTCTTTATTTATTTTATTATTCATAGATAACCTAAAAACCCTAAAAAGATTGAATGTTTATTTTATTGTAAAAACCCTAATCATCAGAACAAAAGATAAGAACCCTAAATCATATCAAGTCCTTTGCCACTTCTTAAAAAAAAAAAATTGATTAAAAACTTTATGGTTTTTGGCTTAAAGTTTCTTTCTTTTTTCTAGCTTAAAACTTATTACTTTTTTTCAAAAGAGAAAATTTATAGGCAGGTTCACAAGTCTCCCCACAATTCTTACTTTAGGTGTAACTAATCTTTCTACAAATAATTGTCCATTTCTCAGTGTATCAAATACATATAGGAAACAATTTAGGAAAATCCTTTTGAAAAGAGTTCATAATAGAAATGCTGATTTTGGTAATATATATATTTTTCATTTTCTTTCTTATAAAATAATAATTTGTAAATAGTAAATACTTTTAGGGAATATTTAAAAGACATATTAATATATATCCTATCGACTTAAGAACACCTATATCTTTATTACAAATTATGGCATAATCATTTGAAGATACTATATCGATAAAGATTACAAATTTATAATACGTATATATGTATTGTTATATTTTCTTTCAAAAAAAAATATTTATATTTATAAATAACAAAATATCAATACAAAAATTTCTAGAAAGCATAGAATATCTAATTATAATTATTTACACTCTCATATATGAAATATCATATTTGTTTTGTGTAGGATCAATGATGACATTCTATTAAAGATACACTTATTAGTTACAAGCTTATATATATATATATATATATATATATATATATATATTGGTATATAAATTACTTATCAAACTATATACTCTCTCCTTGACTTTGATACTAACAAGCATCTAGGAGGAGCTATTCTAAATGATAGCTACGAATTATAGAAGAAAGACAACAAGAACCCAGAATATATATATGTAATATATTAATTTCTTCTAAAATATATATCGTATAAATAAAAATATTCTCCTAGCAAATTATATGCCCAAACAATATAAAATAAAAATTCTAAAGCGTCTTCTAAAAAATAATAAAATTCAATTAAATCATTACCATCATTATCTTTAGTTTATTGAAACATTTATCATTATGTTGGTTCTTCTTAAAATGTGGCATCGTCTTTCTAGATTATCAGGAGGCCTTTGAAACCTTTGCCTTTTCTTTTGGATAGTCTTGGTTTCCAGCCAATATACTAAAGAATATTTGATATTATTTATATATTAATCCTATAAATTGGTATATATTGGTTCTAGGTACATAGCGTTGTTTACGTTTTCTAGTTAATATAGCTTAGAACTATAACCACCACAACCCAATATTACTATCGATACCAAATGAGGTTTTAATACCAATTAATATTATTCAACAAATTATAATACCATTCAAGGAATTTTATAGAATTATCTAAATAATCATAAACATATATATGAATAGCTGAATGTGACATAAACAGAAATATATAAGGAAAAATAAAACTATGAACAAAATTATGAATAAAACCTCCATAGGCGGCAATGGCAAGGCTAGTGAGGTTTATGTAGGATTATGTAAAAGTATTAGACATGTAAAACCACTATAGATGGTAATACCAACCGATTATGGGGTCTTGGAATAATTGATAATAAATTCACAGATCCAGTAGAGTTACACCCAATGTAATTGGAGATTCCCCACTCAAGATATAATGTAAGAAAGGAGATAATAAAATGGAAATTTTATTGATTTCAAACAATTTGTACAAAATACAAGAACATATCATATATAGATCTTCGAAGAACAATTGAAATATTGAGAGGTAATGGCATTCTACCTTAAAATTAAAGCGAATAGTATGCTTAAAAAAAGGAAAGTATTTTATTGAAAAAGAAAATTGATTGATGGAAGTAAGATCGAAAGTAAAAGAGGATGATGCGTAAGAAGAATAGGAGAAAAGAAAGTAAGCGATGGAAGATGTATGAGAGATGTAGTATTTGTGTATAGAAGAGAAGAGAGGATTAGAAGAAGTCTGGAGAGATGAGAGAGGGTGAGAGAAAGGTTGTGTGTTTCTGACTCTAGTTCTAAATGAAAGAGAGGGTCTCATTTTATAATTGAAAGAGTTAATCGGTTACTGTGATGAATAGTGTTATTGTGATCGATAAGGTATTGTAGAAACAGTGAAAAGTATTGAGACATTTTACTGTAGAGAATAGTAATATGTCGGATGGTGATTTCTAACATCATTGATGACTTTATTGTGCACTGTGGTACATGTGTACAAATATTGTATTTCTACCGTATTTTACAGTGCAGGATTACAACAAAATTCATACATTGTTCAAGGATCACCTAGATTTATCCTAAAACAGTCGTCTTCATTTGTATTTTTGTTGTGATGAGATTTTGATTTTGAGGTTAAGTCTAAACTTGATCCTTGTGTTGATTCATTGATGGTAGCTAAACCTTTTTCCAGTATTTGCTTCATTTGATCCGGAGAATTGGCACTTACTAAAGAGGACATTAAAAAACTTTTATTTTGAATTAATGGATTTGGAATGTTGGATGGAATACTTGAAGAAGAGTTACTGGTGGCGTTCCAATTTAGGATTGAATTTTCTTCAAGTCTATTCCATATTTTGTAATTATCTCACCATTTAACTTTATACATTCTGACCAAATTGGTTGTATTTGAGGTTCGATTAAGCTTGTAATCAAACCACCAAGACATAACCTATGATACACTAATATGTAAAAAATAAAGCATTTCCTTTTGGAAATTTTTCTCATATGGTGTTGGGTTATATCTTTTCATGAAAATATTAAAACCATTTTTGGCATTTTCATGGATAATTTTTAGAGTTGCTCCAAATTGTTCCCATTGGTGTACAAACCAGTTAGGAAGAGTCTCGGAAGAACAATTATAAAAAAATATAAGCTAAGTATGTGATCTTTTTGAATTCATTTAATAGAAAACATTCAACCAAGCCTGTTTATAATCAAAATAATTATAATTGGCTCAATCACTTGGTTGGGCTGAAAATGGTTATTTATTGAATTTTATTGGGGTTGTCGGATGGATTTGCCATTCTTTTAGGCTAAAAACCTTTCGGATTCTAGCTGTAGAATAACTTATTATTCCATCCTTCTCAAAATATTTGAAAGTTATTGATCCAATTTCAGTTAAATTTTTTTTCATAAAATTGGATTAGTTTATAAACATCATATGGGACATAAGAAAAATCTTTAGTAAAAATTTTTCTTGTAAATTCAAAAGGGTCTTTTTCAAATAAGTTTTCTTCAACAGAGAAAACATATCTAGAAATAGATTTTTGGAAAAATTTGGACTTTTGAATTGCCGGTGTCACCATTGAGGGTATTGAGGATGCAACCTTAATAATTTGTATATTTTGGTTTTTCCTCTAAGTATTAATTTATTGAGGAATTCTAAGAAGCATTGAAGGTTCATTTTTTTATTGCAAGGCTATTGAAATTGCTTTGAATAATTCTGGAGTAACAGCTATATTAGCTAATTGGGAAAGATTTTCATTGGATTGTGTTTAGTCAATGAAAGATTGAATTTTTGGTGAAATTGGTTTAGAGGTCTTTGAAGAGGATTCCTCTTTAATTGTTAATTGTGTATTTGATGATTTACAAACATTTAACCAGGATTTGATATTGGTTAATCCCTTGTTAGGGACTAATAAGGTTTCTCCTTTTCGTTTATCCTTCTCTTTTTTAGGAGGCATCTCTCTGTAAGAATTCACGAGTAAGGAAATTAGGAAGAGAATTCGACGATTTGTTCATATGCTATATTTCAAAATTAAATATAAAAAGAATTGATTGCTATTGGGCAAAAATTTGTTTAGATGCAATGTTTTGGACATCTTTTATTAAAACTTTTTTAGTAGCTCTGTAATCAATATGTAAAAGAAATTTTTGATTTAACAAATCTCCTTGAAATTTGAAAATTATTAAAACAATTGTTAAAATTTCTTTTTTAATTGTGGAATAATTGCATTGGCATTCATTCCAATTTTTTTACACAAATTGAACTATACATTCTTTATTATTTTATTTCTATTGTAGCAATCCTCCGACTCCTAAATTGGAAGTATCGGTGTCTATCACTTTTGGCAAAAAAGGATCAGCAATGTGTAAACATGGAATTTCTTTAATTTTTTGTTTAATTATTTTGAAAGCATTCATATGTTCATTTGACCATTAGGATGGATTCTTTTTCAATCTTTGGTATAACAGTCTACAGATGATATTGAGATTGAGAAAGAAATCTACAATATAATTTAAACTTCCTAGAAATCTTTGGAGTTGATTTTTATCCTTAATTTCATTAGGAAATTTTAAATTCAATTGATCTTTAGATGGGAATTATTGTTACATTATGAATATTGAAACCTAAAAACCTAATCTTAGTCTAGAAAAGACTATTCTTAGATGGTGAAACAACTAAACCATTTTTTTTCACTGTATTAATGAAAATTTTAATATGTTTGAAATGTTGGTCTATATTGGACGAAAAAATTAGAACATCATCTATATAGATTATTATAAAGTTTGCAAAATTATTAAAAATTTCATTTATTATTCTCTAAAATTTAGAGGGCGCATTTTTTAATCCAAATAGCATTACATTTCATTCATATTGACCAAAAGGAACTATGAAGGCAGTTTTGTACTTATCACTTTTCTTAATTTGAATCTGTCAAAATCTGGATTTCATAGTAAATTTTGAGAATATTTTGGCATTGTGCAATTTGTTTAATAAATCTCTTTTATTAGGTATTAGATACCTAATTCATTTTAGAGCACTATTGTGAGGTTTATAGTTAATTACTAGCGTAGAAACACCTCTTTCTATTTCTATATTTTTATTGACATAAAAAATAGAACAACTTTAAGGAGATTTACTTTTTCTGATAAATTTTTTATCGAGTAGATCTTTTATTTCATTTTTGCAATCAATTAAAACTTCATTATTCATTTGGGAAGGTTTGGCTTTAATCAGAATATTTTTCTCGTTAAAATCTTTTTCGTAAGGTAAGTTTACAATGTGTAACTTACGATTCCAAAATGCATTTGGGAGTGTTGAACAAATTGAATTTTTTTATTTCTATCTCCAAGTTTGAAATTTTCTTTTTCAAACTTTCATTATTGAGTTGTGTTTCAATTCTTTTATATTCAAGGTCATTTTTCAAATACATTAAATGATTTTCTTTGCATTGAATTAAACAATTTAATTCAGAAATTGAGTTATGTCATAATTTATTTATGTACTTGGTTTGTGGTTTTGTGATAAAATTGAATACAATTTTCTTATTGAGATATTGAGTTTCAATTCCATTTTTATTTGCAGAAAATGGTTGGATTAGACTGATGAAAGGAGTGCTTAGGATAAAATTTTTATTCAAATTTTTAATAAATATAAAAGAAGTTTTATACGAAGCATTATCTTTCAACATTTCAACATTGGATAATTTGTAATTGATCCTTAATTTGCTACCAGATGTAGAACTTAGGGATTGGGTAGTTTTTTCAAAATATTTGGTAGGAATCAACCCTTTCCTAATGTAATTTAATCTGCACTAGTATCAAATAAGGTTGTTATTTCTAAAACAAATTCATTATTAATTCTGATTATGATATTGATAATCTATTTTCTTGTTGTTACTTCAATAAGTTGCATTAAATAGTTAGAATTATCTAAAATTGGTAAAATATTTTCGTGTGAATTTTTATTTGAAGTTTCTCCATCACTTATTTTATGATTGTCTTCTTGAACTATTCTTTGTTTTAGTTCAAGAAAGTCTTTTTGAAGTTTTATTTGCATTGGTTTTAAGTTTTTTATTTCTTGTTTTTTAATATTAGTTTCATTGTGCAAATCATTAATAGTAATTGATTTTTTCTGTTTTCTTTTACCTCTTTCAAGAATTTCATCGAGATTATAAAGTAAATTTAGTGTGGAGGTTAAATTGGGTTTATTAACATTTTTTATGTAATTAAGTTTTTCATTATCATTGGATAATTGATCTATATTGCGAAGAATAGCTTCTTTTTCATTTGTTAAGACATTAATTTCATTATCTTTTTCAAAAGATTAAGATGATGTGGATTCAATGTCATTAACTTAAATTCTATCATAGCAATCATTTTCTAATAAAGAAGGTTCATTATCGCAAAATATTTATAAAATATTATCTATTGTTTATTTATAAAGATTTAATTCATTAAGTTTATTATTGATTTTACAAAAGTTTACTGTGTGACCAATTTTTTTACTTTTATAACAGCTTAATTGTTTATATGATTTTCTTTTTTCTTTTTTAATCTTTTTTCTTATTGTCATGTTTTTTGAATTTTTTTTGAAATTTTTTTATTAAAATTTCTTTAAGGTTTCTTATGTGTACATTGAGAATACTTTGAATAAAAAGATTTTTTATTCTTTTTCATTTTCTTATTAACAAAAGAGGGATCATATTGTGCAAAAAAATCAGCAAAACTTTGGTGTTTTAAGCGCTGTTCATTCTTTAATTACTTCGTAACCTTATAGTAGTATACAAATTGGTTCCAATTTTATTAACATATGAAGCTAATTTTTCATATGACAAATTATCATAGGGAATTTCACCATTATTTTCATCTTGGAGTTTCTTTTTAACTTATTCACTTATTAATTTTAGTAAACTAGTTAAAAATTTTTCCTTTCAGAAAAGTTGATTACAATTATTCCTAAAGAAGATTCTTTGAAAGAAAATATCTTTATATTGTCTAAATTCTCCTAAGGATTTGCATTTCATATTGAACAATAGATCTAAGGTTTTATCTCTAATATGTGAAGGATTACTTATGAAATGTTGATTGATTGAAGAAATTAAGGTATTGACCACATCTTAGATTGGTTTATCATTATCATCTAAGATTCTTCTTCCATTTTCATCAATTTTATAAGAAGTCAAAATATTAATTTGTTGTTTTTTAGTAAGATAGTCATCTTACTAACCTTTTAATTATCGAGTAAAACTAGATATTAAAAGGAGTGCTATTTGATAATTAGTAACATTTGGAATAGTTTTATTTGTATTTAAAAACATTATCATTTGATTAAGTACATTAAGAATTTTTTGTTCTGAGTATCCATCAATATTCCATTTATATGTAGATTCTACATAATACATATTTTGATAATTATTATTTTTTTCTTCGATTAATATATTAGGAGGTGTTGCTTTCTGATAATACAATTTTTGTGGTTCTTTTCAGTTAATTTTATTAATTTCATCATTTGATTTATTAATATTTAAATCTTTTAAAGAAATATTGGACATTGTATCATTAATTGATTCATTATTAGTTCAATCTAATACATTAATTTTTTTCTGAAGGTGTATTATCAATAACAATACCCTTTTTTATAAGAGTTATAGTGTCTAAATTTTAAAAATTAATTGGTTTTGAGGATGAAGTTTCTTTTTTAATTTTTAATTTTTTAACATTCTTTTCCTATCATCTAAAGCTTTTAAAAATTTATTACTCAAATTTTTTGGCATTTCAAATAGTTTAAACAAAGGTTTATTTTTATTGGTTTAATTGATAACAATTTTCTCATTGATTTTATTTATTTCATTATTGATTGTGTTTTCCATTCTATTTAATTGTTTTCCTATGGTATGTAAATGTTGATTAGTGAAATTATTTTGATTTATTATTTTCTTAATTCCTGAGTCTTCTTTTTCTGTAACATTTTTAAAAGGCGTAATAGTTATTTCAGTATTTTTATGTGTAATTTTAATATTACTGAGTGGTGGATGATTAGATTCTATTATTTGTCCATTACTTAGTTTCCATTTAAAATATTCATTAACTACATTAATTTCTTTAGGTTTCAGATAATATTCTTTAAACCATTTAAAGAAATATATTTGAGAACCAATTTCATTCATGAAATTATAATATTCGTCTTTTATTTGTTGCTTTACATTATTGAATGTTTCAAAATACCATTTTTTAATGTTCTCATTTTTAGGTAAATTAAACTCTTTGTTTAGAAGAATCTTATCAGGTTTGAAGGGTTTTTTTAAAACATTAAGTTTTGAATTACCTATTTTTGAAAGTGAAGGATCATCATGTTCTGTTTCATTAATTGGTTGGTAAACTGGCTTAGTTATACCTAACCTATTATTAACTATTCCAGATATGGATGGATTATTATGGACATTGGGTTGTAAATTTGGTTGGACATTAGATTAAGTATGAAAGGGTATATAGATTATTGGTAAAGGATGAGGAAGATCTATTGATCTCCTAGAAGATGACGACATTAACCTTATTTTTAAGGGTCTTCTAGGTTGGTCAAAAGATTTCCTATTGAATTGGATGGTGACTTTTTCATCTAGATGTTGAACAACATTTAATGGTTCAGTATTGTAGACCGGTTCTATACTTCCTAATGTTTAGGTAAGTTGACTTGAGACCATTGAATCATTCTAGGGATAAAGTCATTAGCTTTGGTTAGATCTGCTTGGATAAGAAGAGTTTGTCCTTTTTTATCAATCTTATAAGCTTTAGACCAAAAAGCAGTTTTTATTAATTTAAAATATATTCTATAAATTACAACAATTGGTATTTCTCCTTTAATCATTCTATAATTATGGGTTTTAATTTGAAGGATTAAAGAACTCATTATTGTTTTGTCTCTAAGATTAAGAGTGATATTTGGATGACATTCAAATTGGATTGGTCTACTACTAAGACTGATTTCCATTATTGTATGGATTGGTCTTTTATAGATCAGTTCTCTAGCATCTCTAAGGACTATGAAAACAGAAGTATCTAATGTTAATTTAGTAAGAGGTTTAGCTCCTATTTGGACTAGACCTATATGCATATAATTCCATTCTTTTGCATATCTTTTAATTGAATTAGAGTTTAAAAGTTTTATTATTATCAAGCCATCTGAGATAGGATATCTTTTTCCTCAATGGCTATCACATAATCATTTTTTTCAAAAATTTTTCATTTAGCAGTTTAATATATTTGATCATAAGATGTTTTTGGTATTTTCAATCATTTATTGCCTTATCAAAATTTTTCTTATGCATTTCATCTTTATTATTTAGTATAGATTTTTCTGATTGCTAAGAGGGAGTAAAGCTAGAAGAGGATATAGTTCTTTTAAGTAAATTTATATTATTAAAAAAGACTAATTTGTCTAATCTTATAGATCTAACTCACAGGACTAAATTACATCCAATATTGTGATTTCTAATTTATGACCTTTCTGCAACCCTAACTCAAAATGGGATTTATGCCAGGCTTTAGTAGGTTTCACAATATTACGATACTCCATAAAGGATTCGTCTTAAGTGATTAGTAAATATAAAATGTAGATTTTCATAGAGAAAATCCTCTCAATAAGAAAATATAAATTACTTATCAAACTATATACTCTCCTCTTAGTTCTGATACCAATAAGCACCTAGGATGAGCTATTCTAAATCTCTTTTATTAGGTATTGGATATCTAATCCATTTTAAAGCACTATTAAGAGGTTTATAGTTAATTATTAATCTAGGAATACTTCTTTCTATTTCTATATTTTTATTGACATAAAAAGTAGAATAACTCCAGGGAGATTTACTTTCTTTGATCAATTTTTTATTTCATTATTGCAATAAATTAAAACTTCATTATTCATTTGGGATGGTTTGGCTTTAGTCGAAATATTTTTCTCGTTAAAATCCTTTTCATAAGGTAAGTCTACAATATGTGACATATGATTCCAAAATGCATTTAGGACTATCCAGAAGAAAAGGCGAGGATTTCGGAGGCCACTCGTTGATTTAGAAAGACGACGTTACATACTAAGAATAACCAACATACTGATAAATGTCTCAAAAAACTAAAGATAATGATGGCAATGATTTAATTGAATTTTATCTTTTTTTAGAAAACACTTTAGAATTTTTATTTTATTTTGTTTGGGCATATAGTTTGCTAGGAGAATTTTTTTATTTATACGATATATATTTTAGAAGAAATTAATTTATTACATATTTTTGTTTTATATATATATATGAGTGATTACAAAGGGGAAGGGAAGATTCGAACTTAGCCCATTTCACTTGAAAAACCAATGTCTTTGCTATTAGGCTACAAGACTATTAGTGTTACATGCTTATGTTACTCATTTCAAATTTTCTTTTTATTTTTTGGGGAAATTTTAATATTCTAAATCCTTATCATTAACTTCTACGAAGTCATTGTGAAATTAAGAGTATGAAAATGTTTCATCGCACTATCATAGTCTACAAGTATTTATAGTTTTGTTTATTTTCAATAGTTTTTGAATAGCTTCTTTTGAAATTTTTAAGATGTTATAAATTTTTCCATCAATCATGATATGACTAATAATTTTTTGGAATTTTATGAAATATGAGTACGAATGAAGTTGCGAATCTCATTGAATTACTATATTTTTAAGCTTCACTCTTTTTTCAACTATTTATTATAAATTCATGTATAGAATTTGTCACGCTCTGAATTATTAGAGTTGTAACAGTCTTACTATACAAACCATCCTAAGATAAAAACTGATCTCTTAATCACTATCGTAGACTTGATTTATATAAGGCATCCATGACTAACTTGTTTTGAAGTAAACAGTTCACATAAAAATAATATAATCTCACTTGCAGAAGTCTCAAAACATACATTAAAATTTAGATAATTTAAGTGTTATTAATAAGATTTAGTAATCCAGTTTATTTATTGTGCACATAGTTCTATACCACAAATTTAGGACCTAGAACAAAAGCTTCAAAAGTTCGACTATTCTTCAGTTTATGTCATCACTCTCTAGGATCCAACAATCACTAACTTTAAGATAGTTATATTACGACTTCCTAGTCAGCAGCTGTAGAAGATATTTATAGGGATATGAGTAACCAATCACTTAGTAAGCTGGGATAGAGACATAAGACTATACGTCAAGCACAAATAGGGTAATCAAATAGTTATTTAAATGCAATGTAATAAACAAATACCATCGCACAATGTTGTTTAGCCTATTAGAGAAATTTTGCTCGCTTTAATCTGGGTTTGAGGAGTTTTAGTGCATATATTGTAGTTCATGGTCAAACTTAGACTTGTGCAATGGAGACATCCCTCATCCCACATCTATCCTTCAAACCACTATCTTCATCCTTGCCACGACCTGTTCTTTTGTCATATAGTTTAACTAAGGATGAAGAAGAGACTATTATGCTATAATACTATCCCTTCTGAAAAAATTTGGTATTTAATTGGAGAATCTTAAGTATCTCCTGTAATGCATTTCCCGTTAAGTTTTCAAGTCGAAATATCGTTAAGTCTAGTTTAAGGTGATCAATCAATTTCACGCTACAAACAATTCCAATAAAAAACAACAAGCCAGCAGTATATTAGCAAGCTTAGAGATATACAGGCATGCACACAATTAGACTACTTACAAGCACAACTTATTTGAAATACAGTTATGTATTGATCCCAAACTTATTTGGATCTTTTCACTTGCTCACTAAAATTTGACTTATGTTGTGCTTTCGTCGTTAGTCCCTATAATACAAATATTATATAAGTATTATATATAGGTTTTATTTTTGCAACTTAGTTTATAATTTTTAGTTTAAGGTTATACTTTACTTAGTATTCCAGGTTTTAAGTCTCCTATGATTAGGCTTGCTCTAAGCTAGTTTCTGATTCATCTTTTGATTTAGTTTTTGATTCAATTTCTAATTTAGCTCTTGATTACAGTTTTATTCATAAACCCTAAAACATCTTATAATTCATTTCGTGATTTTTTTTTTTTTAACTTCATCTCTATTATGTAGAGTTTCTAAATTATGTTTTGATCAACTTCCTAGTTAACTCTATGCACTTTGTTTCTAATTTAGCTTTTGAGTAAGCCTCTATTTGAACATTCACTACATTTTAGGATAAATCCTAATAAGTTTTAATCACAACCAAATTTAAGGTACATCATATAACCCATTTCCACTTCAGTTTGAATCAAACTACACTTGACTCCATTAATTTAATACTTCACATATCATACATATACTAACCCCGAATCTACAACATTCAAATACAATACTCCTACTACCACAAAACTCATCTTTCAACATTATTCAACATTTCAAGATATCATAATATACCCTAAATTAGATTCTACGTCAATTTCTTGAAAAATCACTAAATATATTTTGATAAGTGGCTATTTAATAGGATTTTAAGGCCTAAAAATCAAATAAAAATATGAAAAATAGTTTTCACAAAAAACCAATGATAGTAATTTGAAATATATAATAGATGTTTTACAGAAAATTTTTGAAGCTGAAACAACATTAATAGGGTTTTTAAAAATGAAAGTGAACTTAGCTCGGGTTTAGTGATTTGTTAAGGGTGACATATTTCGGAACTTGACTTAAATAAACAATATTTCCCCAATAAATTATATACAAAAATATACTACAATACAATTTTTCAAAATTTTTAGACAAAAATTACTGTTTTTAACAATTCTATGAAAATCTTCTAACGAAAAAAAAAAAAGAAAAAAAAGAAAAAAAAGAGACAATTTTATGGAAATTGGAAAAGTTTTAGGAACTTACCAAAATCCGCCCTTCTTGCCATCGGTGACCCTCTTGTTATTGACTAGTCATGGTATGGCCTTGGCTGTCCAGTGGTGGTTACCACTTACTCCCAACTCTTTGTTTTACATACACAACTTTGCTTAGCTTTATTTGCACTATATTTTGTATAATTTTCTATAAAATTCCTCTCAATACTTTCCAAGCTTCCTATATTTTTTCCTAGATGCTAATGGGTCTAAATTCATCTTCATAAGTGCTAAACTGATTTTATAAAGAGAGAGTTGTTGGTTAAGGAAAATCCTAGTGCCAAATGTCTTATTTCTCTTTTACTTTAATCCAACTTAAGTGGTTTTATTCCCTCTTTAACATACCCTAAGCCTGTCACTTCAAGCCATGCCATACTCAACTCATTTTCTATTACTAGCACATTTTTATTAAATTTTTTTATTAATTTCCTCGAATTATTTAGTATATTTTAGTATAATTTAGGTATTTTAAATAATTTCGGTTTTATTTTCCTACACATATGTTCATACTTGATACAAATAAGTAATAATAAATTTATTTAGGTTATTTTATGATTTTTAATGTGCATATAATTTATCTTTAATGATTCGCTAATTATTAAAATCTGTTTTACGTGTTTCTGATAAATGATGAATAATATATATATATATATATATAACCAATTAATATGATATTTAATTATTGTTTTATTTTCTTAAATCCAAACTCATGAGTTTACTTTTACTAAATTCTTAGATCTGTTGTAAAATTTGAATTCGATTGAATAACTTTTGCCACCTCCCTAAATTTTACATATTGATTTTGAATTGCTCGATTATAAGTTAATAGCCAATTTGGTGGGGTCTTACACTCTACTTCCCTTACAAATAGTTTCATCCTTGAAGCTATTATATTCTAAATCTTTCCCTAGAGTGATATGTGTATGTATGTATATGTATGTATGTATGTATCCTTAGAGTTGCAATCCATTCTAATTCTATTGAATTATCCTTTATTTGAGCTTCTGACTCATCTTCTAATTGAGCTTTTGAATTGACTCTTTATTTGTCTTTCAAATTTTTTTGTCTCATTTTCTCATATCCCTTACTTAATATCAACCATACCTTAACTCTATCATCACATTCTTCTAGTTACAATATATTGTCCTTCTTACTATCTAACATTATAGCCATTCGAATATTCTTGCTAATGTATCCTTTATTTAATTCTCTATGCTTCCTAATCCTAAATTTTAGTTAAGATTATAAAGGGTGTTAGTCCACCAAATGCCATACATTACCAATCTTTCCTTCCCATCTACACTTTTACTACTCCCAATAAGAGACCAAAGCAGGGCTTGACAAAACAAAAAATATCATGGTACATTGTCTTTCTTTGAAATGGAACTTTCATGCTGGATCAAGAACTAGCATGAAAGTTGATCAAGTATGACCAGCGCGTTGGTTCGTATTTCATTTTCTTCTTCTAAGCCTTAGAAAGCACTCACTGGGTTACTTAGAGAATCTAAAATGTCTTCTTTCGATGTCGAGACTCTTTTTTCCAAGAGAATAACGTTTGCCATAGTTATTTTTTTGTTTCTTTATTTAGTTTGGCATAGGATCAACACAAGTAAAATTGACAAATCTTGACTTTTCTTCATCTCAAACTTAAGTGAGATGGTTGACAATTTGTATCAATTCCCCTTAGCTTAACTTAACAAGAACTAATGTGACTCTTGATCAACAAACTCACTAAGATGAACTCATTACTCGACAAGACACAACATAATGTGATAGGACATGATGTACCCCAAGAGTTAACAAAACCAGAGATCCAACGAATGAGAGATTGATCGTCACAAATTTGCCATTTCTCCGTTGTGTCACCCGTGGCTACTTCTTATATGAAGTGCATTGCTGCTTCATATCTCACTTATGCATTTGATTATATTGGTGGATCTTTTTTTCCTTAGTTGTGATCATCAACTATCTCCATTTTATTAATATTATAACATTTTTAGGATTCACAGAAATTCATTTTTTAGATGTAGTATGTTTAAGGAGAGAAATCTTATTCAATTCATAAATCACACTTACTTAATTTGGCATATAATTTATTATCACTTGAGTTCTACAATGGCAACAGTAAATGCTTTACATGCTCTTCCATAGTAAATAAAAATCCCATCAATGAATATTACCACAAATTTCTCCAAAAACGTTTGATATATGTGTGATTTATAAAATCCATGAATATTGCTAATGCATTGTTAGTCAAAAGGCATTACAAGAAATTCATAGTATCCTTATCGCATCTTGAATATAGTTTTAGGTATTTCTTCCAACTTAATCCAAAATTGATAACATTCCGATATGAAGTCAATTCGGGAGAATATAGCCACTCCTCATAACTACTTAAACAATTCATAATTTTAAAATTGAGGACACTGATTCTCAATTTTTACTTTATTTACTTCCCCATATTCTATTTATAGCTTCATAGTGCCATACATATGTTCTTCTCAATTATTATAGGTATTGTCCACAAAGAATAATTAAGCATATAGATTCCCTATCCGATAGTTTTCTAAGTGGCTTCTTTAACTTGTATAGTTCTATTTGTGATACCTAGTACGGGACTTCAGTTATAAGTTTTATCTCCAGAGCTAACTTAATTGCAAAGCCCAATTTCTAATGTGAAATTACCCTAGATAAATCCTTGAGAATACCTTTGAACATTTACATGCTTTGGACAGATTTAGTATTTTCCGTACTTCGCTTAGTCTTTTGTTTGCAATTGTCCACAAACTTTCAACTACCTTCTTTTGTCTTAATTTTTTTGAGTCTATTACATTCTTCAATAACAACTAACTATAAGTCACCCTTGCTATCATTTCTCCTTGGAATTTTATCTTAATCTTTATCCATGACTTTTTAGGTTAGTTCCTTTCTCCTTATGGAAAATCTAATCTTGATTAATGGAGGTAATTCCAATCATTGTAATTCCCCTTCTACTGTCACATTTCTGACTTGCAAAGAATGAAAACACCAATATCAATGTTACAATTGCAATTCATCCTTTTATATATATCTTCTAAGTTATATATGTACTATTCTTATGATCATTAATCGATTGCTTTTATTCCTAGAACTTGAAATCTAATTAACTTAGTTCAACTCGAACTTCAATTGTTACCTAAAAATGAGACATCTAAATACATACTTGTCATAAGTCCATTGATTTTTATCTTTAACTCCTAAAATCATTGTAAAGTCATTATGGCAATACCCTTTTATCCAATCAATAAAATCCTTTTCATCATTCTTTGTATCTTTTGTAGTGGATTCTTGAGCAATCGTAGTAGTATGACTAGGTTCCTTAGTATCTCCAATTTCGTACCTATCTATGAGTAGTACTTAGAAGAACATCTACTCCTTTAACATTGGTAGCTCTTAACTAACTTCATTGTTAGACCTTTATGAATTTTATGATTCCTATCTCCACAATTAAAGTATCTCTTTTTTAAGTTGAACACTATATCTAAGGATGTAACTTACTCCCTATTTTTAGGACTTGATATTTGCATCCTTGTTATAAAGCTCAAACCAAGCTCAGATTGAATAAGACTATTGGTCAAAGTTATTAGTTCTTTCTTTTCTATTTGAAATTACTAACACCAAGCCACAGTCTATTGAGTAAGGGACCATAATTGTAACCTCTACTACCCTTTTGAATCTTTTAAACTTGTATCCTTAAATGATTAATCTTGATCAACATGCTTTATCTACCATTATTAAGAGCATAATAGTAATTTCAAACTTGCAGTGTAATAAAAAGTCAAATCTAGTAAGAAAAAATTCCTTCTTTGATTCAATCTTACCTCTTTATGAAACCAATGTATATCGCATGAACCTATTCTTCACAACTTCCTATTGAGTCATATTTATAGCTTCCTTCACTAACTCAAGCAGTTCCTGTACTACTTTTGTATAAACAAAACTATAGAGATATCCCTTTCTAAATTCACTTGAGTGCACTTTCTGAGTGATACCTTCCTTTAGTCACTTAGTACTCAAGTCCCATAAGGCATGTGCTACAAATTTTACCATAAACATACCTTATCCCAATTTTTTATGCTTTGAAATTCTAAAGATTCAAAGTTTCACCTAATTTGACTAACCGTCCTTTAGCCTAAATAAGCTTATTTATCTTGCTTTGAAAATGCCATGTTGTTTAGTAGATTTAGACAGTTTACCAATTCTTTAAGGTTTATCCACTCTCTATTCTTGCCTCTAAAGACTTTTTTGTCCCCTCTATTTCCATCTATAACATGATACTAGATCTTTGTACTTTAGTATTGTGTCATAATAAATATGCTAGTGAATAATTGTCCCATAGAAGTTACTTATTGTAGGGGTAGGAGTATGTTGATAAAGCTCATTTGTGCCTATTTTGTATTGTTTTTATAGGTTTTTAAGTGTAGTTTTAGTGTAAATTGGTACTTTATTTGTTAATATTTTATTTTTGCACCTTGTTATACTAATTTGTATATTTTAATATTTTTGATAGTAAATATGCACAATATTGGAAAATATACATGTGGTGAGGAAGGCATGTGAAATTGCGAGGAGAAGAAATTAATTTATCAGAGCTTCATAGGTAAGGACCATAGGGTTGTGGTCATTCCATGGATGGAAGACGTGTCTCACATATTGAATGAAGCTAAGTTCCTAATTCCAAACATGTTGTACATCTTTTATTCCATGCAAGAATTTAAGCATAAAAAGATCATATGCAAAGACCATGGTTTTAGACATCATTTTATATTATTTTTTGAAAGAATTGAAACCATTCATGAAAGATATATAATTTTATCTTGTAGGCCCACTCTCTATGGTATCCCTTATATTATAAATAGAACGTCTTGTATTAGAATAGACAAGTAGAAAGAAGGAGAAATTAGAAGACTAGAATAGAATTTTCTCTCATTAATCTAGGGTTTTAGAGAGTAATTTTATTTTCTTTTTAGGATTTCAACATAAAAAATAATAGAAGCGGTATTTGATCTTGAACCGGAGAGTGAAACTCCTAAACAGGTTGTTTCATCTCTTTCAGTAAATTATTGATTTGGATATTGTCTTATCTATTATTTCTTTTTTGTGCTTAATTGACATTGCTTATTGGATATTTTAAATTATCAGTTTATGAATTGTGCCTCTTTTTTAAGTCTTTAATTCCTTAATCACGATAACATATATTTTGATTTTATTGGAATATGTATTAATTAGGATTGAGTTACGATACCTTTTCTAATTTTTTATTATGAACTGGATAATCTGGATTAAGGAGACATAACGTATGTTCTTTAATTCAATTAAGGTTTAGGAATAAGAAACGGTTAATTTAGTTTATCACTTGTTTAGAGATAAAAAGGTTAAATTAATTAATCCTTAGTATTTGCTTTACAAGAAGGAATGCTTGATGCGTAACTGCCTTAAAACTAAACCTATTAAAGATACCTTTATTATCATAACTGGTATTCTAATTATCTAGTTTGCAATTGAATATTTAAAAATGTTGAATATCTTAATTTATTTATTTTGTTAATTTAATTTTCTTTAGAATTTAATTATTTTATAAATTTTTTATTTTATGTGCCTAAACTTAGATGAGACTAATACTAATAAAAAATAGACATCATTCCCTGTACATTTGACTTGGTTCTCATTAGTATTATTACTACATACATAATCTAGTGCACTTGTTAGTAAATACGTTTTTTTAATAAAAAATAGTGTTATCAAAATTAAAGTGAGGTTAAGCATATCATATGTCTTATCTAGATTGATCTTAGGGTAGAAAAGAAACTAACAATAGGGGGTTCTAATTCTCTCCCGACCTTTTGTTACGATTTTTGTTTCCATCACTAAGCATTGCTTCATTTATTGCTAATAACTTATAGTTCTTGCATACATATCTCATCATAAATTTATTTGCCAATCTTGATCTCATTTCCTTTACACAATTAAAGAATAAATGGTTTCTTATAATTGAACATAGACACCATGCAATGATATCATTTCCTTTACCTTAACATAATATAAAGATTCCTACTAGCCGCTTTATACTTGCTTTACTTCACTTTCATTTTCTTATAAACTCCAAAGAATAAGCCTTCAAGTGGTTAATCATTTGTTTGGATACTTAAAAGTTTGCAACTCAATCATAATATCATTTTAACTTATACATTACAACTCAGTAACTACTATTGCATATACAAAGGATTTACAAGACTAGTTATGTACAATGCATCTAATCCTATTACACCTCTAACTATTGAGTACATAGGATATTTGTAGTATATTTACATAACCAGAAGCTACATATTCACCTAAAGTCGCAATAGTATACTTCAAAGGATCATAAGTATATCTACATGAGTCAATAAGTAATACGAGATGAAACTTTAATGTCTTAAGAAAACAAAATAAGCTATTAGGATAGATTCATCATTTGAGTTATCAATAATAGCCATCAATTCAAAATAAATCTATTCATATATCCACCAACCAAACTGTCATCGTTTTCACTTGTTGATTTCATACCTAACTATGCTATCTCAAGAGTATTATGAATAGTAATTACATCATAATTTTATCTTCATTTGACTCCTCAACTTCATCATTAGCTATTACCTTATGGGCTAAATTCTTATTCTGTACATGGTTAGGCTTTGAATTAAGCTCTGATTGAGTTTTTGAAATAGGTTTTAATTCACTCCTTGAATTAACTTTTGATCATTCACCTTCGACATTTCCTACCACTTTATTTATCCTAGTAGCAACTATAACTTGCATAACTATAGTATGCATATCCTTGCTAGAATCTTACTCAATATTCACTTCCAACTCCATCTTTTCTAGGTTCTACTCCTTTTGATCTTCCTCTACATTACCCTCAAGTTTACTCTTAATTAATTCATGATTATTTTACACACCCGTTTATACATCATTCTAATGTTCTATAGATTATTCTTTTTCTTATGGTGCTTTGAGTACTATAGGTTTAGAATGAGGTTGATTCGCCTCTCAAGATACTTCTATACTTACTTTAGTTGAGTCAAGAAGACGCAGCGACCAATCAATAAATCCTTGAAGGTAACATCTAAGGATGGATGGCATACCAACTTGAGTATAAGTAATATTAATAAGATAGGGTCTTCCCCTCTTATTTTTACCGAAGGATATCTTACTATCATTATTTAACCTTGATCCTTTCACTTCCTAGCAATCTCTACTCAAAGGTAGCTATTGTAGCATATTTGTTACATTAGGGACCCAAGTTAACTTCCATTAACACCCACGAGTCTTGCTAACTATAACACATCCCAATCGGTGAATTTATCAATAATCTCATCCATAATCCTAAGCATATTTCAATCAGCCATTCCAACATCAATCTTTGCTTCTTAATTATATACTGAATAGGATACTCTTCTTTAATCCTCTTAAATTGTAGCCAACTAACTATTAATACTCCCCTACAACCCCATAGATAAATTTAAGGTTAGTTAACATCTGTTACGGTTCAATGTTATAATCACTTTTACTTTATAATTCGTAATACAGTCTTTTGTTACCCACCTATTACTACCTACTCTTATTGTATTTCTATAATGCTTACATCTTTTAATTATAACATCTTAAAGTGAGTTCATTAGAACCATGTTTTGTACCAACTTAGAATCGTTACGCTTAAAGTGGTAGAGTCGTAATAGTTTTATTATATAAATCATCTTATGATAGAAGATAATCTCTCAACCACTATTATGACCTAATTTACACAAGGCATCCATGATTAACCCATTTTAATGTAAACAGTTCACATAAAAATAATATGATCTTGCTTGCAGAAGCATTAAAACATACATTAAAATTTAGATAATTTAAGTATTATTAATAAGATTTAGTAATTTAGTTTATTTATTATGTACATAGTTTGATAACACAAATTTAGTGACCTAAAACAAAACGCTTTAGAAGTTTGACTGTTCTCCAGTTTATGTCTTTACTCCCTAGGATCTAGCAATTACTGATAAAAGAATAGTTCTATTGTGGCTTCCTAATCAACACCTATAGAAGATATCTATAGGGATGTAAGCAACTAACTACTTAGTAAACTAGGAAAAAGACATAAGGCTATATGTTAAGTACAAATAGGGTTATCAAATAGTTATTTAAATGTAATACAACAAATAAATGCCATTGTCGAGCCTGATTTTTCGATTTCTTTTATTTAAAAATTAATTTCCCATTTCCTGATTAATACTAAACCCTAACTCATTTAATATTAATCCTCAACTAAAGAAATTGAGAAATTCTGGTTTTTTATTGAAAATAATTTTTTAGAGTCACCACCTGACCGAAGTCGGGAAAAGAAAAGAAACCGTAACCAATTAGGTGGATTAATTACGATTTGGCTACCGGTTTTTTATTTCAATTTGAATGAAAAACTAGAGTGTTCCTAGTTCGGGGTCTAACTTATTAAACCCTAACGGGTACCACTATCATTTTACCGAAATTAGGATTATTCTTCTAACTATAATAATTAAAAAATAAATAAATTAAAAGAAAAAAAACCTAAGTTTCTATATATTTTATTGTTGCCCCGAATATGCCTACGTACCCATTAGCCGGGATCAGACGATCGTAGTTCTTTCAAAAAATCTTTAGTATATTGATTTATTTTAATTTTGAAAACCAATAAGCTTTACGTTCTTAATTAATTCAGTTTATTAAAAAAAATATAAAGGAGTCCTAACTCGTATGTGTTTTTGTTTTATAAAAAATACTCTAAAAATCCTATTTTTAAAGGGGTCTTTTATTAATTTTTAGTTTAAAAAAAAAATTTCTACGTGATGAATCCCTAAACAAGATCAAATCCTAAAAAATAACCAATCCCTATAACCTCTAAACTAATATATACAACTATTTACCTAGATAAAAACATATTATATAATATACTTGATATATATGTAGAAAACTAATACTAAAAAAAAATCTCCTAATATATACATTTCTTATATATTACATTGTATAACCAAGGATCTAATAATAATAATACTATAATATGATTATGATAATAATAATGAGATATATAAATAAAACAACAAATAAATAAATAAATGAATGAATAAAAAATTCAAGATTGGAAGAGAACAGAACCTGATCTTCAACCATTCAGCAGTATAGTGTCCATAATCTGGTCATGTTGGTGTGTGGTTTGCAGTGGATGTACGGACTAATCAAAGTTACGGCACAGCAAAGTTGGACAGTGCTTGGATGTATTGGTGTTGCTGCTGTTCGCCTGGTGTTGCTGCTATCCACCTAGTATCGTGTAGCAGTTTGGGATTCTCGTTAGAGCACGCAGTACTAACGTGGAAGGACAGTCGTTGATTGCGGTCGGAGAGGATGAGTGCTACATGTTGTGCATGTTAGAGATTGGATCCGTGCTGGTGTATGCTAGGAGAAGGATGGAGCTATGCTGCTTAGTTGCTGTTTGATGTGCGGTGAAAGAAAGATCGAAGCTGCTTGTGTGGTTAGGGGTGAATGAGGATGGTTGTTCACTATTTGTTGATTGCAAAAGGTACGGTCGAAGACTAGATCTTAGCGTGGTCACCACTGCTTGGGTGTTGGAAATTGGAGATCAGGACATTGGATTTGGTCAGAGTTGTCGTCTGGACGTCAGGACTTTGGATGTGGTGAGTAGCCCTACGTGTGTCACTGGTTATTATCTGGTCAGTAGAGTACTGTTCGTGTTCTAGGTAGTGAAGCTCGTATGTTGCGCGTGATAGAGTCGCAGGATAGTTCTTGTAGTGTGCTATCGTCGGGATGCAGCTACGAAGCGTAGGGATTGGGTCGCGTGTTTTGGGGGCGGGTGCTAGATGAGAGGTTAGGCTTTAGTTGTGTGTTGTTTGATGATTGATCACTGAATTATTGCTGTCCGCAGATGGAGTTCAGCTTGCTGTTTTTCCTCTGTGTGTGTTTATAGAGTCCAAATCATATCTATCATATCTGATTCGATAATTAAACTAGATCTAAATGAATTCAAATCCGATTTGACAAGATCAAACTAAATTTAAATGATTTAATTAGATATAAATCCTGTTTTTATCTCGCTTTTGCAAAGATAGAAAAATAAAGACATAGGTACCTGCTGAGATTTGAACCTAAGACCTCAAACTAAATCCAATCCAAATACTCCAATACTTATCCATTAGGCCATTGGCCTGTGCGTTGACATTCAGTATAATTAAATTATACTTAAACTATCCAATTCCCTAAAATAATTATTTGTACTAATCTAAAACTAAAATTAAAACTATTTGTTTCTAATATGAGTTACTTCCTAAAAAATCTTAAAAAGTCTTTTTAAATTTTCTTTTCTTATTTTTTTTTTGGTATTTTCCTTATTTGTTAAATTTTTTTTATTATTTTTATCTTTTCTTAATTTTTGTTAATTTTATTTTTGAATTAGGACCCCTTTTTTGTAAAAATAAAAATTAAGACTACAAAGGGGCAAAAATTAGGTGTCTACACTATCATACAATGTTGTTTAGCTCATCATGATATTAGAGAAATTTTGGTTGCTGTAATCCAGGTTTAAGGAGTTTAAGTATGTATATTGGAGCTTTCGGCCAAACCCGAGCTTATGCAATGGAAACATCCATCCTCCCATAGTTGTCCTTTAAACTACTAGCTTCACCACGATCTTTTCTCCTATCACTTAGTTCGATTAAGGATGAAGAAGGAATCGTTATGCTATAGTGCTATTCCTTTTTAAGGTGTCGGTATTTGACTAGAGAATCTTAAGCATTCTTTATTGGGTTGCAATGTATGTTTGGTTAAGTATTTAAGTCGAACATCATTAAGTCTAGCTTATCGTGATCAGTTAATTTCATGTAATACAAAAAAATTCCAATTTAAAACAGCAAGCACGTAGTATATAAGCAAGCATAGAGACACATAGGCATGTACACAAACCAAGTGCAATCGTAAGCCTCTGAGCACTATAAGATAGTATTTTGAAATATAGTTATGTATTAATTTCAAACTAATTTAGACTTTTTCACTTGCTTACTAAGGTAGGACTTATGTTTTGCTTTCACCTCTAGTCCCTATAATATAAATATCATACAAGTATTAAATATAGGTTTTATTTTTGTAACTCAATTTTTTATTTTTAGTTCAAGGTTATACTTTAACTTAATACTCTAGGTTTTAGGTCTCTTATAATTAGGTTTATTTTAAGTTAGTCTCTGATTCACCTTCTAATTTAGCTCCTAATTATAGTTTTATTTATAAACCCTAAAACATCCTTTAATTCATTCCATGATGTTTTTCTAACTTCATCTCTAGTATATAGAGTTTTTTAGTAACGTTTTGATGAACTTCCTAATTTACCCTATGCACCTTATCTCTAATCTAACTTTTGAATTAGCCTATATCCAATCGTTCACTCTATTTTAGCATAAATCTCCATAAATTTTATTCACAACCAAATTCAAGGTACATCATGTAACCCATTTCCACCTCACTTTGAATTAAACTACACTTGACTCCATTAATTTAATACTTTACACATTACAAATATATTAGCCTAAAATCTACAACATTCAAATCCAATACTCCCAAAACCCTAGAACTCATCTCTCAATATTTCAAGATATCATAATACACCTTAAATTAGATTTTAGGTCAATTTTTTAAAAAATCACTAAATATGTTTTGATAAGTGGCTATTTAATGGGATTTTAGGGCCTAAAAATCAAATAAATATACAAAAGATAGCTTTCTTGAAAAACCCTTCATAGTAATGTAATATATATAATAAATGCTTTATAGATATATTTTGGAGCCAAAACAACATCAATAGGGTTTTTGAAAACAAAACTAAAATTGGCTTAAGTTTGGCAATATGTTAGGAGTGATATATTTCGAGAGTTAATCTAAAGAAAATAATATTTTTCCCATAAACTATATAAAAAAAAATGCCAGAATACAATTTTTCATAATTTTTAGACAAAAATTACTAATTGGACAAGTTTTAAGAACTTACTTGAATCTACCGTTTTGGCCACAATCAGCTACCTTGCTGTTGTTAGTTGGTCATGGCATGGCTTGGCTGTCTAGTGGTGGTGGCTGCTCACTCCCAGGTCTTGGTTTTACATACATACCTTTGCTTGCCCTATTTGTACTATATTTTGTATAATTTTCTATAAAATTTCTCTTGACATTCTTTAAGCTTCATATATTTTTCCTAGATACTAATGAGACTAAACTCATCTTTAGAAGTGCTAAATTGATTTTATAAAGAGAGAGTTGTTAGTTAAGGAAAATCCTAGTGCCAAATGTCCTATTTCTCTTTTACTTTAATCCAACTCATGTAGCCTTATTCCATCTTTAACATACCCTAAGCTTGCCACTTCAATCCCATGCTACATTCAACTCATTTTCTACTACCAACACATTTTTCTTTATGTTTTTATTAATTTCCTTCATTTATTTAATGTATTTTAGTATAATTTTAGTATTTTAAGTAATTTGGAATATATATTTCCCATACGTATATTCATATTTAATACAAAAAATACTTCTAAATATTATTTAGGTTATTTTATGATTTTTAAGATACATATAATTTATCTTTAATAATTCGGTAATTATTGAAACCTTTTTATGCGTTTATGATAAATGATGAATAATATACGTATAACCTATTAATATGATATTTAATTATTTTGTTATTTTATTTTTCTACATCCAAACTTATGAGTTTATTTCTACTAATATTCTTAGCTCTGTTATAAAATTTGAGTTCGATCGGACAACTTTCGTAATCATCTTAAATTTTATGTATCGATTCTGAATTGTCTGATTGTGAGTTGATAGCCAATTTGGTGGGGTCTCATAGAATTTATAGAAATGATAAATCTAGATCATCGTACCTTCCATTCTCATAAGATACTTTAAAGAATGATGAATTCACTTGATTTTTTTTTTATTTTACACACGAATTCTAAAATTGCTAAACTTCATATTTAGTAAAAGTTTTACTTATTAAAATTTACACCTTTTTTTTTGCCAAATTAAAATTTTGCGCCTTAAATTTATAATTATTGCATCTTATATTCACTCGAACATTGCTTGCCAAATTTACTACCCCATTATGTTTATAACGTTGATTTAAAAAACAAGTATTGGTAAAAAAAAAAAAAAATACTAATGTAGGTAACGTAATACATGATAGTTTGCTATAAAGGATCAATCATATGCGGGATGTATGACAGTTGTCCTAGAGAAGTCTTGAGCTATTGACTCATGGAGAGACTTTGTTAGGAAGAGGATGAAAAAAGGGATAAACAAAAATTAGTTTCTTAGAGCGTGTATGTAATAACAGATTAGATTGAGTTTTCTTGATTATTCTTGTTTCATTCTTGATTTATTAATGCTTTGATCCTTTATGGAGTAATTCAGATTCATTGTTGAAGTTTCATAGAAACCTACCACTGCTTCAAGGGAAGAGAAGGGTTTTAATTATAGAATTTGACATTTGTTGACATTTATGTCATGTTTAGTATGTAAAAATGTGTTGAAACGAAATTGAGATTTTGGGTTTCATTCTTATTCTTTTGTTTGGAAGTACATTTTGAAGTTAGAATTGCGATTTGGGCTTTAAGGGGAATTTAATTTGTTGATTCTACCTTTGAGAGGGCAAAATTGCTATTTTATTCTTGCTTCATTAATTATAATTGATTAAAATTACTTTTGTAACATTTAAAGAAATTATAACATTTAATAATTAAAGGCATTTTTGATAGATAATACTATTTAAGCATTTGATGGCATTTTATTTCATTTTATAACCATCTCTAAATATAAAAAAGGATTTCTTATTCCGATTTTTATTCCATTCTATTTTGGACCATTTCACTATACCAAATATGATATTAGATGATTCTGAGATGATGGATGAGATGAGCTATTTATGGGAGTTGCTAAATTGGTTTTAACAATAATAATGAGATTAAAGTCTCCTTAACTTTTAATAATACTTATCAGCTTTAGATGAAGCTAGGCATGATTAGGACCAAGTCCTTCTAACACTTATATACAACAAGATTAAGTCTCTCTTATAAAATAGGTTTTGAGCTTATCGAACAAGCCTAGAGAGCATTATAATAAAAGGATATACTATTCTAAGCTTATTTTTGCAAAAATCAAAAAAGAAAAGAAAAGTAAAGAAACAAAAATGAGTAAGATCAATCCAATTCTTGTTTTGAGCCTATTTAACCAATTGTCTTGAGGTGTCTTTAGAATCAGTATTGGTTCTCTAGATCTTACTTACTGCCATTCCAAAAAACCAGTTTAAAGATTCATTTATTAAAATAATCTTCTGATTACACCTAACAATTTCAAATTCAAATATTAAATCATAGAGTTTGGCCCAAAAAAAAAAAAATCGTAGAATTAAAATTCAGAGAGTAGTTTTACATTATCATTACATAAAACTATTGATCTTGTGTGATGATAATATTATAAACGTCACTTCATCTATTTCAATTTGAAAGATTAAACCTATAAAGCTTTCTCGAATGCACGTAACTGAAAGCAGGTAAATAAATTCATTCCAATGAAGGAAAAGAGGACACCCCACACCAATGGCACGAGGGTCATTTCCCCAACTGGAAATAGGTAAAAAAAAAAAAAAAAAAAAACAAAGGGTTCAACGTCTATTCCAGAAGAGCGCCTCCTTATCACTCAGTTTGAGTTTCCACTGCTTCTCCTCCTCCAACCCGAGAAGACAAAAAGAAATACAGAAATGGCAGTGCCCATACATAGTGTACAGTTAACTCCATTCAAATACAGTGCAACTACAGAACTTCCAACTCGTTCTTATCCTTACTCACGCAGACGACTCGTTTCCAAGTCTGTGGTGACTTGCTGCACCGCCGTGACTGAGGAAACTCGCCGAGTCACGGTGAAAAACGGCAAAGATTCACTGGAGATATGCAGAATCCTCAATGGCATGTGGCAGACTAGTGGCGGTTGGGGAAGAATTGACCGTGACGACGCCGTTGAAGCCATGATTCGTCAAGCCGATGCCGGTCTCACCACCTTCGATATGGCTGATCACTGTAATTTCGTCTCCTTCATTCAATAACAAAAAAGAAATCCTATTTCTTAGGCTTACGTGGAGAATCCCGATTGGTTTATGACTTATCTTCTGATTTTCAGTAAAATCCCGGTAGTTTTAATGTATTCACCATTATGCCCCTCCATTTTCTATTCTATATTTTCGAATTTGTTTTTCGGTTGTAATCAAAAGTAAAAAATGTAAAAACGAATTTCATAGGAGCATGTCGAGGCACGTAGCAATGGTTTTGGTGGTGTTGTCAATGTTTGTGAAAGTGTCGCAATGTGTTAGCAAGACGAAGTATAACAATATCATGGTTAATTGGTAAATAAAAGGAGGACCCAAATGCTAAAAAAAAAAAAATGGGGGGGATGAGGGTATAAGAGCAAACTGAGTGAAATTTCAGTGAACTGATGGTGGAGAGTAGAGCTCGAGAGATATTGAAGCAGAGAGATATTTAAGATGAAAAACAAAAAACCAATTTCAAGGCCAAGCGCCACGTACAAGATTGGCATTACAATACTGGCTTGAGGTTTTTATGCATGTATAAATGGCTGAGTTGTTACAACACCCTTATGGAAAATTCACCTTTAATTCAATTCATAGGAAAGTGAGAAGAGACACAGGGATTGGGACTGGAAGACCCTGTTGGAAACCTGTTAAGTGTGTGGTAGCTGAAGATAAACATAGAATTGTGGTTAAGAATGGGAAGGACTCAATTGACATCTGCCGGGTTGTTAATGGGATGTGGCAGACAAGTGGTGGATGGGGTAGAATGGATAGAGACAAAGCTGTTGATTCTATGCTCAAATATGCTGATGCTGGATTAAATACTTTCGATATGGCCGATATATGTAACACTCTTGAACACTCGAATCTTGGCCAAAATTAGCTTGCAGTTTGCACTTGCATGTCCTGTTTGGATAAGTTTTTAGAACTATCCTTTAGTTGTTTACTTGTTCACAAAAGCTTGTTTCGTTTCGCTTCCATTAAGAATTTCTGTTTTCAAAGTTCAATAGTAGTTTTCGTTGAATTTGTTTGTAGGCATCATGTTTAGACAGCACATCTGTGAGAATTGCAGTAACTGGGTGATGTTATTATAGAACATGGTGCTGAATTTTGAAAATTTATCCCTACGGTTGAAATTCTAATAGCTGAGTTTTCATTCATTTCAGATGGCCCTGCTGAAGATCTCTATGGAATATTCATCAACAGAGTTCGCCGTGAACGTCCGCCAGAGTACCTGGATAAGATTAGAGGGTAAGTACTTTCTTATGAGGAAGGCAGATCCATTTAAGCAGAGGAAAAGGGTACACCCTGTTGCATCAGCACCAAACTGCATACGTCTTGCGCGAATGTTGAATTGGCTATTGATGTTCCGATTCTATTGCAACTATGTGTGAAAGATAGATTCTGAAATAATGCTCACCATCTTTCTGAAATATTGCAGACTCACGAAATGGGTTCCCCCTCCGGTTAAGATGACTAGTAGCTTTGTAAGGGAGGCCATCAATGTTTCGAGAAGGAGAATGGATGTGGCTTCCTTGGATATGCTTCAGTTTCATTGGTAAGAATTTTGCTCTCCATCAGGCTTTGTATTGGGATAATGTCAAAAGTAGCAGCTAAAATTTGGTATATTTGCAATTTTATATCTGAAATTTGAAACTATTAAATGTCATATTCAATCGAAACTTTGCTTGTTAAATTTCAAACCTTAGATTTGAATACTCAACAAACATGTGCTAGCTAAATAAATTGCCTCCATAATCACTAGAAAGATGTTGTGGAAAATGCTCATTATTGTCAAGTACATGGAAATGATTGGATGTGGAGTAGTAAATATGACAAGAAAAAGTTTGATTTAGTATGACATTTAGCCACTTCAAGCTTTGAGTTTAAAATTGAAAAAACACCAAAAGTTCAAACAATAGTTTTGACATTCTCCAGATAGTATTTGCTTGTGCTTTAGGCTGTCCTTATGTGGCTTTTGGCCTGGGACAACTTATCAACTTGAGAAGATACCTGAAGGGCAGCAGCAAGTCCAAAACGTATGAGAGTTTTCTTTATAAAAAGAAGATCAAGTAACATGCTTGGATTTGACAACATTTTATTAGTAAGGTTAGGAATGCTATCTATATAAAATGGCTCTGCCATAACTACCTAAAAATGTTCTTGTTGGACAACATTTTACCACTTCCCTTAAAGTTGGCCTCGCCCAACAACTTTTGCATGCCTTTTCATTTTGAATGACTTGAGTTTCATCTCAATATGTGTCAGGCCTTTGATGTACAGCTATCTTGGTCTACTCATCTTTTCTAGCTGGTTTCACTTCTATTTTTCCTCCTCCTCCTTCCTTTTTTTTTTCAAATTTCTTTTTTGGTTGCTTTGTGGTTGGTGAGGGATGAAAATTGTATTTCTTTTTTTTTTTTTTCCTTCCCCTTCTGAATATATTAATCACTATAGCTATGTAATTATTTTGACATTAAATAGGTGGGATTATTCCAATCCTGGGTACCTTGATGCATTGAAGCATATCACAGACCTGAAAGACGAAGGTCAGTGTTCTGTCATTACTCGTGTTTGATGAAAAGATAGCCCTACCTATCTTGATTCCACAGAGGTATGCAGGGAGGATCAAGACTGTTGCTTTGACCAATTTTGATACAGAAAGATTACAAATAATTCTTGAAAATGAAATTCCTGTTGTTAGCAACCAGGTAGAAACTTTGCCATCTAGAAGCATGTGACTTTCTTTCTTTGGCTGCTGATCGTTACTATTCTGATGTCATTTTGACACAAGTCCCCTGGCTATAATTCATCAGGTGCAACACTCCGTTGTTGACAGGCGCCCTCAACAGAAGATGGCAGAGCTTTGTCAACTTACAGGAGTGAAACTTATAACGTTTGTTTCTAATTTCTCTTTCCCTCTCTACCTCACTCAGCCTATTCATAGACGCTTCACACCTTCTGCCTGATTAACATTACTTGTATCTAGAAGGACTTCTTCAAATTCAAATCCATTAACCTGTTGGCCAAAAGAAATAAAAAAAAAAAAAAAAGGACGAGAAGGAGAAGAAGAAGTAGTAGAAGAAGAAGAAGAAGAAAGAAAGAAAGAAAGAAAAAGAAATCCATTAACCTTTGTAATTTTATAACGTATCCATCTGTTTGAAGTTTGACCTAATAATTGATTGGCATTGGGCATCTTTTTACTCCTGACTTCTGTGTAATAATGCGAATGCAGGTATGGTACGGTAATGGGTGGTCTATTATCTGAAAAGTTTCTTGACACCAACTTGGCAATACCGTTTGCTGGTCCTCCACTAAATACTCCCTCCCTCCAAAAGTACAAAAGGGTATATACTGAGACTTTGTGCCTGACTTCTCTAGGTTCAACTGTAATATTTTCCTTTCTGTCTCATCAAAGGTCTAAAATAAAGTTGGTTGAGGAGCACGCATATTGCTTAAATAATTCAGCTTCCAATTAAGTTAATAGATCCTGTTGAATAGTAAGTACAATGAGGACTGAGAGAGTTAGATCTGGGTTAAAACTAGTACTCAAAAGTCATAATTAAGTGACAATTTATCTGCAAAGCTGCATCTCACTGATGCTTTTGCTTCATCTTCTTTTTCACAGAGACGTGCCAGCTCATTATTCTTTGGAGTTTGTTGAGTTGGATTTTTAACCTTGCTTATGATTAACAATCTGTCATACTTTTGAATAAAACAGTTTAACTAAGGCCAAAGCCTAATCCGTGATATTCAAATTGTATGTGGACGAACCATGTAACATGGTTGGCTTATTGCAAAGAACCCAACAAAGTTGAGGAGCTCAGAAATGCTTTTGAGAGACGATAAGAAAGGAATAAGAAATCTCCGTCTTCAACAAGAAAAGGATTGGAGAAAACATTGGACAAGCATTCTTGCCATATAAGCATGGCAGGAGTGCAATAAAACATCTAGTGTTTGCAGAGAAATGTAACAAGCTAATTTGTTCCTTTCCTTATATTGACATTGTCTATGAATGCACAGATGGTGGATGCTTGGGGAGGATGGGGTCAATTTCAAGTTTTGCTTCAGACGCTCAAAAAGGTGGCTTCTAAGCATGGAGTCACAATTCCAACAGTCGCTGTGAAATATATATTAGATCTGGTACATTCTGTGCTTTTTCTCTGACTTGAATTTCATCTTCTATCAGTGATTCATTCCATTGCTCTTTGAACAGCCTGCAGTGGCAGGATCAATGGTAGGTGTAAGACTTGGTCTATCGGAACATATTAAGGACACCAATGATGTTTTCTCACTTGCTCTTGATGAAGAAGATGTAAGCAGTATACAGGAAATTTCTAAAAGGGGAAGAGATCTTCTTCAAGTGATTGGTGATTGTGGAGATGAGTACCGGAGATAGTGCAGACGTGTTTGCGAATGTAAGTCTTGTACTTTTATTCACAACCTTCTTTGAACACCATTACATTAATTCTGTATAAATTTGAAAGCGTTGTATATTCTCACAACACATAATGCTCTAAGCAAAATTTTATTTTCCCCTATAATGTTGGCAATTTTTTTAGTCAATCATACTTTGGATGACTTCTCCAGTTTTTTTTTTTTTTTTCCTTTTTCCTCATACTTTGGGTGTTGTAGCCATTCTGTCTTTTCTCTGGCTGTTTTGAGTTTCTACTCATTCTGCTGCAAAAAGGCATTGGTCAACTTTCAGCATCAACGGCCAAGATAAGTTACTGGGTAACACGAGGTTGACATGTGCCTAAAACATATCAACGGCTCGACGTCATGTGTAGTACGCATTGAGAATTCTTTAGATGATAGACCTTAATCCTCTTGTTGAAATTACAGTTGCTTCACAAGCAGCATGGCATAGCAGTGTTGAGGATGTTGAAGGGGTTGTATTCACATGAAAAGGTTTTTTTGATTAATGCCATCTCCATTGATAATGTCTGACACATTACCGTCCCAGCCTGATGGTTCGATTGTGAAAGAAAGACCCACAACTTGCATGTGTATAATTTCTTTGTTATGTTGATTCTTTTTTGGTCGAGGTACATGTATCCCATGCATGAATCTATTATATAGATCCTTTGCTCATGGATTCACGAAAAATGCTTGAATGCTTTATTTGCCTCTGCCAATACTTGGTGATCCTATTTAGTTTAGAAGCAGCGTCCGTCTGTTATCAACAGTATACTTAATTTATCCTCCAAATCAAAAAGCTAATTCTTATTTTTCAAAACATTAAAGAAATGATATCCTGACATTCAATCCTCTGCCGAATCGTGTACCTTGCTTGAAAAGTGATTCGAATTTCCTCAAAATAATGCTCTAACACTCCTAACATGCCTTAATTTCTTCCAAAAAAAAAAAAAAAAAGAAAAGAAACATAAACCAAAGCCAGCAAATGAAAGCTAGTCCAACCTATATCTCTTTCAATGTTTGGTTGATACTGAACACCAGAAGTTCCACTCTCTATTGCCACCAACCATAACTCGTTCGAATGACTCTGCCTGGTGTCAAGTGAATTCGGGTCATACTTGATTTTGGAGTCTAGAACGTCAACGTTCTTTTTGCCTAATTTGAAAATCTGTCTATTTTTTCATGATGAAATAGCATTAGTCGTTAGCAGCTGGCTGCTGAAGGTGAAATTTTCTGCAAAAGGGTTCAACGTAAGCTAGCTTTAACTCAAACACCCAACTTCAATTCATGTTGCACAGTCGAGAGATTTTCCATCATTAAGTTTAACCGATGTTATGTATGATAAATCTCAAAAATGCCATTATGATTCAACCCATCATATCCTTTGCCAATTGCGTCATATAAATATCTCTAAAATTTTCACTCGAGATCCCGTTCTAGTCATCTTCTCTGTCTTTCGGGTGAATCATTTGGCATCTCGTACCCATTACTACAATCCCAAGAACATTTGTATTGATTTGAAAACGAAAATGGAGGATTAAAATCGTATCTCCAATTAGGAATCGGGTCCGAAGCAAATGCTGCAACTTGTTATTCGTACTCTCTACACCTCTATTTATCTTGCCACATTGTTGCAATCCATTCCATCAAATACCAAAAGACTACCCTTCTCGATTCATTTTACTAATACTATTACTAATAGCTAACAATACCAACTAACTACATACAATATCATTGGCAACATTCCCTTTATAAAGTATTATTGTACTGCATGCCAAATACGTTAAATGTTGAAGGAGATATGGAAAATGCCTACAGCAGGAATGTGAACATTGTTTTTGCTTTTGGCCCAAGTCTATTTAATACATCTTTTATTTAGCAAAAGTTAAAGCCAATATATTTTGGTAACATTATTATTTACCGGCAGGTCATAAGGGTGTTTGATTTGTGATAACAAAGACAAACTCTGATGGTCTTATTCCCCAGATAATTACCGATGAAATTCACGAGACCGGTTTTTTACTTGTAAGGCTTCACAAGTGATGATGATGAGTAGCAGAGGTCTTGGGCCAACCCCTATCACTATTCTTCTTTGAAGGGCAATGTGTCATTTCACCGAACAGAATGATGGATGTATAGACTACTAAATCCCTTATAAATTACAAATGTCGAAGGATCAATGTTCAAACAGAAGTAGATTGTCCGAGAGTCTCACGTTTTATTTATGTGATAATTCAAAATTGAACAAATAATTTTATAAAACAAAGAAAAAAAAAAAAAAACTACAACTTTGGCGCAAGAAGAAGAAGAAGAAGAAGAAAGGAAGGAAGGAATTATACCATTCAACTGAACAACAAAGGATAATTAATCAAGTCTATCGATAAATTTTTCAACGAGGCTTACAAGGAACACTAGGAACTTTAAATAGTTTTTTGAATGTAAGTGTGCACTTATGTGTTGTAATGTAGTGGAATTTTGATAGATAAAGCAATGTGATTGCTTATAATGACATGAATAATAATCTCTTAATATGATGAGCTGAGTTTAAATTCATTCTTCTTAAGCTGTAATATGTACTATAGTTGGTAGAAAAGGGGGAAAGGGAAGGAGGTAGGTTAGGTAGTGGTTAAATGCTATGGGTTGTAATAATTTTCACGATGGTTACGTAGATGAATAGGTTAAATATGGTATCAAAGGAGAGATAACATATTCAATAGAAAAAAAGAAACAAGCAAGGGTTTAATTGGTTTAAAGTAAGGAAACTTTATGTCTGCCTAATTATGTGATACAATATATATTTAGCAAATTGTAAAACTTATTTCAAGTTTTGAGAACTACATGGGTCTTTCAGTCACAACATAAGCGCTTTATATTTCTAAAGAGAACACTAATAAATATATGACTCGATAATTAGAAATTGTTTTGATCTTTATAAAAACTAACATCACGAGAGTGATGAAACTAATTTAGTACTATAGTTTGTTTCATAAGAACAAAGATTCTTAATTTCTAAGTAGTAGATTATAAATTTTTGAAGTGTCACTATGTAATGTATGTACTTAGGCAATAGGCTAAACCAACCTATAACTTGGTTTGAAACTGTTGAGTCATGGTTTCAAAATTATGGAACCATGACTAGCCTAGCCTTTTAACATTTTAGGCTAAACTTGTCAGGCTTGCAATTTTTTTTTTTCATTTTATTCTTTCATTTTTTTTCTATTGAATATAAATATGTCATATATATATTTATGTACAAAATGTAATGTGTACTATCAAATGTAATGTATCATATATAAAATGTAATATATACATATCATATTCAACATTGTTGATAGGGTCTTTTGGACATGGGCTCTTAGGCTTATCCTGATTTGATAAGTCTTATGGTCTGTGATAAGCCATCATAGGCCCAAGCCTAAAAACACGGCTTATCTAATTATGAGAGGTTTCTAATGATTAGAAGACATCGGATAAGCTTGAAAGATTAAGCTAAACAACTAACTTCTATACTTGTAAATGACGTCAGATGTTACTACCCCATTCTCCAACACTTGTTGACATAGGCAAATGTACCTATTAGTTTATAATATATCAGATTAAGTACAAGTGTCAATCTCTTAAGGACTCTGACTACTAGTAGTCACCATGTCTCTATTATCTAGTTGGCGAATTAAATTTCAAGAAACTTAAAGAAGTAAATCTAAATTATTACTAAAACTAATTTAAAGATTAATTAAGATGTAATTCAAGAATTAACGAGAAAGCAATTTAATTGGAAATTAATTCAAGATTTAATGTTGTACCTAGGTCTTGCTTTCCTTAAATCTAACATGTGATTTTTCTAAAGATAATTTAATTTATCCTTTAATTTTTCTTGACCAAAAGATTAAAATTAATTCCTTTCTCAAGCTAATTAACCCTAATTCCAAAATCATTTATTAGAATCTCTTCTCAATAGTATGACTTAAGATTACATTATTAAACAACAAATTTTCTACACATTAATTTGAAATTCTAGAATAATCTTGCAAATTATCCCTAATCTTACAATAATCCTCATTAACCATGCCTAGATTTAATCTTATAAGAAATCTCTCGATTCTCTTATAAGATATTAAATTTTAGATTACTACATGTGGAAATAATAACCTAAATTATGAAGCAAACATAATTGAACCAAGAAAATAATAAAGAACTAAATTAATCAAATACTAATTATATCACATGAATAGATCTAGGTTTCACAAGACCTAAATATAAAAAATCTACTCACTATACGTTGCAAAATAAGGATCTAAAATCAAGGAGTAGAAAATTATAAGAAAGAAAGTCATGAAGTCTAAATAAGATCAAGTCTTGAATCTTGAATTCTTGATGATCTTTTTGCTCTTTAAGTATTCTTATCTTGAAAAGCTCTCTCTAATTTCATGCCAAAAAGTTTTTCTTTTAAATAAACCCTAACAAGGCTTTATATAGGAAATAAATAAAAAAAAAAAAGTTGGCTAGAAAAGATACAATTGGGGACACAAACTGTGTCTTTTGGTTTCGTCTTAGGTTGTGACAGTTAAAAATAAGCTCCAAATTTACCTAGAAACGACATAGTTGTGTCGTTTGGTTGTGTTGATATCCAAACTTTTATAACTTGCTCATTTTAGCTTCGATTTAAGTGAAATTTGTTTATATCTTCTCGTTTTCTTTTGTAAATCATTTTGAAACCTAGAAGACAAAATTTTACTCAATTAGGTATTATTATATAAAAATAAACTCAAATTTTAGGGAAAATCATCAAAAATCACCATGTATAGTGCAATTAGGAACTCATCACTTACGGATGTGGCTTTGTCCACCAACTTCTCTCCAATTGCCAGCTTGACTCTTTTATAAATACTAGGTCAACACCTAACAGTAAACTACTTAATACTTTGTGTACTTAAGCCTGCATACTGCTCTTAAGCAGTCAGATTCTTTACTTACTCTACTAACTTAAGTATCGAAGTGGTTACACCAAACAATATCTTGGCACTCTCTTACTATGCCTTTTTTTACAGGCTCAATCACTTGTACGAAGCCCAATCTCTCTCAAATCTATACTGCTAAAGATCTTTAGATGACATTTGGCATTGTCTGTAGGAAGCTGATTTAGGTTCCTACCTAAACACACTAAACACTCTTCCAAACATTACCTTTGACCACTATGTCTCGTGTTAATTAAGAACAACCAATTGGTGAATAACTAACTTGTTGAGAACTAACCCCTTTTAGGGGAAACGTTAGGGGAGCACTCAAAGTGCTTGATTGAGGATTTTGCTGCCTAAAACAGGCTACTTCGTGCTTGCCTTAAGGAAGCCGAGAGGTATAGCATACAAACCTAAACCCCCCTTCCCTTCGAAAGCCTTTGATGCCTGCATTAAGCAAAACAAACACCACTAGTAATGGCAAAATGGCAGGGATTAATAACCTAATCCTCCAATGCAGCAACAAATAGTAAGATCTATGACTTCTTGTGATTGAGCCTTCATTGGTAATGAGTAGGTGGCTCACTTTCATGAAATATTGGCACATTCTATAGTGTATCGAGCTCATTCAACAGATGATGTTGACTTTAATGAGCTTTACGTGATTGTGAGAAGGCTTTTTGAGCCATACAGGAGCAAGGCAGCTGGTGACATTAAGCTGATCGCCAACAACAAAACCCTCTTCACTAGGGGTATCTAAGATAAAGTGTTGCTCCTTAATAGTAAGTTTGTGACCCTAGACCAATACTATGACACTAGTGATCCTAATGATCAACTCTTCCACTTTTGTACCCTTATGAACCTTCATGGTCATGGGGATAACATACTGTACAAGGCCTTCTTGGGCACTCTTAGGAAAGTAACTTTGACATGGTTTAACCACTTACCTGAGAACTTCATAACTCTTTTGACGAGTTGGCGTAGAGGTTCAACCTCCACTTCAAGGCTAGCAAGCCCCCATCCAAGGACACATCATCCTTATTTTTGATAAGGTAGAATGAGGGTGAGACTCTGTGAGAATACGTAGCCTGGTTTAATAATGTCATGATCGAGATCCCTTAGTTGGATGAGGGAATAGCAATCTATGTCGCATAGCTTGGCATTCGACGTTTGAGAGACTTCTTTTAATTGCTTATGAAGAGTAAATTGAAGACCTTAGTTGATTTCTAGAATAAGGCCTAGAAATACATAGACTAAGAAGACAATATTTACGCCAAGTGCAACGTTGACCAAGAAAGGTTGAACGGAAAAAAAGAATAAGGATAGATTGTTTGTAAAAGATCGCTTCGATGGAAGGGCATTGAGTAGAGTTGATGGGGAAGGCTTGAGCAATAAGTGACACTAAGCCAAGAAAAACCTAATTTCCCCTCCCATCTATATGCAGCATGCCCCTTTGAATCGACCCATTGCTTAGGTCTATTTCAAGGTGAAGAATAGAAACTTGTTTTAAAGACCCTTAAGATGAAAGGGAATCCTAGTCATTAGAACTCGAACAAATATTGCCAGTTCTATGGCAACTACGGCTACACTACTGATGAATGCTTCTAGCTAAAGAATGCAATTGAGTATGCTTTTTAGCGGGGCTTCTTTGGTGAGTATGTGGCCTAACAGAGAACGACCACCGTTTTGACAATGATGAGTACAGGGCACCTTAGAGATGGTGAACCAAAGGTGCCTAAGTAGAGTGGAATGATGACTGCTACAACTAATTGAGCCCCCAATAGCGTTATAAACATAATTGTTGGGGGGCTGCACCTTGGGAGCCAACTAAGCACGAACAGTTCGGCTAACGCCTTGTTCGAGGTATTAGTAGTTAGAGAGAAGAGATGGAAGTTAGACATTTTGATCTTCTTCTTTGATGAAGATTTGGGAGGGATAGACACCTTCCATCAAGATGCCCTAGTTATAGGGGCGAGGATTGCTAACTTTAAGGTCCTTAAGATTTTGGTAGACACCGATAGCTCCACTGATATCCTCTTCCTACGTATATATGAAAGGATGGGGACTAAGCTGCCTGTTAAGATGAAGCCATATCACCATAATCTCATTAGTTTTAATGGGAGTACTGTTTGAGCCAAGAGAATCATTACTCTTAAAACAGAACTTAGCGATGACGACAACATTGCATGACAACCAATGGAGTTCTCATGATCAACTATCTATCCCCCTACAACGCTTTATTAATATGACTAAGTTTGAATGCATGTGGTGTCATCACTTCATCCCTTCACCTAAAGGTTAACTTCTCGACCCCTACCGGGATAGGAGTTTGTAGATGTAACTAGAAGCTCTCTTGAAGGCTCTATGTTAGAGTCGTTAAAGCCGATAGAGTCTTTGCTCTGGAGATCGACCCATAAGAGAAATTGATTGAGAGAGGTGAGCGGGGCGAAAAAACTGAAAAAGTGTAGATTGGTGCCTCTCCTGACTAGACCATTAAGGTTAAGATTGAGACTTTTCTTGAGGTGAAGGAAGAGATAGTTGCCCTCTTGTGAGTCACTTCAAATAGGTTTGCCTAGTTGGCATCGGACATGCCTGAGATCTCCCCCCAACTTAGCAATCCATAGCCTCAATATTAACTCCACTATATAGCTTGTCAAATAAAAGAAGAGGCACTTTACCCTAGAGAGGTAGGCTACAATTGAGGAAGAAGTACAAAAGTTGCTTAAGGTTGGCTTTGTAAGGGAGGAGAAGTATCTGACTTGACTAGCAAACGTAGTGCTAGTCAAGAAGAAGTTCGAGAAGTTGCTTATGTGTGTCGATTATACTGACCTCAACAAAGCTTGTCCAAAAGACTTCTTCTTTCTCCCCATGATTGACTAGCTAGTCAACTTCACTTCAGGACATATTTTGCTAAGCTTTATGGATACATTCTCAGCTAGATAAAGATAGACCTGAAGGATGAAGTCTATACCTCCTTTGTCATTGACTTTGATACGTATTGTTATACTGTCATGCCTTTTGGCTTAAAAAATGTTGGGGCAACATATCAATAGATCGTGATAAGGTTGTCTAAGCCTTAAATTGAGTGCAATATAAAGGTATATGTTGACAACATGATTACTAAGAGCAAGTAGCTTGATGATCATGTTAAGGATCTCTAGAAAGCTTTTGATCAGATGAGAAGACGTAACATGAAGCTGAATCCTCGGAATTGCGTATTTGAGGTTAGCTTGGACAAATTCCTCAACTTCTTGGTCACCCAAAGGGTATTAGGGCCAACCCTGAAAAGATATATGCTAGTAGGGATATGAAGCCTCCTACCTCAGTCTAAGACATATAAAAGCTCACCATATGGTGGTTGCACTAAGCAAGTTCATCTCTAAGAGCGCCAATAGATGCACTGGATTCTTCAAAATCTTTAAGAATCCTAAGGATATCGAATGGACTCTTGAGTATGTGGTAGCTTACAAGCAGCTGCAAGACTTCTTCGTACACTTTCCTATCCTCTTTAAGCTTATTCCAGGGGTGGACATGTATCTATACCTAGCCATAAGAAACTGGGCACTTTCATCTGTATTGGTTAGAACAAAAGAGAGAGCGCATAGTCCCATATACTACGTTAGCTGTATATTCTAAGGGCTTGAGGTTAGGTACACTCGAGTAAAAAAGTTTTCCTTAGTTATCGTCATCTCAATATGCTACTTGAAGCCCTACTTCCAGGTGCACCAGATCATTGTACTTATAAACCAACTCCAGTGTATAATGCTATAGAAGCCAGATGTATCTAGATGGATGGTGAAATACTTGATGGAGCTTAGCGTGAGTAGAATCTAGTATAAGCCATGAATGGCCTGCAAGGTATAAGTGCTAGCTGACTTCATGGTTAAATATACAGGAGAGGAGGAAGTATCGTTAGGAGATGACAAATCGGTATGAACTCTCCACATTGATGGATTATCTACCTTAGAAGTGGAGGTATGGGTCTCATTCTAACTGGACCGGATAAGATCATAGTTTACTATGCCCTCAAGTTCATGTTTGATATTAGTAATAACAAATCTAAATACGAGGCCTTGATAGCTGGTCTCAAGTTGGCCAAAGAGATTGGTGCCAAGCATCTATAAGTGTTTTTGGACTCTATCCTAGTTGTCTAATAAGTTTAAGGTAAATATGAGGCTAAGGATGACACTATGGCAAGGTACTTAGAGAAGGTGAAGAGCTTTTTAGCTAAGTTTTCTTTATAGACTATTACAAAGATCCCCCCACTTGAAAATTCTGCAACAGATTGGCTATCCAAGCTTACCTCTATGGGGATATAGAAGGTTAAGGTGAAGGATAGGAAAATCTTTATTGAGTACTTACTAGAGAAGAGCATAACTTTGGGCTTAGCAGAAATCTTAAAACTTACAGTATCAACATTAGAGTCGAGTTGGATGGATTCCATCCGAAGTTACTTAGAGTAGGGCATGATCCTAAAAGATAGAAGAGAGACAAAGAAATTGAGATACCACTCCAATAACTACATGTTGGTCGATGATGTTCTATACTACATGGGGGTCAACTTCCCCTTACTGAGATGCCTTCGAGAAGACGAGGGCCTACACATTATAGAAGAGTTGCTCATTAGAGTCTACAAAAACCACATTCAATCCCAAGCCCTTTACATCTGGGCTCTATAGCTCAGATATTATTGTCCTACCATGAGGCAAGATGTCAAAGTCGTAGCCTAGAAGTGTGCCCAATGCCAAAAGCATGCCCCCATTAGTTACGCCCCTAGCAATAGTCTTCAGCCCCTAACTAGTCTGTAGTCATTTGTCCAGTAGAGCATTGACATCCTCGACACTTTCCCTAAGGCCTTAAGAGGTTGGTAGTTCATCATTGTGGCCATCGACTATTTCATAAAGTGGGTTGAGGCAAAAGCTATGGTAAAGTTTACTAAGAGGAGTGTTGAATCCTTTGTTCAGAATAAAATCCTCTTTTAATTTGGGGTCCCATATGCCTTCATTATGGATAATGGGTTGCAGTTTGATAACCTTAAATTCAAAGAATTTACGCCAAGTATGGCATCATGTCGCACTTCATGTCAGTTGCTTACTCTTAATTGAGTGGTCAAGTCAAAGCAGCCAATCAAGTCATCTTTCAAAGCCTGAAGAAGAGAGTAGAACAAGCTTAAGGTGCTTGGATAGATGAGTTGCCCAACATTTTGTAGGGATATAGGACTACCTACTGCACCTCCATAGGTGAAACTCCTTTTCGCCTTGTGTTTGGTTTGGAGGCAGTCCTCCCCATCGAGTTATAACTTCCCAACATTTAGACTCAAAGCTTTAATGCTATTCTTAGTAAGTCCTTACTGCAAGTTAGCGTTGACACTATTGAAGAAATTAGGGATTTTGCTCCAGCTTAAGTAATTGCTTACTAGCACTAAGTAGCCAAATATTACGATTAGAAGGTTAGGCACAAAGAATTCAAGGTTGGCAACGTAGTTTGCTAAAAGTTAGAAGCCATGGGTTCATGAGAAAGACAAGGTAAGTTAGCTCCCAATTGGGAAAACTCAGGTAATCTCTATAAAGGAAAACATCCCTTACCTTGAGGAATTCTCATTTACTGGGTAAGTCAGAATGCAACTGACCCAACCCCTTACGGGTAACCTCAGTAAGGGGGAAACACTCCTTACCCTGAGGAACTCCCACTTACTAGGTAGGTTGAAAAACGTTACCAACTTGGCTTCGTTTGAGTAACCTCAATAAGGGAAAACACTTCTCATCTTGAGAAACTCTTACTTATTAGGTAAGTTAGAATGTCACCAACCTGAACCCCCTTAGGTAACATCAATAAGGGAAAACACCCCTTATCTTGAGGAACTTCTACTAACTGGGTAGATTGGAATGCTACCGACTTGACCTCTTTCGGATAACCTTAGTAAGGGGAAACACCTCTTATCCTGAGAAACTCCTGCTAACTGAGCAAACTAGAACAATACCAACCTGACCCTTCTTAGATAACCTCAATAAGGGAAAATACCTCTTACCCTAAGGAACTTCTACTAACTAGGCAAACCAGAACGCTACTGACTTGGTCCCTTTTAGGTAACCTCAATAAAGGGAAACACCCTCTACCCTGAGGAACTCTCACTAATTGGGTAAGTCAGAATGCCATTGGCATAACTCCCCTAGAATAGCTTAGGTAAGGGATAATACCCCTTGTACATTAAGTGCTAGACTATGTTACAATGAACCGAACAAGAAAGTGAAAAGCATTCAACAAAAGTTGAAGTATGTAAAACAAAGTACTTGAAGAAATTCAAATTCCATTACTAAAGTGGGTATACATAAAATTAAGGTTGGCAACCTAACTTAAAGTACAAGATGTAGGGAAGGGGATAACTATTGCTTCGGATTAATAAACTCCAATAACACCAAAAAATCTAACGCTTTAATTTGGTCGGAGGGCTGGTCCATCAATGGCCCTTGAGATGATTGAGCTTGGGCTGTAGAAGGGGTTAAAAGCTGTTGACTTGGGTTAGTAAGAGGATTACCTTGACCCTGATCACCTTGAGAAGCACCTTCAAGGGTTACCTCCTACTGAGCTAACGGCGTACAGGTAGATGCAGACATATCTTAACCAACCCCAGAAGTAGAAGGGATGCCCTGAACCTTGGCAGCTACTCGAGCAACTTCTCTCTTTTGTGCTTAGGCCACCCTCCTCTACGAAAAGTTAGGGAATTTAGCTAACTAAGGAAGCTTAGGTCGAGCTTGGGAAAATAAGAGAGCACCTTGTTCCTCGTGTACCAAGTGCACTTGGCGGAGATATCCTTAAGCTCTTCTAACTACTGCTCTGTCTTTTGAAAATTGGCAACTGCTATCTTGGCAACGGCATTACTAAGAACCTCCATACTCTCTAATTTGGAGATTCCTTCATCTTTGAAGCTTGCCTTTAGAGCTTTTCAATTTGCTACTCTAGCATAACCTTCTAACTAGCTAGCTCTAGCGATATAGCTTTAGCGTTGTCACACTTTAATGCCTTCATCGCCAATTAGGTCTGTAGCTTGGAGACTGTCACCTTCAGCTCATCGTTTTCCTTTTTGAACTCTCCCTAACTCTCCTCTCTTCATCTAACTTTCGGGAGAGTTGATTCTTGATCCTCTATACGTCTTTAAACTAATCCTTCAGGTTGTTGGCTTGCCTGATGTTCTCCTTAGCAGCGGTTAGCTCTTACTTTACTTCTTGTAGCTTCACCTTAAGCCTAGCTATCTGCATATAAGAATGATGTAGGCTCCGGTTAACCTTAATAAACTTATCTAGATACTTATTAGAAGAAGACTTTGCTATCTTTAGGCCCTTTTGTGTACTAGACATTATTGCATGAAATCCCTTTACCTCTTTCCATTGGGTATTATAGTTGTTGAGCTGAAGCAATACCTGGCTATGGTATTGTATAGAAACGTAAATTGAGATTAGATCAATAACGATAAGGAAGGATATTAATTGTGAAAGACGAAGGCTTACCTGCTAGATGAGTGATCTCAAATGACCCTCTATCTCTATAGGAATGCCTCTTCCTATCCTTGACAGTTCCTCCAGGATGATCCAATTATTAAGGGTATATGACCCCATCGAGGCCTGATAGTTGAGAGTCCGGTGCTACAACATAATGTTGTTGCCTTGGATATCCCACTTCGACCTTGGGAACTTCCTGTTAGTCCTCCTGTTCTTGGGCTTGGAATTATGAAGTCAAAGCTTCTCATTCGAAGATACATATGGCACATTCCTAAACAAATTCAGCTCAATCCCTAGAAACCGGACCTTATTAAGGACATAAAAAAATCCATCCCTAAGCTTGTCAATGCACTTATATGGATGAGCCATTGGCCATTCGTATCGGGTCACTTGGCTTAGGGGCATCTTCCTTATCGTCTTCTTCCTTTTGGCCCCTAGCGTTGCTTCTTCAATAGTTTCTGGGGCCTTTCTTTTCTACTCGATTGTTGCGAATGGAGCGCTGGCCTCGACCCCCTCCTCCTCACCCTTGTCAATAGGGGCAAGCATCACCACATCTGGCTCCTTAGTGCTAGCAGGTTCGTCCTCCATAGTAATAAGTGCAGAGGTAGGGATGAAGATAGTGGAAGGAAGGACCGTACTCACGGGTTCGGTAGCTAACAACTATGTTTGGGGACCAAGAGGAATCCCTTTGGGGGGGGTATAGTAGTTGGTTCAACTCTGTTGGTCTCCCCCACCCTTGACCTCGGCTCTACAACCTTGCCCTTAGGGTCAAAGGCTTTCATGGTTGCTTTGACCTGGCTTGGCGACGCCTTAGTGGCTATGCCACCTAGGGATAGGGAATCTCCCTAACTAATTTCTTACCTACAAAGAGTCAAACAAGCGGTCAAGAAAAAGAAAAGAAAAGGAAACAAATATAAAGTACAAAGCACCATCATTCATCAACTCCGCTATGATTAACACAGACAAAGAAGATCCTTCCCCTATTTCTATTAAGGAGGACATCAGATGAAGCAAAACTTTACATACTAGCATGATAAAGGAATTTGTTTATGAAAAACAAACTTATACCTTCTATCATTTCTTCACCATAACCTTTTTCATGTTGGGGAAGAGCTCGGAGATCGAATACTTAAAGTATCTCTCAACCGTCTCCGCGGCGTTTATTTCATCGCTGTTTCTAAGGGTTATGAAGGCTTGAATCTCCTTCGTGGCCTCAACATCATTGGGATCAAGCTCCTTCTAGGCCTTAGTTTGGACCAATTTGGTTCATCTTATCTAGAAGTTTGCCTCCTTTAGCAGCTCAACCATCAAGAAGTCATTTTGCCAACCCTTGACAAAGTCTATGAGGCTACTAAACAGCTTTTACCTTAGATGGAGTTGGAGGTATAGTCACCCACTTAAGCTTTTCCACATGTAGAAATGGTTGAATAGCTTGGGGGTTGCCCTTATCATCAAGTACTCACAAAGTCCTTAGAAAGCCTTCAACATCCTCTATCCATTGGGAGAGACTTATGCTGGGTTGCACTGGTAGAAGTTAAAGAGCTCTTTTTCAAAGTTTCTTAAAGAGAATTGTTGCCTATACTCTAAACACTTATCAAACACAGCAAGTATTGATAGGGCCTTTGGGATATGAGCTCTTCAGCCCGTCTTGATCTGATAAGTCTCATGGCCTGTGATAAGTTGCCCTCGGCTTAAGCTGAGAACATGGTTTATCCAGTTATGAGAGGCCTTTAGCTGCTAGAAAACTTCAGAAAAGGTTGAAAGACTAAGTTAAACAAATAACTCCTATACTTGTGAACCATGTCAAACGTTATCACCCCATTCTCCAACACTTGTGGATGTGGCTTTACTTACCAACTTATCTCTAACTATTGGCTCTACTCCTTTATAAATACTAGGTCAATATCTAATGGTAAACTACTTGATACTTTACGTACTTGAGCCTACATACTATTCTTAAGCACTTAGACTCTCTAATTACTCAACTAACTTAAGCATTAGAGTGATCACTTGGGACAACAACCTAACGTTCCCTCACCGTGCTCTCTTTTGTCGGCTCAATCACTTGCATGAGATGACAAACACATAGAAGACAAATAAGACAAATTTGATTATCACTTCTTATTTTATAAAAGCCATATAGCAGGTGTTGGAATTTTATTCCAAAACAAAACACGATGGGCAAGGAATGTCCAGTATAAGTGTTTTTATATTAAGGTTGAGAAACAATTGATGCACCTGGCAAAAAGATATAATGTTTGAGTATTTATACATCAAGATTTGAAACAATTTCTTTTTTTTTTTTTTTTCATAATTGTTAGGATAATTACAAGTTCCATATGTTTGTAGCTTTTAATTTTTTTTTTTTGAATAATGATAGGCCAAAACTGGTAGGTTTGAGTTGTTGATTCAAACAAGGTTGTAAGGTTAATCTACCTATACTCGTTTGAATCCGTAGTTCTACTATTGGTTTAGAGCCTATCTTTGAACTATTGGTTCAGAGCCTATCTTTTAAGGGCCAGTTATAAGCTCTTTAACCACTAAGCTAGTTTGCAGGTCCGAACCGGCCCTTATCCTAGTCTAGCAATATAAGTATGGACTTATTATAATATATAATATATAGACATGAATACTCTATTTTCTCGAAAACATATCTTTAACAAAATCTCAAAATTGTTTTTAGAATCTACATACATAATGTATGTGTTTTATATTTTCAAATTTCTCTTATTGAATCTAAATTTCAAAATGGGACATTTTGATAAGAAAGGATCATCCAATGATCATGATTACAATCATACAAAGAAAGAAAGATAATCAAATATTAATACCATTGTCTCAAAATTGTAGCTGGTAATGTATGTTGGGCTCTTATAGTTGAATGGGTCAGATCAATGTGGCTTGAAACTACTTAGGCCAATCTACAAGACATATAAAGGTGAGCAGAACAGTTAACGAATTTGTTTGATGGGGACACGCTAACACTTAAGTTAGTAAGGCTTATGACAGAGTGAGTAATTTGACTAGAGAGAGCTATAAGGAAGAGATTGATGAGAATAATAAGTGAGTGGGAGTCAAAACTTACTTGTTGAGGGAGAAGTTAAGTATTTATATACTCAACTCATGAGCTATTGTCAACTTGTAGTGTGAGACCTTAGGTTTTGATGGGCTTAGAGTTGGTTAGATCTTTTTAGTGGTAGTAAGAATGATTGCTTTTGAGCCTTGTGCTTGTCTTTTCCTCATGAATGCTTGATGCTACTATACCATCGGAGCTACATGGGCGTGAGTTTTCCTAAAGGTGAGCTCACATGAATTCAACCTGATGTGAGTGCTATCGCTAAGCTTTGTGAGGTTTCTATTGACATAGATTCTAGAATTATTCGAGGAGGGGTTCCTCGGAGGCTAGCTGGCTGGCTATATGAGTAAGCTTTTGTTGTAGAGCACATTGCTTGGTTAAACCTTTTATTTCTTCAACTCTCATAGTCAAGATGGCACTGTTGAGTGTTATAAGGTCAAGGGTGGTTAGCTTAGTCCTAGTCGAGATTATGGATTATTAGGTGGCTTTGCTTGGCCATGGCCTCAATGCGATTGGCATTAGCCCCTCTAGGATCGTGGTCTCATATAGATTGATCAAATAGAATTATTGTAGTTCAAAAGGAGATAAATTTAATCTCATGCAATGTCCAAAGTATGGTAGAATGTAAGGTAATGGAATTTATTTCTTATGCCTTTGTTGTGGGTAGTTTCATGTACTTGCAAACTTGTATAAGCCAAACATTAGTTTTGTTGTTAGAATGTTTAGAAGATATCAAAGCAATTCTAACATTGATAATTAGAAAGCCACAAATAAAGTATTTAGGTAGCCAATTACATGCTCATAAAGAAATCTAATCAACTTAATGTGATAAGATATTTGGGTTCAAATTTTGTTAGGTACCTTCAGTAGAAAATCCACTTTCAATTATTTGTCTTCTTTATTGAAAGGAGTAGTTTTATGAAAAAAGTCTTGTCAATTTGTCATGATGGACTTTATAGCATATTTGAAACTGCAATTCATGCATTATGACAAAGCAACTTTGTTTCAAGACTTAAGGTTGTTGACATTATTACTAAGTTACTAAAAAATTTATTATGATAATTTTCAGCAATTTTCTTCTCTAAGAAAAAAAAAATATATTCAAGAGGTACCAACCATATGAACTAAAATATTTTGTTATTAAGGAGGATGTTCAGAAACAAAGAATATGTATTCAACTTATTAGAATTGATTTGATGATAGCAAATCATTTAACGCAGAATTTATAACCAAAGATATTTAAGGAATATGCACAAAGAATGGGTTTTATTTGTAAATATAAATGATATTTCATGGTCATTTGGACACTTTAAGTTTAATTATGTGTTTCCTACTCACATTGATATATTTTTTTATTAATTATAATAGTGTACATATGATGTTTGTTTTAACATGAAAATATTAAAGGAAATGTATGTTGACCTCAATGAATTTATTTCACTTACAAACCAATAATTTGAAAAAGTTACAGACCTAGTTGTATATGAAAAGAAATATGATGATAGAATAGTATATGATTGCTATAACTCACATTCAGTAAAATATGGAAATAGCTAATTAAGTTGAATAAAATGATTAGTTTTATTATGAGCACTTATGATGGTGTTATTAAGTTTAATGTTGTTTGATTATTAAGCGAAATGGGAGATTGTAGGAAAATTTTTGAATGATTTGGCTTGATAATGGGAAGTATCTTTATAAGTTACAGTAGGTTATTTTAATTGCTTATTATGGTATATAGCGATGTTTATGGAAGAATTTCAACCATTCAAAATGAGAATTAGTTATTGAATAACGTATTGAATCTAATCCCTCTATATGATTACTTGATGGATGTATCAAATTAAACTTAAATAGATATAAATTGATACTAAAGAAATAAGATAATGAAAATAACTATTTATTTATTTATTTATTTATTTTTGGCTTGAAGGATAAAGCATTTATACTAAAGAAATATTGTTGTTTTTCATTGTGATTAAGAGATGGATTCATCTCTTACTTTAGGTATAGATCCAAAACTTACATAATTATTATGTCAAATCCTAAACTTACACAAAGCTGTACCGTTGAATTCCATCCGGTTCGTTTGTTTCAGGCGCATGTCACTATTATACTTATTATAGTAGGCCACAGTCATCGAAACCCAAAATATACCACGTGAAATAATTTCAGGAATATGATCGCATGTTTTGTCCCAACGTCGGCTCGAGCGTATGTGACAAAAAACCGACAAAGTACGACGACCTCTGTATTATTAAATTTTACCAAGAAAGTCTAATTTGCAACTTCCCAACATGACCACGACGAGCCTCCATTTTCCCTTCTTTTTTTTTGGCTTAGAACAAGACGATAAGAGACGGCTGTACCTAACCAACGCCATAAGGAGATTCGTATTAATTTCACGTGCTTTATTTACATATAAAACACATGAATGTGTCTCCCTCTCCTCTCCGCCGCTAATTGTTTTTATTGCCGTATGTTTCTCGTGGTTTGCCTGCTGTTTTCTGGGGACCAATCAAACAGTGACATCGAACGCGCTTATTCCTATATAAACCAAATCCCCCATTCCCCTTTCCAATTCACACCCTTTCCCCCCCGTACTTTACTTCCTACACAACTCACAAAACACGAAGTGTTTAAAATTTTGATTTTATCTGACGCAGAATACATACACCTCGAGGGTTCAGGAGATGAAGAACAACAGCTGCGATCTCGAGCTTCGGCTTCGACCCTGTTTCCACGATTCCGATAATCTTTCAGTTTCATCCGCTGATGAGTCTTCCGTTCATCAACACGCTGCGACCACCGAAGTTTCCAGCAAAAGACCGGAACAGCAGCAAATAACCATTTTCTGCAATGGGAAGGTATCTGTGAGCGAAGTTACCGAACTCCAGGCGAGAGCGATCATTATGCTTGCAAGTAGGGATGGGGTTTGCCAAAGGACAAGATTAAGAACCTCTACCTTAGGAGAACAGTCGTCAAAGCTCAAGTCTCCAACTCCAGCTGGGCTTTCCATGAAGAGGTCACTGCAGAGATTTTTTCAGAAGAGGCACCAAAGGATCCAACACTCTTCTTCACCTTATAGCCGCCATCGATCTCAAGCCCCCATGTGTTCTCATTAGTTAGTTAGTTAGTTGAAGCAGAATGTGTAGTTAACAATTTTGAGATGTTCGTTGTTGTACCAAACACATATGAAAATTTTAAAAAGAATCAGTTAATTGAGATCGCTCTACAAGAATCTAGTTTAAATTATTTGCTCCTCATTTTTTTTTTCTTTTTTCATTTTTCATTTGGCAATAATGTTGGATCAGATTAGAGGATCTTAGGTGGCCCTTAGGTTTTATTAATTAATTAAATCTTGCATCTACGATGATGCTTTGTAGGTGCAATAAGCGCAAAAAGCAAACATACTTTGGGAGTTTTGTTGGTGGTTAAGAGCGAGATAGAAAGTTTAAAAGATGTAGGACTTTATTATATTACTTTAGGGTTTCTTGTTAGGGAGGAGCTATCGCCCCCGAGTCATCTAGTGCAACCTGCTCTCCTAGCTGTACACAACTACTATAAAAAAGGCGAGAGAGAGAGAAGGAGAGATTATCATGGTTCTGACATGAAAATTTGTGAGTCTTTCCATCAATGAAAGAAAGCAACATCAAAGTCTTGGTCTACGATTTAGCACTTTCAATTGTGTGCTTTTCGCCTTTTATCAAACCTAAATGAGAATTTTCTCACCCGGAATTTATGCGGAAAATTATTTTCCCAATTTATGATGTCAATATATTTACATAAAAGATGAGTTCGTTTTCAATTTGGATCTGACATGAACAAAATTTTGCTAATATCTAATTAGACAGGCAGGAACATGCATGAGTCATATGGAGACTGATATCTTGATATTTCAATTTTCACTTTAGGATTAATTTAAGCCAATTTCTGTAAGGTTTGAAAACATCGACTTTGGAATGGAAAAATAACGAGTTTAGGGTATTACCTACTTCCAACGGGTGGCTGGCCATTTATAAAATGTGGGTCATGACCTAATGGGTCCTGCAGACCAAGTCATTATGGGGGTAAGTGATAGTCTATAATGGCTCAAGTAGACATTTTACAAGATAGTAAAACTAGTTGTAGGTTGGTAATATTGGATATAGATACGATGGGTCTGGACATTACATGATACAATTTAAATAAATTAGTGTATGGAAAAATGTAATTCAAGACAAATAGATTAGATCTATTTAAATATTATTAAATTTGTGTTTGGGTTTGAGTCGAGTTTTTAGACTTAGAACCGAACGTAGACACGAGACGTGCTATATATTGTTTCTAATTGGCATTTTGTTACATAAATCAATTCTTTTTAAGTCAAAATTTCAATTAAAAGTATGAGATATTTGGAACTATATATTCTTCTTACTATATTGTAGCTTAAATAAGTAAAAAATTATGAACTTATATGTAAATTCTTTAACTATCTCTTTTGAAAATCTAATAGATAGTGTAATAAAATTTGAAATTAGCATTGGTAATAATACTAATATCTATTTATGTCGTGATTCTATTTAATTCAATGATGTTATGTTGAACCAAAGAAAAAAAATAAAGAATAAAAATCAAAGAAAATAGAGAAACAATTATTTCTTTGTTTTTTTTTTTTTTTTTGACATGAGTTGGCAATGTTAAAAAATGACATGGGCATTTTGAAGTATAGGGAAAATTCTAATGAACTTTGAGTATAAAAAGGGCCACTTAAGGTTTGTGAAACCCTTTTTGTAGTTCTCTTAAGTGTTGCACACTTTGCTTAGGGTTTTGTACAAATTCTTGAAGCAAGGAAAGGCATGGTATATAGCATGATTTAGCGAGACTGAGGTAAAAGAGATTAAGGCAAGTGATGAAATTGCTCTCTTTCTTAAGGTTTTTAATAGATTTCAATGAGGAACTTGTTTTCCCTCATAGGATAGCACCTAAAACGAATTCATAGAGGTTATTTGGGAGTCTTACATTGGATTTTTGAAGGTGGATGTGAGTTTTTTCGATCCTAATGGTAAGAACATTTGCTTAACCTTTACATGTATTGTTTCATAGGTTATGAATTTTGAATTCAAGAAGAGCAGGGTTGAGTTTTGATCATAGATTGATGTTTAAGAGATGTTTAAAGGAGTAGACGATTGAGTTATTGATGGATGAGCGAGTTGGGAGTAGTAGTTTTTGAAAGACGGTGAATAGTGGGGTTGTTGGGTAGGTAGGGGTAGGTTTGTGATTGCGTTGTTGCAATTTGTAGAAATTTGCAGATTGTAGCAAGTGTCCAAACACCATCCCCCATAGCGTCTGGATGTTAAGGGCCTGATGCTCTTTTTAGGATGGTGTTTAGATGCTAAATGAACTAGCATTTGGATGCTTTCGACCCTTGTTTCTTATAATGGTGTGCCTTGCAGTTTTTTGGGGTTTTTTTTTAAAGATGTTTATAAATCCTAAACCCTTTCTTAAACCTTTTTAATCAAGAATCATCATTTGAAATAGTTTACAAATCAAACTAACTTCTTAGTTATCTTAGATTTCTCATGTAGTTCCTAAGTAAGCATAAGTCGTTTGAGTTGCTGAGTTAGAGAACATCATCAGTTTAGTTCAAAATGCTAAGTGGGTGTATTATTTCTTATGTGAGCAGGTGGTGAGGCACTTGATTTAGTTTCTAATGAGTCGACGAAACTAGGTATAGGATCCTTGCTTATGTTGTGTGGTTACTAGTTAGGAAAATGAATCAGACTTAACAAATTATTCGACCCTAATTGTGTTATGTTGCTTGTGCTTGGCAGGGCCTAAGGAACTGGAAAGACCAGGCAAAGGGGTGGCACCCCGATGATCCTTGTGCGATGGTGTCTTGATTAGAGTTTTTCTTGAAAATGATCTTAATTGATTTAAGTTTTTACATGGATACTTGGTTATTTGATTACTAAGGTGTTGGGAAGGACTTAATACCAATACTCTACGGTAATATATATATGTATGTTTGTGTGTGTGTGGTGTGCATGCATCAGGGTCTTTACTACCCCTATGTTGCTTGACGAGCTTAAATAAAGATAAATAAAAGACAGGTTGTTGCATTATTTTATTCTCTACTTTTGTATGTGTGATTGGAATTACATGTTCACTCGCTTGTGTTTGATGTGTTCCATACTAAGCATTGCCTCATCCCTTCTTAAAATTTTTAGGGTACAAGTTTGGCAATGCAGTAGATTGTTATATATATTATGATGAGTTTCATGTAAGTTGAGTAGCATTGTCGTTTTGGTTGAATTGCATAACAAGCTTTAGTTATTTATTTTAGTTTGTATTATGGGTAACAAGAAGTCACTTGAGACTTCTCCTATTAGTATTGTTGGGAGTTTGTTGGTTCTAGTGGTCGGTTGGATGAGATACTAAGTTTTGTCATGATGGTTTATTAAGATAAAAGATATTAAATTATATTTGAATTTCTTGTCATTAAATAAAACAAGTTGAAAAAGTTGATCATTTTGTATCATTTGTACATTAAGGATGTTATAGACATCCACGATATTGAAGAAACACCACCAGTATTGATGGTTGGTTTTCATGTGGAGGAGTTAGCAAGTTATTTGAGACATTTGACCTGTCAGTAGAGACTAGGGATATATAGTGGGCTATATCGTTCCATGTTCTGGGGTGTTATTACTAAAGTGATATCAAAGCTTAGGTTTTGGATCATAGAAAAGTTAAGAGTGGTAGATTGTAGCATAACTTAGGCTGATAAATCATAAAAGAGTATAGGTTATGAATCTTTAGGAAATAATTTGTAGGATAATGAGATGGCAAGAGTAGGTAAAATAAGGGGTTGTTTAGAGTCAAAGTAAACCATTACCTTAGTTATTTTACCTTATATACATGATTTGTTTTCTATATCTTTCTTTCATATTTTATTTGCTATATTACTATGTTTTGCTTATGTATTTGAATATTTATCTATTTACTTGATTTGATTATGCCTTCGTTTTAGGTAGCTTTTCTCTTGTTTCTCTTGTCTTCTTCGGTTATTAAGAATTGAATGTGTGGAGTTGAGGAGTTGTAATATAGAGGGAGATGGTGTAGTTTTGTTAAGATTTTCTCCAATAAGCTTAGTATAATGATTAAAAAGTCAAGTGTAGGCATAGAATATTGTCAAATATAAATATTAGTTAGTAGTAGTTATAGAGAAAAGATTTGAGAAGCCACCAACAACTCTATATCTATGTTTACATATAATACCATCAAATCTACATAGCAATTTATATTCTAAGAATTACATACTCGACTTGCAACCCTTAGTAATGTTAAAGGCTAGATAGACTCAGAAATGGATGAACACACTCATTAGGTCGACTAAGATACTCGCTAGGTCAATCAAGCACCTTCTTAGTTGACCAAAACATCTATTATGAAGATGTTAATAAGCATAATAGTATAAAAGACATAAGGATATTTACAAATCCAAAATGAATAAAAAAAAAAATTGAACTAAGAAGCAAACAAGTAGGGTATTTACAAATAATAATAATAAATAGCAAAAGTTTGATGGATACACAAAAGTTACAAGTACTGAACCGCTTCACTGGACCATACAAAGTGAATAGGAACCACATCTAAATCCATTGCAACCTAAACATGTATTATGTAAACATAGTTAATTATAAATTAATGAAGAAAATAAAATGAATAGTTCGAATATTAAACATAAAACTATTTTTTAGAAGGGGGAGGGGGGGTGGGGGTGGGGTTGGGGTGGTTGTTCAACAAAACAACTTATCGAAACTTGGCATATGTACATTTGAATTAGAGCCAATGAATATTTCTTCTCTCTTATACAATGGCGTGTCACGTCCCGAAACGGCAGAGTCGTAACAGCCCTGCCATGTAAACAGCCCTGCCATGTAAACCATCCTAAGATAGAAGTTGGCCTTACAACCGCTATCTTAGACCTGATCTACACAAGGCGTCCACGACTAACCCGCTTTGAAGTAAACAGTTTGTAATTTAAATAAATTGTTCATATAAGAAAGTGAGAAAATATATATATTCACTATAGTTTAGTGATTACAATTATCGTTTGCAATATTTCTCCAAAATATATTTCCTAGTTATTACATTATAAAAAAAAAAGAATGAGAAGTTCTAAAGTAAAAGCTTAAACCTTAAACCTTAAAAATATATGTTCGTTCATCAATATTTTTCCTCATTCCCCAAGATCTAGCAGTTGCTAGCTTCAGAGTAGTTGTGGCCGCTTCTTAGCCAGCGCCTACACGACGTCTATAGGGATGTGAGCAACCACAGCTCAGTAAGTTAGGACAGAGGACTTAAAACTATACTAGAAACACAACAAGGTTTTCAATCACTTATTAGGTGCAATGCATGTGCAAGCAAATGCCATTGCACGATGTTGTCTAGCTTGTCGTGAGATTAGAGAAATTGCGCCTACTCTAATCCGGGTTGAGGAGTTGCCATTAATGTAACAGCAGCTTACGACCAAACCCAGGCTTGTGCAATGAAGACCTCACTCCTCCCGCGACTACCTTCGAACCACTAACTTCACCCTCGCCGCAACCTCCTCTCTTATCACTTAGTTCGATTAAGGATGAAGAAGGGACCATTATGCAATCCTGCGCTATCCCTTTCGAAGGGGTCAGTATTTGGTCAGAGAGTCTAAGTTCCCCTAATGGGTTACCATGCATGTCCGATTATGATTACTAGTCATATATTTGATTAAGTCCAGTTTAGGGTGATCAATCATTTCATACAAATCATACAATACATGCCAGAGCAGTAAACAAAATCATAGCATCACCCATAATTAAACACATGCACACATTCAACTATCTAACAAGCACAACTAAGCATAATCTTAAGCTTCCAAAATACAGCATCGTATTAATTCCAACTTACCTCGACTCCTCGCTCACTCACTCGAGGTCTGATTTGCTCAAGCAATCGCCGATCATCCCTATAATACAAATGTGATTTCAGTTTTTCATATAACTATTATAGGTTCATTTTATCCTATAACGCTTATTGTTATGTTTTGTTTAGGGTTTAATATGCCTAATTATCTAGGACTTAAGTCTTTTACAATTATTCTAGGTTTCGGTTTAGGTTCGGGTTTCGCATTGATTTCTAAATTAGATTCTAATTTGATTTCTAGGTATTGTTTTGTACTCGGACTCTAGAAATTCGTTTCAACTCTTAATGTGAAACTAATCCCATTATTTCCAGATATTCTAAATACGATCACTACCCCTAGTTAGTATTTTATTTCATCCGGTACACTTAAATCTGTATTAGTGTACCGAATTTACTCCTGTTGTGAGAAATTTTTACATTTTTCATATAATTACCTAAAATTAAATTTTGTTTCAGATTTACTATGTTATGATTTTCGTTATTTTATTATCTAATTAAACCTAATTTTTCATATTCATTAAATTTCCAATTTTACATATTCCTAATTTTCTACATTTACCACATAACACCTTCATTATTTACACTTAACACTCTATAGACTAGGATTAGGTTTCCACATCAGAGATTAACATCCCTAAACATCTAATTACTATCTAAATCAGTAATTAGTGTCTTAATCACCTAATTGACCCAAAATCACCCAATTTTTCCATCATTTTAGGACTAAAAATTAACTAAAAAATTTTGAAAATTAATTTAAAAAAAATGGCTTCATAGCACTGTTCTATATCACATAAGCATCCTACAGAAAAAAATTGAGCTCCAAACTACACTCCTAAGGTCATTTATTTCTAAACCGAAATATACTCGGTTTTGCACGATTTCTTAAAGATCATATATTACGGGATATATTTTCATCAAAATAATATTTTTTCTACAAACTACATATAAAAATATTTCAGAATAACAAAATTCATAATTTTCTAATAATATTTACTATTTTTACAAAATTACACAAGAATTGGGCTGGAAATCGGACTCATCGATCTGGGTGGCTCCGGCCACCGTTGGCCGCCGTGGCTTTGTCGGCAGGCTTGGGCACTGCCACCACCGTGTGGTGGTGGTGGCCGTCCACTTCCAGCTGTTTGTTTGGTGGGGGTTCCCTTTAAAGGCCCTAATTGCACAGTTTTTCCTAATTTTTTTTCTAACCTGAATTTTTCTCTCAATTTTCACCTCTCTTTATTTTTCTCACTTTCCAATCTACCCAAATGAGCTCTGTGATTTTTCCTGCTATTTATAGGGCTTTAGAGGATTTATTGTGCATTAAATGGGACAAGACAATTGCCTTATCCCTTATTTTTTGGCTTTTGTGTTGTTTTAATTTAATTGTCCGAATTTTTTCTTATTTTTCCCAGTTGCCACGACCCAATTTTGGATTATTCATGATTTTTCCTTAATTAATTATGAATTTTCTTTAAGCATTTAGTATTATTTTAGCACATTTTGCGTATTTTAAGTAATTACGTGTATTTATACTTATATGTAAATTCATATATAGTACAAATAAATATTCTTAAATATTATTTAGGTAATTCTATTATTTTTAGTATACATATAATCTATCTCTAGTAATTTATTAGTTATTAGATTATACTTTTTGCCTTTTCGGCAATTAGCAATTATTATGCTTAATATTTGAAAATTTTATAGGCTCCTATTTTATTACTTATTTTCTTAAATTCAAGTTTACGGGGTCATTTTTACTAATATTTCTCTCAATAGTTTATAATTTGGGGTTTGATTTGATCCTTTAACCGATCGCCCTCAACCTTATGTTCTAAGTTCAATCCTACGGTCACTTGGTTTAGCTTTAGGGCTTACATGGCGTGTCGTGTTAGTTTTTTTGAGTTGGTAGAAGTCTGGTTAGTTTATCAGTCTATGTTGAGTCCTAGTGTCGATATGGTCTTGTTGAGTCAATTCAGCGTCATGTTGAAATTCATTATCTTTGTTCATATGTATACTTATATTGAGTTGTAAAGGATATGATCTATTGAATACTAATTAAAGACAATGAAAGTAAGAAAAGTTATGACAAATAATAAGTATCAATGGAAAAAATAAAGGATTTAATTAAGTTATACCCCTTCTTCAATAATTAAATACATTAACTACAATAAGAACGAACGATAAAAATATTGAAATATAACAAAATGATATTGAACTTAATTGTTGCAAATTGTGACTAAGAACAAATAAGACTAGTTACTGGATGGGTTAAAACTTGTAGAAAGCTCGAAAATGATTAATGGGGAAAAGTGCGAAAGGGTAAAAATGAAGAATGAAACAGTAAGCAAACCTACGAACAATTCCAGAGGATATGACGTACTAATGGAACTTTCGAGGACTCATGGCTCAATTCGATATGGCGTATGAATTGAGTCGGTGAGGTTACTCGCCACCTTATCTTGCTTAAGGGAAGTAATATGAGTGATGTTGAGAGTAAACAAATAGTATTTACGTAAAGAAGAAAAAGTACTCAAAGAGTATATATTAAGAATGATTTGATGTTCTCACAGTTACAAGTACAAGGGTATTTATATTCATAAGTTAGGGCAACCAACTTAAAAAGGAAAAGACAAAAAGGGTATTTCTTAAGAAAGTAATGTACATGATATAAAAGGGTAAAAACAAATATACATGAAAAATAATCATTGGTGCAACGGATTCTACACATGATACTATACATGTGGCGATACTACATTGGTGAGATTGTTAAAGGATGCGGACAAAAAATATGGACAGATGGGCTTCTTCGAGTAGGGATGACTTAGTCAGTCTGGACTCTTTTTCTTGGCTTCTTGGTAAGGAGGTTGCCGAGTAATTGGTTGGCTTAGCATTGGAGAGTAATCATCAACTTGGTATACTGTAGAAAAATGGGTAATCATACAGCGCGGCATGAAGGGTAACTTAATAAGGAAGTACTCGGCCTTGGGAGGGGTTGGTTGGAATAGAAGGATTCGTTGTGCTAACTCCTCTAATCTTTGAGCTTGATTGCGAGTTAGAGGTCTACTAACTTGATTTCTACCATTAATAAAATTCATTGAACTCAATTAAATCATAGAAATGGTACAGAAGCTTTTTGTAAATGCTAAATTACACTGACAATAGATACTATAGCGATAATATAATCCCAAAGTCTAAGGAATAAATTAAAACAATTAATATAAACATGAGAATAAGTATGTAAGAACAATAATAATAATTGACAATAATAATGAGCTTAGGATGAGTAAAGAAGGTATATAGTAAAGTGAAGTGTATTAACTGTTAGAGGCTAAAGTAGAGGTTAATAGTGTTGTGATTGATTATAAGTGGATGAGAAGTGCAATAAATAAGAATTTTGCAATTGGATACGAAAGTACTTAGTGCAATAGGGACAAAGGGTAGAGTCATATGCATCAATGGAACTAAAATGTAATTATAATAGAAGTATTGTAGACTAGTAAGTGGAGTGGTCCCTTAAGTGAGAATGTATGGAAAAGTTTACATTTGTGTATTTAATTACGAGTAAAATTTTTGGAAGTTGTATGGAGAAAATTTAAAGATTGTAATTAGAGACATAAAGACAATATAGTGAAGAAAACTTAGAGAATCGAACTTCAATTGAAGGATTGCAAATATATAAAATGAAGAGAGTGAAGGAAAGTTGTATAGATAAAGGAAGCTTGGAGAGAACTTTACTATTTTGGGAAATTTAGTTTTAAGTTGATGGTATTGGGATAATAATCCCAACTTGAATATTAAAGTCAAAGTGGACTAAAGAATAAATGTGGTAGGAGTTTTTAATACCTTATATTAAAAAAAAATTACACTTAACATGGAGAGTTTTTATAAAATCTAAAGATATTTAATTTAAGAAACCAATGGAGACATCAGAATTTAATTTTATAACGAGATAAATGCTTAAGTATGCAAAGGGCAGATTTCAAAGGTAGGAATGACCTGACATGTAAAGGTCAAAAGGTGTAAGGTATGGTGAAAGATAGTGCATGCAAGTCATAGGCTAGGAATCTTATGGTGGATTGAGAAGACCTAGCTGTTAGCAAGCTAGAACGATTCTAAAATTAGATGATGGAAGAAAAGAATTCCACTATCTAAATAAATGAGAAGTAGACATAAAGGTGGAAAATCCAAATGTTGTAATTGGAAGCTTGAGTTTGAATTAAAGAGGACATATGGAGAGATAAAAATTAGTTGAAAGATTGTAAAACGAGAGAAATGGGGAGAAAAGGAAAGTTGTGTGGATAAAAGTAGCTTGAACACAAGTATACAAATGTTATTATAGGAGATACTAGTTAAATCTTGATGGAATTAGGAAAATGAATCAAGTTTGATTTCCTCAGATCAAAGTGGACTAAGAGATAAAGGACAAAGAAGTAGTAATGCTGGAGATTGATAGAGTTTAAGATTAAGCAGAAGACGTTGTTAAGAACCTGAAACTTATTTAAGAGACAAATAGGGAATCCAAGAATCTAATATTGTAATGGGAGATGCAAGAAGAAATAAGAAGGAAGTATTAAGAGTTTTCCATTTCAAAAATTCAACCAAACTTTTAAGGAAAAAAGTTTTTGTTAAGGTGGTGGTTGGGGGGTGGGGTGAGGAATTGTAACACCTAAACCAAAGGAAAAATAAAGAACAAAAATAAAAAAAAAGGAAAAATAAAGAAACAAGTGGTGATTTTTTTTTAAAGGACATGAGTTGGCAGTACTAAAAAGCAATAGGGGCATTTTGAGGCATAAGAAAAATTCTAATGAACCTCAAGTGTAAAAAGGGCCACTTTGCCTGGGGTTTTGTGCAAATTCTTGAAGTAAGGAAGGGCATGACATATAGCGTGATTTAGTGAGATCGGGGTAAAAGAAATCAAGGTAAGTGATGAAATCACTATCTTTCTTAAGGTTTTTAATAGGCTTCAATGAGGAACTTGTTTTCCCGTATAAGACAGCACTTAAAACGAATTTGGAGAGGTTATTTAGGAGTTCTACATCAGATTCTTGGTAGTGGATGTGAGGTTTTCCAATCCCAATGGTAAGAACTCTTACCTAGCCTTTACATGTGTTGTTTCATAGGTTGTGAATTTTGAATTCAAGAAGAGCATGGTTGAGTTTTGATCATAGATTGATGTTTGGGAGATGTTTAAAGGAGTATAGGGTCAAGTTATTGATGGATGAGTGAATCGGAAGTGGTGGTTTTCAAAAAAATGGCAAAGGGTAAGGTTATTACGTGGGATGATGAGTAGAATTCTATAGATTGCGGTGGGCCTGACATGCTCTTTTGAGCATGGCTTCTAGATGTTAGACAAACTAGCATTCGGATGCCTTCGACTTTTGTTTCTTACAGTGGCATCCCTTGGAGTTTTTAGAGGTTTTTTTAAAATGATTATCAATTCTAAACCCTTTCGTAAACCTTTCTAATCAAGAATCATCACTCGAAACAATTTACAAATCAAACTAATTTCCTAGGGATCCTAGATTCCTCATGTAGTTCCCAAGTAAGCATGATTCATTCGAGTAGTTGAGTTAAAGAACATTATCAGTTTAGTTCAAAAAGCTAAGTGAGTATGTTGTTTCTTATGTAAGCAAGTAGTAAGGCACTTGATTTAGTTTCTAGCAAGCCGATGAAACTAGGTATTGCATACTTGCTTGTGTTATGTGGTTGCTAGTTATGAAAATCAACCAGACTTAATAAATTATTCATTCTTAATTGTGCTGTGCTGTGCTACTTGTGCTTAGATAAGCCCAAGGGACTAAGAAGACTAGATATTGGGATAATACCTTAATGATCCTTACGTGACGGTGTCTTGATTGGAGTTTTGGTTGAAAATGATATTGGTAGATTTTTGTTGTTACATGGATACTTGGATATTTGATTACTAAAGTGTTGGGAAGGACTCAACATCAATACTTATATGTGTGTGTGTGTGTGTGGGTGTGTACACACGTGCGCGCGCGTGCGCATGTGTGCCAGGGTCATGTATACCCCTATATCACTTGATAGGCTTAAACAAAGATAAATAAATGAATGGTTATTGCATTATTTTATTATATATTTGTATGCATGTGATTGAAATTGTATGTTCACATGTATGCATTTCATGTATTCCGTATTAGGCTTTAACTCATTCCTTCTTAAAATTTTTAGGTGCAGGTATAAGTTTGGTAATGCAACAGATTATTATGGATATTACGATGTTAGTGGGAATTTTTCCATATAGGTTGAGTAGCATTATGGTTGTGGTTGAATTGTATAATAGGCTTTAGTTATTTTTAGTTATTTATTTCAGTTTGTATTATGGGTCACAAAAAGTCATTTGAGACTTTTCCTATCAGTGTTGTTGGGAGTATGTTAGTTATAGTGTTTAGTTGGATGAGATGATAAGTTTTGTCATTATGGTTTATTAAGACAAGAGATGGTAAGTTGTAGAAGTTGATCATTTAGTACCATTTATGGACTAAGGATGTTATAGACATCCATGATATTGAAGAAATACTTCAAGTATTGATGGTTGATTTTTATGTGGAGGAGTTAGCAAGTTATTTAAGACACTTGACATGTCAATAGAGTCTAGAGACATGTGGCAGGCTGTGGCATTTCAGGTTCTAGGGCATTTTATTTGTAACTTAAATTTGGTAATTATATATATATATATATACTATATCGTAATTTAAATGGATAAAAAATTACAAATTTATATATAGATTCTTTGACTATCTTCCTTAAAAAACCAAAAAACGATGTGATAAATTTAGAAATCAACACTAATAGTAGTAGCAATATTAATATCCATTTAATATATGATTTTACTTAATTTAGTGATATAATATACTTTAAATTTTCAGATTTTTTATATTTAGTAAAATTCTGTTTTATTAAAAACTTTTGTTTAAGTTGTATTTTTTTTTTATTAAATATAAGATATTATATGATTTGTTTTTTGTAAAATTTAACTATTATTTTCATTCTTTTCCCTTTATATTTATAAATATTTTGTAAATTTATTTGTAACTTTTTAACCTATAAATAATATCAAATATAAGATAAGTGAGATATGACATAATAGCATGAAGTGTAGGCCTTAATATAAATGAGTTAAATCAAATACTAGACATATTAGGTCATGGGTTTAGGTTTTTAGTCACAGTTAATAAATGAATTGTGTCATAGGTTTAGGCTTTTAGGACAACGAACCCATATAGATAAGGAAAAGAGATATGAGACGACAACACTGATTGCTAACCCTAACTAGCTATGATTTTTTATGTTGATTTAAGGGAATAACTTAGGAAATAAATAAGCTATTATTTACTTTAATTTTATCTAATGAAATATTAAAATCCATAAATATGAAATTAAATTCTAACTCGAGCTTGACTTGCAACATATAAGTATAATGAATGGTAGGTGATGCACTTGACAAAATTAGTAACAAATGACACGCCCATGATCCCTCCATAACTAACTTTAATATGGTTAGAGATTCAATGAATGGGAGAATGGATCTTATTTGCCATATCTATCCTTACCATGCCAACAAATATTCCCATAAGCCTTTAAGGTAAGGGAACCACGTTATGTAATCCTCGATTGTTACGTTTATACACTAATTATCTTTCTCTTAACCATATTATATGATTCAATTATCAATCTAAAATTTATTAAGTGGCTATGTTATTTATTAAGTGATGGTTAGGACTTACCTACTATATTTATGAAACTCTTATGAAAAAAATATAAAAAATTATATATTTTTAACATTTCAAAATTTTTAATTTTAATTAATAAGATGCATAACTCACACATTTGCACTTATAGAATGTAATAATATAGTCATGCAACTAAGTAAGCTTTGGTAAGGAATCGAACTGGCTCGGAATCGCCGATTCACTATTCTAAAAATGTGAAATCGTTACTACGTAACTCCCACCTAATTCTGGGTTAGCTTAATAAGCTTGGTGGTTCACCAGTCTTGGCTAAATTTTTTATTTTTAATTCTCATACACTTTTATGTGCTCCTTCCCTCTCTTGTCATTTGTATAGCACATGCTTACAAAAGCAAGCCTTTCACCTTTTGTTTTTTTTTTTTTTTTGCCATTAGTTGTTACTTCTCTCTCTCTCTCATGACATGTGATATGTTACATAGAAAATGTCATGTCGATTGTTTTCATTTCAATATCTCTCTCTCATGGCTAAACTAATCACTTCCTTTCTCCCTCGCCTCCTTACCCCACCTTTACCCCCCACCCCCTTAACTTCCCTTTTTTTCTTTTCCTCCTCTCTCCTCTTTCCCCCTTTTATTGTTCACATGGAAAAGGAATTGCAGGCCATCTAATTGCCTTTTCCTTACCACTTTAAATGTAGTGTATGCTTGTATTTGTAGGCTTTGTTTATTATTTTTCTTTTATTTTGGGTTAACTTGATGGTTTTTGAATCATTGGTCCACAAAGGTTGCCAGGGTTAACACATTTACACCCATTTGAAGTGGTGATTCCACCACCAATTCAGACTCAACCTAGCAAGCCGATTTACAAGCCCCAACTAGCTCTTATGCAGGTCTATGTTTGAAGCTATAATTAAAATAAGTGTAACTTTCAAACAATGAAATTTATTAGAAGAATCTAATAAGGACCCTAACTTTCCACTTGCCATTTCCTTAAGGAAGAGACCATTAGCTATGATTGAAGAGAGGAATGCTTGATTTAAGCCCTTAAACAAATTTCTTTTCCACTTCAATTTTGATTCTTATATGTTGGTGGATTTCATTGAAGGTCAAAATTGAATAATTGGAATTGATGCTTGAGCATTTGGGCTTGAATCATGGGTGAAGGCACTTATAAAAACACACTGGAGTTAGGTCCAACATGGGTGCTCTGATGTAAGTAAGACACTTATGAAAGAAGGTTAGAGTAACAAGTAAGTCAGTTAAGATCCACATACTTAGGGGCCTCATCATCTATTTATAGGAGATGAGGTCGAGATATTTTATGAAGGTTTAAGTGTATCATAACTTTAAGCTTACCTTCTTAAATAGGCATATTCTTAATTATGCGCCTTCCTAAATAGGTAACCGTATTTAGTTGAATAGATACGTATCTTCTAGAAGTCGAAATATATCTTTAATAAGGTTTTACCTTAGATACGAGTGACTTTGTATCTATTCCGACCTAGCTAGGAATCTGTGGTCCATATGAGCTTGAAGGAGCCCTTAATGGGGTAAGCCTGGGCTAGAAATAATCCCATAGAGTAATGTAGAGTTCCTTGATGAAGAATGGGCATTTCTTAAAGGGAGTCAACCTAAGCTAAATAGGCTAGGTCTATGTAAGCTCAGAGGAGCTCTCAGGAGAGTAAGGCTTATAAGGACACGACTTAGGGTCAAGTTGGGTAAAGACGTACAAGTAAGCTTACTTAAAGGTGGTGTAGCTTTTTGCTAAAGTTGGTGAATGCCCCAAGCTTAACCTATAAGTAGGTCAGGCAAGTCCTTTGGTTAACTTGCTATTAGGTCATAGGTCAAGTCGTTAGTTGGGTTGAGCTCACATCAAGTTGGGCTTTCTCTTATGGTTTAAGAGCAAGAGTAAGTTTAGATTGGGCTTAGGGTTGCTAAGTCCACAATCACCTGTTAACAATATAGAAATGAAGAAAAAAAAATCCAAAAGATCTAAATCATGCTAACTCTAGCTTCAACCCTTAAACCAAAATCAAACTTTAATCCTTAACCTTATTGTATGCCCATTTCGGGTAAAAGAAAATGCCATATTTATAATTTGATTTCAATTTCTTAAGTAATTTAACAAATAAAAAACAAATAGGATAAACTTGTGAAGTGGACCTAAGTTATGTGATTCAGAACTCATTAAAATGAAATTATGATATTTAGAATTCCTTAAATTGGAACTTTAGCCTTTATTCAATCAACTAAAAGCCTTAACCCATTATATACTAAAAAATGAATTAGAATAATATAGAAAACCTATACGCTTGATGTTTTTCGTAGAAACTACTTTATAGTGTTATAATAACTAGGACCTATACCATAACCTAACCAAGAACCTAGAGTAAAATATAAAAAGAAAAAAAAAGTAAAGAAAAGAGAGAGAAATAAAATCAAACCAAATCCACCTAGGTGATTGGCTACCTCACCAATGTAGTCAACTACATTAGCTAAGTAACTAATTTCCAAAGCTTTGTAGTCACTCCTTTTAGTTTGATTGTCAATTGTAACAAGCCCTAGTTAATTGCCCTTTTACCAAGTTGACCCTATTCTGCTTTTTGTTGCTTAAGTCTTATTCTAAAACTTTTCTTAATTTAGTTTTTTACCATAAAATTTAGATTTACTCTAAAGTCCATATCAAGAATAATTCAAAGGTTATAGAAATTTTTTGAAATGTTTTTGATACTACGAAATTGTAGTATTATTGGAAGGAAAAAAAGCTATTAAATAATCACAATAATAGTATGAAAGTTACGTGGATGGGCGTAGTGGATCGGACTATTATGGATCGATACAAGTAATGATTTCAATGTGAGATGGTATTGTTTTTGGTATTTTGGAATTTTAGGATTTTGGATCTACTTGATTCTTAGTTGCTTAGGATGTAGGATTTATTTCTATCTGCTGCCTTCACCCTAAATAACCAATAACCGAACATGTACTTTACCATTCTTTGATGTGTTGCATGTAGATAATCTTTATGAACATGTGTGGTTCTACATCGAATATGCTTTATGCCGGGTAATTAATTATTGGATTTCATAGCTCACTTTTTTTTTTTTTTTTTCTTGATTTGAAAACATTTCATGTATTAATTAAAACTTGGGGCAAGAAGATAATGGAAAGCAGAGTTCAAAAGCCAAATGTGTACTGATAAAAAACATGAGTCACGGATCGGGGCATCATGCCCTTAGGATTCACGATGTGGCATTCTTTTGAGTCCTAATTACGTAGAATAAGACAAATTAAAACGAAATAATTCTCATTGAAATCGAAAGCGATCAAATCAATAATGTCGACAAAGGCATGTGGTTTCCATTTCTTTTCAGGGCCAAGACAACAAGATACAGAGTATAAAATTAAACATGCAGAGGTTCATGTTTCACGTGCGGATATATATCTCCAGTTCATGAACAGAGCACAGCCACTGAATTTTCATCATAGTGCGTTTCTCGTGCATTACGTGTCATTTCCATATCCATAAGACATAGGACCACCTGTCGAAACGCCTCTTCCCTTGCTATAATGTTTCCCCATATGCATAATATATATCTCTAAATCCATTTGGATTTACACATGACTTTCCCTTCTACAACCTACAGATACTCATACTTTGTTTCCTTATAAGAACAAATTGAACGAACCCATCCTTCAGAAGCTGCAGCTTTAAATATTTCCCCACTCACATTCTTTCGACGATATTCTTGTTTCGTTTTGACATCCAGATTGAATACAATTTGAAGATGATGAAGAACACAAACTTCTTCGATCTAGAGCTCCGGCTTCGACCCTCCTTCGATGATGACGATGACTCTGATCTTTCAGTTTCATATGCTGATGAGTCTTCTGTTCATCAACATGCTGAGACCACCCAAGTCTCGAGCGAAAAACCGGAACAGCAGCAAATTACCATCTTCTGTAATGGGAAGGTATCTGTGAGTGAAGTTACAGAAGAACTCCAGGCAAGAGCGATCATCATGCTTGCAAGTAGAGATGGGTTTTGTCAGAGGACAAGATTAAGAACCTCTACCTTAGGAGAACAGTCGTCAAAGCTCAAGTCTCCAACTCCAACTGGGCTTTCCATGAAGAGGTCACTGCGGAGATTTTTTCAGAACAGGCACCAAAGGATCCAACACTCTTCTTCACCTTACAGCCGCCATCGATCGCAAGCCCCCATGCCTCTTCGTTAGTTGGTTAGTGAGTTGAAGCAGAATGTGTAGTTAGCAATTTTGAAAAGTTCGTTGTACCAAAGATATATGAATAAGAACAGTTAATTGAGATCGCTCTACAAGAATCCAATTTCAAACTTCTACTCGTCATTTTTTCTTTCTTTGTTTTTTTTTTTTTTCATTTGCAATAGTTTTGGATCAGGATTAGAGGATCTCGAATGACACTTTTGTGTATTAATTAAATCTTGCATCTGCGATGCTTTATAGGTGCAATAAGCGCAAAAAGCAAACTTAATTTGCGAGCTTTTGTTGGTAATTAAGACCGAGATAGAAAATTTAAAAAGACGTTAGACGTAATTATACACGTTAGGGTTTCTTGTCCAGATAGAGATCTAGCCTCCAGGAGGAGCAATCGCTATGTATTAGCCATCCCACCCTTTTTGTCAGCCCTCAATGAGAATTTTCCCAGCTAAAATTTAGACGCAATTAAAAAAAAAAATTTTCTGAGATATATGATGTCAATATCTTTGTATAAGAGCTCCGTCTTTCAAATTGGATTTTTGAATCTCCCAATGGAACTTGAGGGGTCTAAAGATTTATGAACAAAATCGTATTATTCTCTGATTAATTAGAAACAAGCAGGAACATGCATGACTTATATGGAGATTGATATATCTTGATATTCCAATTTTCACTTATCATCCTTCTCGACGAAATTATACGATTCATTTTTGTAATTAGAATTTATTAGGTGGCTATGCTATCCATCAGGTGATGCTTGTAGATTACCTACTATATTTATGAAACTCTTATGAAAATAATAAAAAATATATATTTGTTACATCTTAAATTCTCAATTTTAATTATGTCCCATTCTCTTCACTGTAGGGAATCAGCACATAATGGAATTACTGTTCCTCATTAATTATGACCTGACATTTGTGGTACAAATAATGCACCTAACATCTTTTGAGAATGTTACTATTCTAGGTTTTAAATGTGACTACTAGCTTATTTATGGCTTACCAAAACTCAGAGTCATCTTGTCATCCTTGCAGCTTATGTACCATATAAGCTACTTGTATGGATAAACCCCAAGTTGACACGTGTTTCTAGTAGGTACGCTCTATGTACTATAAATAGCATAAGGAGCCAAAAGATAAGGGATCTTGATTTTGAATCTCCCTCTTTTGACCTCATTAATTTTAAACATTTGTTCACATAGCGACTCAAGCACCCCTTCTCCCCTTTTAAGATTCGTGCTTGAAACCTTACATACAAGCATACTTCACCCTTTCATCTTTCCTTCCTTATTGACTTAAGTGTTGGAAGGCCCTTGTGGCCAGCCTAGCATGGCCTTTTTGCAGGTACCCAAGAGTAAGGAGCACATTGATTACCCAGGCTTAATAGCATTCTCCTTTGAGAAGTCCAAGTCTATTTCTTTTACTACATTTAGTTGATTCCTGCTATCAATAGAATTGATAAATTTTTTCCCCAATAACTTCTAGAAAACTCCATCATCTTCTTCCTTAACTTTTTTTTAGAATAACACAAAGCTTTTTTCTTTTTCTTCTTCTTCTTCAACCTCTTCAACTTTTCCTTAGAAGACTCTAAGCTCTCTACTTTTCTCCATTGTCGTCGTTCTCATACCAAAAATAACACAAAGCTCCATTGTAGAAGGTAGTGTAAGAATTCATCAATAATTGGTGTGTAAAGGGAAATAAATCAAAGGAAATAACATATCAGGATCTAATTGCAGATAAGAGATGCTTGGTGTACGACTTTGACCAAAAGAAAAAAACAAGACAAAGGATGTTGAAGTAGTTGGACTTCTCCTTATGGGATGTAACACCCAAGAGGAGATGCAAGCAAGAAAGTAGATCCAAGAGAGAGAGAGAAAGCAATGGCGGTGGAGCTATGGTGGATGTCAGTAATGAATGTGGTGGAGGACCTACATTACTAGGTAGTAATTGATGTGGTAGTAGAGTTGTATTGAGAAGAGTAGGGGTAGTGATAGTTCTCTTTCATTGAATCTCAATTCATTAATCTAAGTTAGGAATCTCAATTTAGACTTTTGGAATAATTGGGTTCTTTGGTAATTGTAATTCTTCTAAGGGAACAAATTAATAAGGAAAAAGTAAGGAATAAGAAAGGAATGGAATTGTCATACCTCAAGTGAATGTTATGTGGATGGGAGTAGTAGATTCACTTATATTTACACATATGCACTTATACATTTATAATTAAAATAAGTACAAATTTCAAACTATAGTATTATGAATGTTATGTGGATGGGAGTAGTAGATTCAACTTTATGTGAGACGATAGCGTTTTTGAATATTTTGGATTTTTAGGATTTTGGATGTATTTGATTCTTTAAGTTGCATAGGATGTGGGGTTTATTTCTACTTGCTGCCCCCACCTTAAACAACTAATAAATGGGCATCTACTTTACAATTGTTTGATGTGTTGCACATAGATAATATTTATGAAAGTGTGCTTTTCGACACTGAATATGCTATGCTATATGTCGGGTAATTATTTGTTGGGTTTCATAGCTCACCCATTTTATCCTTCATCTGAAAACATTTGAAATATTAGTAAAAACTTCGGACTTGGGTTAAAAAAAAAAAATAGAAAAAAATAAAATTCGGACAAGAAGATATTGGAAGGTAGGATTCCCAAACCAAATGTGTACTGATAAAAACATACGAATCATGAATGACAGAGAGTCATGCACTTAGGAGTCGCAACTTGGCATTCTTTCTGAGTCCTATCCCGCAAAAGGAAAATTAAACGAAAATGTCGTTGAAATCGAAAGGGAATTAAATCAATGTCGACAAAGGCATGTGGGTTCCCATTTCTTTTTTCCGAGCCAAGACAAAGACACGTAGAAGATAATATAAGAGGTTCATGTTTCACGTGCAGACATCTCCAGTAGTTTAAAACTGCCGCTGGTTTTTCATTATCATAGTGTGTTTCTCATGCATTACGTGTCCATTCCGTTCATAAGACATATTAGGAAAGGACCACCAATATAATTATACACTCACATCGTAATAGAAACGCTTCTTCCCATGTTCCCATATATATATATATATATATATCCATTATTATTCCACAGTTGGATTTACCACATTATTCCAATCTACAAATATTCGTATTCTTTTCCTTATTAAGAACAATTTGCTGCAGCTTTATTTATTTATTTCCTCACTGACATTCATTCGAACCTTCAGTGTTTCGAGGATTCTTGTTTCGGTTTCGAATAAATTGAAGATGAATAAGAACGACAACTTCAATCTAGAGCTCCGGCTTCGACCCTCTTTCGATGATGGCTCTGATCTTGATGGATCTTCTGTTCATCAACACCCCGCAATGGAGGTAAGACCAGAACGGCAACAACAACTGACCATCTTCTGGAATGGAAAATTATCAGTTAGTGAAGTTACCGAACTCCAGGCGAGAGCGATCATCATGCTTGCAAGTAGAGATAGGGCGGTTCAAGATCAAGAGGGTGAAAGAACGAGAACCTCTTCCTTGGGGTCATCAAACCCCCTGTGCAATAATAAGTCCCCAGCTGGGTTTTCCATGAAAAGATCATTGCAAAGGTTCCTTCAGAAGAGACAGCAAAGGACCCAACAAGCTTCCCGGCCTTATATCCATCGTAAGCCCTACGGTTTTGCAGTGGAGAATATTGTGAACAACTAAAGGCTTATTTATTTTGAAAGTGTATATATTGTTCCGGTAGTTTAGTTCTGATACGGAAAGATAGCTACTAAACGTCTATTAGTTTCTGTTAAGTATTGGCCTCGTGTATACAAGGACTTCCCGGTGTACATTTCATTTTGAAGCGTAAGCTTACACAACAATACGACAAATCATTATTTCGTTTTCTTCCTCAAGGCTACGTTGCTCCGTTCATGGTTTCTTCTTGCTACTGTCAATTCTCCAATTTCCACATGGTATCAGAGTATGAAAGATAATGGAATTAGGTAACTTTTCACTTCTACGATTGTAATTTCTATTTTGTCGCGATAATGGCGTTACAGCCTGTTCCTAGAGATCAGATTGATTTAGATCCTTTATACATTTCATGTTGTGATAATCCAAACATGCTAATTGAAGAATTCCGTTGTTCACTGGCCGTAATTGCTGTTTACTGATGCATAAGGTCTTTGCACTGCTTACCGCTGATAGGGAAACAGAGGAAACTAAAGCTTACAGGTGAAAAGAAGTTCTCATCTTTGATTCAGTTACATTTGTTTTATATACAAGAGAGAATCCAACTAACTAACCTAGAAGAATGACAGCTGGATTATAGTAACAGAAACAATTACACATGTGGAAAATAAGAAATATTTATAGAAGAATAATAATAATAACAACCCCCCCTCACCCCCCGTCAAGTTGGAGCTGATCTAAGCGACAACTTGGATTGAAATAGTAGAAGTTGATCAGCACCGATTGGCTTAGTAAATATATCAGCGACTTGCATCTTAGAAGGAATGTAAGAAATAGCCAAGAACCCAAATGTAATGTGTTCTTGAACAAAATGCACATCTACATCAATATGTTTGGTACACGCATGCAAGTAGGGGTTAGAAGCAATCAACAAGGTTGATTTGTTATCACAATAGACTTGAACAGGTAATGAAAGTGAAACACCCAAGTCATGAAGGACAAAAAATGTCTAAAGGATCTCTTTAGCTGCAACAGCCAAGTTATGATATTCCACTTTAGTGGAAAAAGTAGAAATAGTAGACTGTTTCTTTATCTTCCACGAAATCAAGGAAGAACCAAGCATCAAGCAATAATTAAAGATAGATTTCGATCAACTGTACTTGTTGCCTAGTTTGAATCAGTATAAGCATGTAGATTTAAACTAGTGGAAGTAGAATAATAAAGTCCCAAGGTAACAATTCCTTTCAAGTAACGCAACACATGAAAAAGTGCTTGTATGTGCCCAGTACAAGGTTTAGACATGTGTTGACTCAAGGCATGAACTACAAAGCGGATATTTGGCTAAGTAAGATTAATATAAGAGAGCTTCTTAACCAATCGACGGAAATAATAAGGAACAGACAGCAAAGAACCCATATCAGTAGTTAACTTTAAACTACTCGAGAAAGGAAATTGAGCTAGTTTAGCAATTGTTAAACCAGTCTCTTTGAGTAAGTTAAGAATGAATTTTTGTTGACTTAAAAGACAACTAGTGGAAGTTCGGCAAAGCTCTAATCTAAGAAAGTATCATGCCAATCCTAAGTCTTTGATAGTAAATGCTACATCCAATTGGGACTTCAAATGAAAAATAAGAACCTCATTTGAACTTATCAATAACATGTCGTCCACATAAAGGAGGACAGCAACAAATCCTTCATCTGTAACCTTGGTAAACAGAGAGTAATCATGTTTAGACTGAAGAAATCCTTCACGAAGTAAAAATTTTGAGATTTCCAAATTCCACTGACGAAAAGCTTGTTTAAGCTCATATAGAGACCTTTTAAGACGACAGACTTGTCCATCAATAGCTTTACAGTCACCTTTAGGAGGAAATATATATTTCCTCATCCAGATGTCCATGCAAGAAGCATTGTTAACATCAACTTGATGTAAGGGCCAAGAATGAGCTACGGCAACGGTAAGTAGGATTTGTACAATGTTTAGTTTAGCAACCAGGGAAAACGTTTCAATATAATCTTCCCCTTCAACTTAAGTATAACCTTTAGCAACTAAACAAGCCTTATATCGCTTAACACTTCCATTAGGTCGATATTTAACTTTGTAAACCCACTTACATCCTACTGCCTTTTTACCCTTAGGTAAATGTGTCAAGTCCTAAGTGTCATTACTTTCTTAAGCACAAATTTCCTCGTTCATAGCATCTCTCCACTCCTTAAATTTTACAGCTTGAGAATAATGTTTTGGGTCATATACAACTAATACATGTGCAAGTGAAACTGTGTAGTCATGTGGAAAGTTATGAAATACGGAAGCATCAAATAAAGGGTATTTGGTTTTAGAGGTAGAACCAGCAACAGCATAAGCACAAGAATTAACAGCACAAACAAAATCAGTTAACCATTGAAGACTCTTACGAATTTTACTAGAACGACGTAAAATAGGGAACTGAGATGACTATTCTAGAGAAGAACAAGCAGATAAAGAAGGCGTCTAAGTAGAACGTGGAACAATAATAGGTACAAGAGAATCAAATGAAACAGTGGGTAAAGAAATTGAACGAATAGATGAGGATGAATCAACACCATAACCAATAGAAGATTGATCCTTGAATGGAAAATCTTCTTCTAAGAAAAAAACATCTTTGCTATAAACAATTTCTTTCGTGTCTAACCTATAGACTTTGTAACCTTTCTGAGTAGTGGCATATCTAACAAAAACTCCCTTAATACCCTGAGGACCAAACTTATCTTTCAAGGGTGATGGATTAGCAATATAGCACAAACATTTAAAAACTCACAACTTATTATAATATGGAACTTTATGAAAGAGTACTTCATAGGGAGATCTCTACTGAAGAGTAACCATGTGTAAACCCTAAAGCCAAGCCAAGTAACCATAGATTTGAGCTTAAAACCCAAGGTTTAGGGCGATCGGCTAAAGGATCCGATCAAACCCAAATTATAAACTATTTAACAAAATACCAGTAAAAATGACCCTGTAAACTTAAATTTAAGAAAGTGAGTAGTAAAATAGGAGACTATAAAATTTTTAAATTTTAAGCATAATAACTGCTAATTACCGAAAAGGCAAAAAGTGTAATATAATAACTAATAAATTAGTAGAGATAGATTTTATGTATACTAAAAATTTTAGAATGACCAAAATAATATTTAGGAATGTTCACATGTACCCTACATGTATTTACATGTAGATAAAAATACGCGTAATTGCTAAAATAGGCCGAAAATTAAGTAAATAATTAAAGAAAAATACAAAATAATTATAAAAAAATCAGAAGAAGATAACTGCAGTAAAATCAGGTCGTGACTGAAAAGAAAAAAAATTAACCAATAAGAATTTGCCAAACTAAAAGTCTAAAATCAAGGAAATGGGCAAAAATCCCATCAAATTAATGCACATTAATTACTATATTTGTCTATAAATAAGGAAAAAATTCTCAGAAGACATTTGGACAGTTTGTGATCTGAGAAAAATCGAAACACAAGAAAAATCGAGAGAAATTCCAGAAAATAAAAAAAAAAAAGAAAACCGTGCAGATTAGCAAGGTGAACTAAAACCACCACCCACCACCACCTGGGACCGAACCACCACCACCACCCTACACTAGGACCAGCGTCTGGACCGGCCGACAGCCTTGGACCGGGTTTGGACGGCCAGAAAGCTTTGAACCGGTTAGTCATTTATTCACCCCGATTTTTGTATAATTTTGTAAAATTAGTTATTTTGCCCAGAAAATTATGAAACTTGTTATTCTGAGGTTTTATTGTATGTAGATTTAGGGAAAAATATTGATTTAGTTTAATTATGTTTGGAAATATAGGGTTCTTAAGAAATTTTTCAAAATCGAGCATGATTAAACCGGAAATTAAATAGGCTTAGGGATGTAGTTTGGGGCTCAAAATTTTTTTGTAGGATTCTCATATGATGTAGAACAGTGCTATGAAGCCCTTTTTTTTAAATTAATTTTCGAAAATTTTAAGTTAATTTTTAGCCCTAAAATGATGGTAAAATTGGGTAATTTAGGATTAATTAGGTGATTAGGATGTTAATTGCTGATTTGGATCTTGATTAGATGATTAAGGAAGTTAATCTCTGCAGTGGAACCCTAATCCTAGCTTTTAGGTATTAAGTATGATTAATTAGGGAAATTAGGTAAAGAATATAAGAAATTAGGAATATGTGAAAATGTAAATTAATAAATCTAAAAAAATAAAGCTATTTAGTTAATATTATAATTGAAAACAGAAAAATAATAAATCTGAAATAATATTTAATTTTAAGTAAATATCTCAAAATGTAAAATTTTTACACATCAGGAATAAATCCGATACCTCAATTAGGGTTAGCGTGTACCGAATAGATAGAATACCAAAATTACGACCCAATAGGATATTTGAATACCCGAGCATAAGGTAATTAACCTCACATTGGGATTCGAGCCTAATTACGACTTAGGAATTAAAACTAGAATCTAGTTTAGGAGCCGAACCCCGAAATAGAATACAACGAATTATTAATACGTTGTAGGTACACATGAGGAAAATGAGTTACATTATAAATTAGAATAAGAATCCATAAAAATAAGTACTAAAAGGACCTCTTTGCATTATAAGACACCTAGAAACAAATCAGCTCACAATTTGAGGATCGAGCGATTGAGCAAATTCAAGTAAGTTGGGTTATTGTTTATTGTAATAGAGTACTAGTTTTGTAGTGCTCGGAGACTTAGGCTTGTATATGCTTGTGATTGTAAGTAGTTTGCACATGTGTTTGATGTATCTAAATTCGTGCTGTGAATGATTTTGTGACTGATTTAATTGGTATGAACTTGTTTGAAAACCTTAACCGGAATTTAATCTTAGTCGACCGTAATAACCGAAAACGTCATGCATTGCAACCCGTTAGGGGATCATAGGACTCTCCAACCAAATACCGACCCCTTCGAAAGGGATAGCGCAGGATTACAAAATGGTCCCTTCTTCATCCTCAGTCGAGCTAAGTGACAGGAGAGGAGGTCGCGGCGGGGGTGAAGTCAATGGTTCGAAGGTAGTCGCGGGAGGAGCGAGGTCTCCATTGCACAAGCCTGGGTTTGGTTGTGAGCTGCTGCATAACATGGAACTCCTCAACCTGGATCGTAGCGGGTGAAATTTCTCTGATTTCACAACGGACCGGACTACGTTGTGCGATGACACTTGATTGTTGCATTGCATGAAAATGATTGTTTGATAACCCTGTTTGTGCTTGTATGCATTCATGAGTCTCCAATTCAACTTACTGAGCTGTAGTTGCTCATACCCTTATAGATCCTTTTGCAGGTTCTGATTTGTAATCTCTTCAAGTACTATGCTGCCCTACAATTATCCAGAGGTTAGTCTTTTTGAAGCCAGGGGTGTGAGGATCAAGTTATTTAGCATAATGTGTAACTAGACTGACCTTATAGTTAAAGGTTGAAGACTGTTAGTTATTTTATAGATTAGTAGACTGTGGTGATTTTGTAAATCTTCCTGGGAAGCTCTGTGGACTTATTTATATAATTATCTATGTTTAGTCGTAATTTGAGATAATTATCATATTTGTAGTATAATTATTAATCGAACTGTTTACTTCAAAGCGAGTGGTCGTCGACGCCTTGTGTAGATCATCTCTATGGTAGGAACTGTGAGGCCAGTTTCTATCATAGAATGGTTTACACGGCGGGACTGTTGCGACTTCGCGACTTCGGGGCGTAACACCATGGGCATCAAATTTATTAGATAAGTAGAGGTTAGCAAACACTCTCCCTAAAAGGATTTAGGAAGATTAGCATGTAACCTCAAAGCTCTTGATGCATCTAACAAATGCCTATGTTTCCTTTCCATACGTCCATTTTGTTGTGGAGTGTATGCAATTGTTCTTTGATGAATGATCCCAAGTCGATGAAATAGGTCTTGACAGGTATGAGAAATGAATTCATCACCGTTATCAGTCCTTATTGTTTTTGGTGTGACTGAAAATTGGTTTTTGATGTAATGAAAATATTGTGTAAGAATGGAATGTGTTTGACTCTTATGATTCATTAGATAAGTCCAGGTTGATCTACTGTAATCATCCACTATTGTAAGGAAGTAATGAGTACCAGATAAGGAAGCAACATTATAAGGACCCCCACAATCAATGTGCATCAGTTCAAAAGCAAAAGTACTTATATTAGAACTCTTTGGAAAAGGAACATGATGAAACTTAGCTTCCTGATAAGTATGACAAAAGCATGAATCAAAGTTAAAGGTTTTACATGAATCTAGGTGTTTTAGTGTAGAAAAGGAACTATGTCCAAGCCTGTTGTGTAACAACGTGACATTTGATTTATTTGTTGAATGAAAATGGGAAATGACAGAAGTAGAATCAACAACATTAGCAACTGTACATGATTTTGCAGACAACAGGTATACACCATTCTTGGCTTGTGCTATTGCAAAAACTTCCTTAATATTCGAGTCCTATAAGATACAAAAGGATGGATACAAAATAGCTTGTAAGTGAATATCAGAAGTAAGCTTGTGTATTGAAAGCAGATTGTGTGAAAATGATGGAATTACAATACATTTTTAAGAACAAGATCTGTAGTAATATTTACTAAGCTTGATTTTGTTACATGTATGATAGATCCATTAGGTAGTCTGATAGGAACTTCTTTATCCAGAAGTGTAACATCATGCAACAACTCAATAAATGGTGTCATGTGGTTAGTTGCACCTGTATCTACTATCCATATAACCAAAACATTATCTATAGCTACAAGTGAAAGATTGTTCGACATGGAAATCCCTGCATGAGTCACTGCATTAGCTACAACAGTTGAATTTTCCTTGTCTTTCTCCTTCATGAACTTAAACATCTCTTGACATAACTCCTGAAGCACGTTTTTGTTAAGATTACTGATAGAAGTTTTATCACCATTATCATCAAAATCCAAAAGAGTTTCGAAACAACTAAGTCCATCCTTTATGCTACAATAGGATGCTATAGCTGTACCACTCTTATTTTTGGACAACATACGTTTCCCTTTGTACCACTCAAGGTACCTAACTAGTTAAAAGCAACTATTGATAGAATGCCCTACTTGTTTATAGTGTATGCACATAAGACCTCTTTTGTTCTTCTTCTTATCAAGGTTATTACCCTTATGTGCATAAAATGCAACTGAATCAATATTCAAATTTAAGGTCCCTATAAATTACCTCTGTTTCTCCACCTGTGTACCAAATAATACGCTTGATTGACCGAAGGTAAAGGTTCCATGGCCAATATTTGATTTTTAACACTCTCATAACCATCACTCAACCCCATTAAGAACTGAATCAATTGAGTATGAGACTCATATTCCACAATTCGCTCCTTAAGAGTGCAAGTGCAATAATCCATCCTACCACACTCACATAAAGGAAATGAATATGGCTCTTATAATTCATCCCAACATTTGTGCAACTTGTTATAATATACACTCATGGCCTGGTTGCCTTATCTAATGTTACTAATTTCATGTTAAAGCTGAAATACTAAAGGACCACTAGCTATTCTATACTGTTCTTTAATCTCCTTCCACAATTGAAACGCCAACTGTGTGTATAAAAAATTCTGCGCTAAATCACTTATCATGAAGTTCATAAGCCAGCATTTGACCATATAATCAACTCTAATCCATTTATTCAGTTGATTAGAATCCTCAACAGGTTTAGGAATTGATCCATCTATAAAACCTAATTTAGATTTGGCTCCTAATCCCAATTTCATGCATTTACTCTAAGGCAAGTAATTATTGCCATTGAAGATTATTTAACCAACATTCATGCTAGGATGATTCGATCTAGAAAGATAGAAATGATTAATGATTGTTAGATAAAGACCGTTATTCATTCTAATAATTCGATTGGAACCACTATCAAAGCACTGACCTAAAATTGCAGAACGATAAGGTTAAGAGATGACCTGCTCTGATAACATTAAGAATTTTGTTGTTTATTCGCTGTAATTGCTGTTTACTGACGCATAAGGTCTCTACACTACTCATCGTTGATAGATAAACAGAGGAAACTACAGCTTGTAGGTGAAAAGAAGTTCTCATCTCTGATTCAATTACATTCGCTTTATATACAAGAGAGAATCCAACTAACTAACTTACTTGGTTCTATAAGAGAATGATAGCTTGATTATAGTAACAAAAACAATTACACACGTGGAAAATAAGAAATATTTATAGAAGAATAATAATAATAACACTAATTGGGAATATAATCTTTACTGGTTTGAATTATTTGGCATGGAGTCGATCCATTAAAATAGGCCTTGTTGCTAAGATGAAAACAAGATTTATTGATGGAACCTTTGCTATATCGAATGATAATTCTCCATGTCTAAATTGTTGGATTAGGAGTGATTTCATGATTAAGAGTTGGATCTTAAACATGATGTAAAGTGAATTATCTCATTATTTTCTTTATGCAAAGTCGTTACATGAGCTTTGGATCAAAATAGTTGAGAAGTATGGACAGGGAAGTAGTCCTCTTATCTTTCAATTACAATTCAAATTGAGTAATATTTGACAAAACAATCAATTTGTGGCTATGTATTACGACAAATTGAAAAGAGTATGGGATAAATTGGAAGCCTTACAATCATATCCTACTTATGAATGCGAAAGGCTTGAATATTACACATGTAGGCTTCAAGAAAGAGTTGTTGAGTATGAATTGCATGGTAAACTCATACAATTTCTTATGGGATTGAATGAATGTTATGAATCAATGAGAAAATTGATACCTTCTATGGAACCCCTTCTTAGTGTTATTAGAGATTATTGCTTGGTTCAACAAATTGAAAAACAAAAACAAATTACTTTTACTCATGTTAGTGATTTAGAAGTAGTTGCCCTTAATATTTGGAAGGTTAATAATTAGAAAGGTAATTTGAATGAAAAGGGAAGAGCTTTGTGAATAAGCTTTAGTGTAAACATTCCAAGATGGACGATCATACTATTGATTCTTGTTCTCAAATTCATGATTCTTGTTTGTAATATTGCTAATACCTCCTATAATTCTTAGATAATGGATTCTGGGGCTATGGGTTATGTTACACCCCATAAGTTTTTATTATCTAATATGAGAACATTATCTCAGCCAGTACTTGTTTGATTACAAAATGGTTTTAGTAGGAATGCCACCATTGTTGGTTGAGTTTGTGTGAACAGGCTTCTTGTTTTACATGATGTGCTATATATTCCACTTTTATCTCACAATCTTATGTCAGTTTATAAGGTTTTGGCACATTATAATTTTCATGCTTTCATTAATGCAAACTCTCTTGAGTTTCAAGACTCGATAAGTAATATTACGACTGCTTCAGCCAAGGCTTTGAATGGATTATGCATTTTGTCATTTGAGGTAATGGAAAATTGCAGTAGTGATGTAGTTAATACCTCTACTGTTTCTTCTATTACAGATGGTACTCATAAGGATACTCTTCAATGGTTTCATTTACGTTTAGGTCATTCCTCTTTGTCTAAGATGAGACACATTGATTCATGTAAGCACCTTGATATGAGTAGCTTTACTTGTGACACATGTCAAGAAGCTAAAGTTTCATCAGCTTTCTTTTGAGCATAGTGATAATTGTGGTATTATACCATTTCACACTTTACATATAGAAGTATGGGGACCTTATTCTATTCTTTCTATCACCGGTGCTCATTATTTTCTTTCTATTCGTGATGACTATATATGTTCTGTTTAGACATGCTTGATGCAAAGCAAATTACAAGTTCTTAGCATACTTACTAGGTTAGCAATCAATTTGTTACTACTCCTTAGGTAGTAAGGTTAGATAATGGGATTGAATTTTTTCCATTTTCATGTCAATCTATTTTTCATAATCTTAGGATTATACATCTACTATGGTGTATACTTCACAGTAAAATGGCCAAATTGAATAGAAGCATGGACACTTAATAAAGATTGTTAGAGCTCTAAGATTGCATGCTAATCTTCCTAAGTCCTTTTGGAGAGAATTCCGTGTTATAGCTATGTATATCATCAATCTTTTGCCTAATCCTATCTTGCATTGGAATATCCCTTATGAGCTTTTATTTAGACAAGTTCCTAATCATTTTCATCTTTGTACCATGGGATGCTTGTGTCATATTGCTAACACTTTACCTTCTAAAGACAAGTTTGATGTAAGAGGACTTTAGACTATATTTTTAGGATATCAGTTTAGGTGAAAAGGATATAAAGTCTTTGATATACAATAGCAAAAAATTTTAGTTAGTAGAGATGTAAATTTTTTTTAGAATGTTTTTTCCTTATAGCCAGCATCAACTATTGTTTGGTCTCATGATGGTCTTGACACTTCTACTTCAATTTTGCCTTATGCTAGTGTATCAAATGATACTCTTCTTGATGCATCTTAAGGTATTGATAATTGTTTTCAATCAACTTCTTTTGGTACTATTGATACTGGACCATGGCCGTCCTGATCCATTAGCTCCCAAGCTAGTTATCCCATAAATTGACCTCTTTAAATGATCTCTAAATAAGCTAGCTCTTCCTTTAGATGACTTGCTCAACTTCAATATGGTTACAACAACTATTGGATAAGTAGATAAGGCTTAGAGATTCAGTCAAACACCATGAACTTACAAATCAACACGTTAGACTCTAATCTCCTATTACCTAGGTTATGCAGACGTGTCAACATGCCATGCATTCAACCTTGATTCTCTGCAGCTCTCCTCTATAAATAACCCCAAGCACTCTAACAGTAAACCACCTTGAATCTTTGCGAATTAAAGTCTCCTTGTGAACCTTAAGTGCTTTTGATTACTCTTTTCTCACATAAAGCACTAACTTAAGCATTATAGTGGCCACCTGGACAATACCCCAATGCTCCTAACGGTCTTTGTTTTGCAAACTTATCACAAATTCATACAAAGCCCAATTGACTTACTTTATGGGCCAAATCTTATTGATGATAATTGGTGTTGTCTGTTGGGAACAACTTCACTTCATACTCAAACACAGTAAACACATCCAATGCCTTTTTCAATGCACTCCTCACAACTCGCTCACTATGTTGCAAATAGTGAACCTAAATGATAACCAACATTTAGTTAAGTCCACTCTTGAGCAGCATCGACTAGAGTAGCTTAAGAAAATACTCAAAGAACTTGAGGCGAGGAATGCCTAGATGGAGGGCCGAAATAGGGAACTTTAGGCCATATTAGATGGGGTAGAAATGTAGAGTAGGATGTCTTTCTTTGTTGATGCCTTGGACACTTGAGGCAATTCGAATAGCCACCAGGAGAACATTAGGGCAAAATTGGCAGGTGTAGCTTGCGATCACTAAGACTACACCCTTACTAGTAATGAGTAAGTAGTAGACTCCCATAAGGGTGCTACCCACTCTGCGACTCGTGGAACTCACTTAGCCAGCAATGCTGGCCTCAATGAGTTCCATGAGATGGTGAAGAGGCTCTCGAAGAAGTAGGAGAGCAAGGTTATTGAAGGCATTGGCCACATCGCTAGTAACAAAACCCCCTTACAAGGGGTGTCTAAGATGAAGTTCTCCCTCCAAATTCCAGACTCCCCACCTTGGACCAATATGATGGAGTAGGTGACCTAGAAGACCACCCACTCCACTTTTACACCATCATGAACCTTTATGGTTATGGGATACTATAATGTGCAAGGCTTTCCTAGGTACTTTGAGGAAGGCAGCTCGAACATGGTTTAACCATTTACCCAAGAATTTCATCTCTCATTCGATGAGCTCACTCATCGTTTTAATCTATACTTTCGGGTTAGCAAGCCCTCATTTAAGATATGTCGTCCTTGTATTTTATTCGCTAGAAGAAAGAGGAAGCCCTTTGCAAGTACATGGTACGGTTCAACAATGCCATAGTAGAGATCCCTTAACTTGATGAGGGAGTAGCGGTTCATGTTGCCTAGCTTGGCATTAAGCCAACTGGGGACTTTTTCTACTTGGTCTATAAGAGTAAACCTAAGACCCTAGCTTAATTCTAGCAAAAGGTCTAAAATTACATGGACTAAAAGGACAACATTCGTGCTAAGTACAAAGCCAACCTAACTAGATCGGGAGGGAAGAAGGATAAGGATAAGGGGTCTGTTAAGGACTGTCTTGATGACAAGCAAGCAAACCTCTTTGATAGCGAAAACTCTAAAAATAAGAAGTGACCACCACCAACTTTAGTGTATACCCATCATGTGACCCTGAATCGACCCTTTGGTCAAGTATATATGGAAGTCCGTAGAAGGGGTTTGCTCCAAAAACCCCTTAAGATGAGAGGCAACCAAAGCCTTAGGAACTCGCATAAGTATTGCCAGTTCCATGAGGACTGCGGCCATACCATAGATGGGTTATTCCAACTGAAGAATGCCATTGAGTATGCCTTCTAGAGAGGCTTCTTTAGAGAATATGTGATTGACGTTAATGATGGCACTAAGAGGGCTCCTCAAAGACGATAGATTGAGGATGCCCAAGATGAAGATAACAATGAATGTTGTGATAATTGAGCCCCCAACAACATCATCAATGACATAATTAATATTATAGTTAAGGGACCTTACCTAGGGAGCCGATCGAGTTATAATAGCTCAGCTAACACCCCTTCTGAGGTGATGATAGTGAAGGAGAAGAGGTAGAGGCAAGATACCTTTATCTCCTTCTCAAATGAAGATTTTGAGGGGGTTGACATCCATCATCAAGATGCTCTTGTAAGAAGGGTAAGGATCTTAGATTTTATGGTCTTAAAAATTATGGTAGATGCTGGCAGCTCTATTGATACTCTCTTTAAGTACACATATGACAAAATGCAGAAGAAGCTGTCGATATAAATGAAGTCATACCACTATGAACTACAATGGGGGGGATTGTCTGACCTGAGGACATCATCACTTTAGATATGGAACTTGGTGATGATGACAATATTGCTAAGCAACCTGTAGAGTTCATGGTGGTGAACTGCCTGTCCCTTACAACGTAATTTTGGGATGATCGAGCCTTGCTAGCTTCATGGTTATCATGTCATCCCTCCACATGAAGAGCTTAAACAGAATTTAAGTGCATTATATGTTAAGAAAAAGCCACTGGCTTAGTGGTTAAGGCACGCACATGTAACCAAAAAGCCAAGGGTTTGAATCCTTTAAGTAGTAGCACACAATTTTTTTTTTATTTTTTTGTGGCATCTCGACTAGTTACATGCGCCTAATGCAGACTTCATCTTCGCTATGGGCTAAGGCGAAATCCGACCACTAGAAGGAAAAGTTCGATGGCATTTTTTCAAATCTTTTGGTTTTTAAAGGATTTTGATGCAAATCAACTTAAAACATATTTAAGATTAATTTTTTTTAGTTGTTTGCATTGATAATGATAAGGAAAAGATTTGATAAAAATCAAGAAAGCTTAAGTTTTATCTTCTCCGACCAAGCTTGAATAAAAAGGATTTAGAGATTCATCTTTGATTAAATAAAAAAAAAACTTACAAATAATAAGGCTTAGATAACACATAAGACACATCTCAATGTAACACTTAATCTTGACTCGGTGCACACAACATACAAAACCCAATTTTAACACAATACACACCCACATACAGTGCAGTGATCGCCACTACTTAAGAATCCCTGACACCATCTTCAGAACTACCCTCCATCCTTACATGTACATGCAACCATTCACGCATAGCCATCATTAACCACCCTCTCCTAACAACACATCTAGAATAACTTATGATAGCTCCCTTTGACATGGTTGCAACCCTATTCCCATTTCATAACAGTACCTCCATCATCAATATACCTAAGCCAATATCCACCAACAACACCTAACAGTAGCCTAACGACTACTCACTATACGATATTACCTTCAATTACCTAAGTTATCTCCCCGCACCATGCATCAGATGACCTACAAACATGCCCAACCACCGTATACTACAACGACTACTATGCGTCCTATGACTTACACGACCACATACCATCTACTTGTAGTCCACCACGTGAGCCCCCATGATCACATCTACATAACCTAACCATCTGTCATGCCTTTCTCTACCGTAACCAACTAAACCTTAATGACCCCTATACTACCTTTCAAAGACCTACTCAACAGTAACCATCCCCCGATAATCCCTATCATCAGAAACCCTTGCCATACCATTTGTTCGCTTCCAAATTCCCTCTATGGTTATCACTTAAAGACTATTGCTGCCACTTACTTATTGAACACCACCTAAGTGGCCACCACTAGTTATGGCATGTGTACCAATTTGAGTGTTGCCAATTAATTTCTCACAAATCTCTAAGTTTTCAATTGTTTAGGTGGTCGGAAGCCATTGCATGATGCTATGACAATAGTTGCTATTAAGGGAGAACACAACCCAACCCGTAACTTCTTAGAGCTTCGCGATCTGACTTGAGAACTCAACTCACATGTATGGAAACCCTTAGTTCGTGTAAACCCTATGGGTTTCAATAACCGAAAGTGAAGTTAGATAAGAGTATCATTAGATAATCCCTATAACTACTCAAGTATAATGATGAAAACATTAGATAAAAGGAATTAAATCTTAATTCTTAAGCTAAAAACCCTAGAGGAGGTAAAACTTTAAAACCCTAACTATATGTGAAAAACCCTAAAAACCTTAATACTCGAGAAACCTTAGAGCGATAACAAACCTCTAAAAAAACTATCAAACCCTATTAGATAACCGAAATCCCTAATAAGATGAAGAAACTCTAATTATATGGTTAGATCAATCATTAAAAGTAATCGAATTTACTAATTACCTATAACCTTAAGTTCTAAGGGCATACACTAATTCAATAATTATAAACAGACACAAAACCCTAAGAAAACCCTAGGTGCACATGTAGGACACTTGGATTAATTAAACTGAAGCAATAAAACAAGACAAATCCTAAACTCACCCTAATTATACTTAACATGTCTAGTTATGCTTAATCACTTCTAATTACTCTAAGAAAACACTAAATCATAACCAACCCTCATTATATCTTAATTAACAATAAGTTAAACATTATTAAAGGCTAGAGTACAAATGACTAATTAGGCATAAAATATCATGTACTATGAGGAGACAAGATCTTTCCCCAATTGGAAAAAAAGCACATAAGTACAATGATCCCAAAAAGAGACCATGTCCTCCCTTTCCAAAATGCCACTCTTTGTTCCCCTTCCCCTCTTTCAAACCTACGCTGACTACCCCCTCTTCTTTACTCCTTTCTTTTGTTTTCATTTTCACTCACTCACTCTCAAACACCCCCAAGAACCTCTCTTAAAAATCACTTACGACTCCACTCCAAAAGCTCTTTCTCTTGCCACCCTATACTCTCCACCACTAAGTCCTTTAGCCTCACCACCACACTACCAAATCACCAACCACTTGGCACCACACCACCTACACACATCTTCCTTCTTCATTGACATACACCCATACTATTCCCTACCCCCAAACTTTCTACCATCATTGGGAAAGGAAGGGACTATACCCTTAACTTTGCTAAGTGGCTAAACATAATTTGTCTTATTTTTCCTTAGGTTTCATGTTAGTATCTTGTTTTAGGCACTCACATCTTTATGTATATCCATGTCTTAAAATTTTAAGGTATTTTAGTGAAGAACAGGCATGAATAATGAAAGAAAAAGACTCATTAGCTAGGGTTTTAACACTAACATATAACGAAGTTTAGTGTCTTGTTAGTTTTAAGGTTAAATCATCAAGAAACGAACTAAACCTCATTTTCTCTAACATGCTACCCCTCCCTTAGCCCTCAGTACACTTGTTCTCACAATATTATGACAAGATAATGGCCATAAGTAAGTAAAAACATAGTTTTGATTAAGGAAAAGCACATTAAAACAAGTGTTGCATGAAAAAGAAGAAGGAAGCCTTAGGAGCACTTGTTGCTCGCCATTTACATGAGGGGTTGGAATTTGTAATTTTTTATTTATTAACTTAATAACATGTTTATTTAGTATTAAGTATGATTTAGGACTTGATTAACCAAGTTAAGAAGGATAATAAGGGTTAGGGCTAAACTAGCTTAGCTAGTAATTAGGGACTTGAAAATGTTATTAATAGCCATCGTAATGACCAAGGCCATATTTGCATCCTTGGGAGAAATGGAACAAATAGTTGGCTTCAGCTTAAAAGGATAGGTAAGATTGGGTTTAAGGCCCTAAATTGAAAATTGGACCCAAAAAGCCTTAAAAGACCCAATATTAAGGCTAATAGTTAAATGACCAAATTTGGACCCTACCTTAAAAGACTCAAAAGAAGATATCCACGAGGCCTACTAGACCTTAAGCCCATCTAAGATATCCTCTATAGGTCCCTTAGTGAATTAATGCCCAAAAAATAAAAAAAAAGAGCTTGTTTAGGCTTATAAAAGCAACATTAAAGCCCAAGTTGGAAACTAACAGCTTAATTACTTCATGGAATAGAATTGGAATTCTATAAGGAATGAAATAAGGGTGTAATGCTTATTACTTTGTTTAATTAGATTTATAAGTAATTTAAGAATAAATGTGTAATATAACTTTAATGACTAAATTATTCATGGTCCATTTTCTTTTTCAATTAATCCTAAAGTAATAGATGATGGGGGCGGCGACGGTGGTGGTTGATGTTGGTAATGGTAGTGGTAATGGTGGTGGCAATGGCGACAACAGTGGCTACAGTGATTGGTGGTGGTGGCAGCGGCAGCGGCAGCGGCAACAGTGGTAATGGTGGTGGTAATGGTAATGGTGGCAATGGCTATAGTGGTGAGTAGCGGTGGTAGCGGTGGCAGTGGCGATGGTGGCAACGACAATGGTGGTGGTAACAATGGTGGTGGTGATAGTAGGGATAATGGTGGTAGGGGTAAAGAATTGTAATTCTTTGTTGAATTAAGGAATCCCTATTATTTGATTTTAAGTAATAGGAATTCTTACGAAATCATGATTCCATGACAAAAGATTAAGTAAACGTCGTAATAAAGAATAAGAAGGGAATGAAATTCTAATTCAATGAAATGAATGTGCTGTAAGAGATTTGGTCACTAAAATTCACCTTAAAATACTTAAACGAAAGCCCAAAATATTAAGTGTAATGCTCAATACTAAAAATTAAGTCTAGAGCCCAAGATTAGGTCCAAACTTTTTAGTGACCAAATCAACATCTTAGGCCAACAAATTAATTGAGCCCAAACTGAAACTTTACCAACCCAAATCCCAAAAATGACATCACCAAATGAAAGAATACTCGAAAACGATGAAAAATGACTACAAGATCATTAAAAAATGGACTTAAAATGAGGAAGATATGGCTAAAATACGAAAACAGTTAAGATGAGAAATTTAGAGCAAGGAAGAGTAGATAGTTAGTATAAGTAGAATATTTATGTGTCTTAATCGTAATCTTCAGGTGATGTGGACCCTGAGATTGATGTAGTCAAGGATTATTAAGACTGAGTGAGTATACCAGTCCCTATCTTATCTTGTTTGTACTTATAGTATAGAGTACCGATTAATTATATATATATGAAATGATTATGTTTGGGGTTGGGTTATATGCGTGTGCTTGGATTCATTGAATTTGTTTGCTAAAATATGATAATATGTCTGAACTAAGAATTGGTTATTGCATTAGTGAATCGAACCTTAGAGTGTCTATCATATATTTGGTTAGTCACTTGCATACTAGAATAATAATTATTTGACCTTAATGAAAACCAATTATGCATTGTACGTTTATGCATTAATTGTAAAGGGCATTAGCACTATGTAGTGGAGTAGGAGATCATGCATATTAAATCCATTGTTGTTATATGTTATTGTTGCTTTTGTATAGTACTCTCGTGTGACATTTTCTTGCCTTAACCTTTAGGATCTACTTGACTTTGGGAAGTACCGCCCTTTGCTTAAGGTTGAGTTGTGTCTGTTGCTTTAGGTCTTCTAAGAATGAGATTGTATTCATCTAGATGATAGATGTAAAGACCTAGGTCTTGATGTACCTAAATACTTCTTAACCTCAATAACGGTAGATGTAATACCATGCTTTACACATTCATCGGTAGCTTGTGTATGATGTTTGCATCTCATATGCTTGTTGCATTACATATGCTTGTTGCATTACATATGCATGTTTAATTAACTTGCTTTTAACTTGTTTATTGGTAGGATAGGAAGGTTAGTCACTAAGTAGTTGTAGCTTACCTCCTTATAGTTTGTTATTGCAATAGGATCTATGGTTGGAGTCAGGCCATAGGATACTTGAGGTTAGTACTATTGGCTTTGGGCTTACCAGTGAGTAGAAGAGAGCCTAAATGGACTTATATATGTTATTTAGACTCTCTAGACCTTGTGTTATCTTTTAGTATTTTGAGTAGTATGGACTACTAATATCACTTTATATGGTATGTATGCTTAATCGAGAAACATTTGACCCTATTAGAGTAAGTTGAACTTATTTATGATAATTTAGTTTATGATTAATATTCTGATATTTACTTGATATGAGTCTTTGAGTGAAGTTAGGATTGTGTTGACACCTTGTGTAGTGCGTTGAAGGTTACTAATCAAGAGTGACACTTAATCTCGAGTCTTCTTGTAGTACACAACGGCGCTGCTACAACTTGACTACCTTTTCGGGTTATGAACAGTTTGACCTATTGTTTAGTAATGATAGGGGTTTCTTTTCTTTTTTTTTTTTTTTTAAGTATTAGTTTAGATTTTTTTTTTAAGAAAAAAGTTATCATTAACACCATAATAACTTAATTTATTTTTATTGTAGATTTTATTTATTTATTTATTAGTCCTAGTTTTATTTGATATTTTAGCTCTTATTGTAGGCATATTATTGATAAGTGATGCTAGTTTTTTAAAATTGCATAACTAGAATTTTTGCATGAAATGTCACCAACGAGTCTTTTACAGGTTTTTTTGTAATAATTATCATTGGTTTGTAGTTATAAACACCTAATTTTTTCTCCCTCACCCCCCACCCCTTTTATTTTTCAAATTAGGTTATTGGGTCATAAATTAGAAAGATTTAAAAAAAAAAATAGAAAATTAAAGAAAGCCAAAAAAAAAATGATGAAAGTTAGAAAAAATAGGAATTCTAGAAAAATATAAAAAAAAAATAGGAAAATAGGAAAAAACACAAAAAATAAGAAATTTGAAAAAATACAAAAAAATAAGAAATTTGAAAAGTCATAAAATAAAATAAGGAATTTAGAAAATAATAAATTTTTAGGTTATTTAAATAGAATATAATTTTAATTTAAATAGTTTTGAATAAAAGGCTGTTGAGTCTAAACTTAGATTTAAATCTAACCGAGGCTGACCTAGTCCATATATGCAATTAATTACATATATGAATAAGAAAAAACCAATAGCTCAATTGGATAAATACTTAGACTTGACATTGCATATGACTTGGAGATCCTAGATTCAATCTATGGAAGGTGCAAAATGTACCTTTTATTTTCTTTTCTCACTTTATCGCCATGTCATCGCTACATCATGGGCCATGTTGTCACCATGTCATTTGCCAACTCACTTCTAAGTGTGATAGACACACTCCGACACACTTCGACACATTCATATACGCACAGCTATGTATTTGGCACCACATATTGTCAAGGTTTATCCAATCCAAAAATGGAAGAAAATCATATTGCATTTAATTTTTTCTATCCTTAACACGACCATGACACCTATAAATAAGGGGTCTACTCTTCATTTTCAAAACACAACAAAAACTTCGAAACACTTTAGAAAAGCAAAAATCGAAGTTTCCTCTCTTTAACATGGTTCTTCTCTCTCTAGGATAGCATTCCCTATGATGTTTGTTGACGAAAACCACCACCATCGAAGTGAGCCGATCCGAGCCGAAGTGAGCTAACCAAGCCGATCTAAACCTATCCAAGTCAACCTTTTTTTTTATTTGTTTATTTGTAAATGTTATAAATGAAAAAAAAAAAGAAAAAAAGAATGGAGAAAAAGAAAGAGAAGAAAAAAAAGAAGAAGAAAGAAAGTAGTCTATTTATTTATTTTAATAGATATAGATAGAATAAGTATAAAATAAATAAGATAATATAATAAAAATAAAAATAAATAAATAGGTTAGTAAACAAAAATCATTTTCACACTTAGAAAAATTGAGTTTTCTAAAAATAAATAAAAATAAATAAATCAATTTTCAAATTAGAATCATTTAGAATTTCTAAAAATAAAATCCAATTTAGAATCCCTTATAATCATTTTTCAAATCAACTCAAAATGGGTAAAAACGTAAACCAGATAATTTTTCCAAAGATTAAAATTAAACCACCCACTAAAGTTTTTTAGAAAAGAACTATGTACGTTTGATCTTGAATAGCAGGTACGTAGATACCCGTACGTAAGTACAGGGCAACTTAAAATATGGAAAGCTTTATTTTTTCCATTTTTAGATATTTATATAAATTAATCAATTTAGTCGCATGTATCATAATTAAATGTTTTTTAGAAATTAAAAATGGTATATTTGAAAAGCGAAGTTAAATTCGGAAAGTTAAAAGGTGATATCCGTTTAGGGTTTAATAAACTAGCCCCTAGACCTAAATCTCTGGTTTTCAAAAAAGCCGTTTTACAAATTGGTTTTTTTTTTTTTTTTTTAAATCGATAGACCAGTAGCTAAGTTATAGTCAATCCACCCAATTGGTTATAACTTAACCTTTTTTCTCGACTCCGATCGGGTGGTGACTTTAATCCTTTTTTAAATTGAAAAAATGATCTTCTTTAAACCTTAATTGAGGGTCAATATTAAACGGGTAGAGTTTAGTATTGATCGGTTTAAAGAAGACTTAATTTTATAAAAAGAACTGAGAAGGCGAAAAACCAGGCTCGACAGTAATTTGGCATATTTCTCGCTTGTGTTCTTATAAAAGTTGCACTTTTAAGAACATTTGGAGTTAAATTGCATATTTTTAATTAAAATAGTATATTTTAGAAAAAACTGCATATTTTTAAATAAAAATTGCATTTTTAGGAAAAATCATGTTTTTTTGTTTAAATTCATGTTTTAATTATATTTCCTTATCAAAATTGTATATTTTAAAATTTTTCATAAAAATTGCATTTTTAGGCATTTAGGGTTTTCTTGAAAAATAAAGAAAAAAAAAAGGCTTTGTTACATAATTCGGTTTTCGAAAAAATAAAAAGAAATGTTAATTTGTTTTTTTTTTTAATTAGGGTCTTTCTATGGTTTTTCAAAATTGGACAATAAAAATTAAATTTCTTAGGAATTCTTCTTAGTAAAAAAGAAATAAATGGATTAAAATGTAAACATGGCTTGCTTTTAAAAATAAAATAAATTTACACACTAAAGTTTTTTTAAAAAAAAAATTAGAACTACATTAGTTTGATCCTAACTAGAAGGTACGTAGGTACTTTCGAAGTAACTATTAAAAAATAAAATTTTTTCTTTAAGAAAATTCGTAATAAGAAAAATTAATAAAAAATCATTTTTTCTTGCATTCTTTTCATGTTTTGTTGTTTTCATTTTCCTAGGAAAGTAATAAAAATAAAAGCTTGTTAATTAGTTTGGTGACATACATGTCTTAATAGATTAGCTCTCGAGTCTAGTTTTCTCTGGTTAATTTTTTTTTTAAGAATTAGTTTTTAGAAAATTTGTGAACTAGTTGTTTGATTAGGGTTTTTTGTAAAAACCTTAATCTTACTTTTTTACTAGTTTTTATTGGTTGATGACTCTAATTTATTTTCAAAAATATATTTTTATATTTTTTAGAAAAAATATTCTTTCTTAATTTTATGTTGAGTAATTTAAACTAAGTAGGCTAGGCTTAATATAAATTAAATTAATGAAAATAAAAATAGAGTTAGATAGAATTAGCGACTCCATTAGAGACTTGGTGGGTTAGCAATGTCAAAATTAAAAAGAAAAATTAATTAATGGACCTCTATTTTTTTATTTTTCTTTTATTTAACATATATATATATATATATATTGTATATACTTGCATTGATTGGGTTTTAGCGAATGTAAGCTTACTAGAGAGAACCCGACCCAATGGGCCAAGCCTTTTGGGGAATATAGGGTTTTTTTTTTTTTTTATGTACTAAAAATATGTATGCTTAAATATGGTCAGTCTTGGGCTACTTTAGGAAACTATGTTAGCCACCATTGTGTAATCTTCAAGTCGTAGGGGTCTTCACTCTAACTTAGCAGTGATAAGTGAGTTCACTTATACTTCAATGTTGCCCATGAATAATTTTTTCAAGAATGTATGAGGCTATAAAGCTTGAGACTTGTAAACCTCACCCTTCTACATCATTTTAAAATAAAAAAGGATTAGTAATTTTTCAATTATAGGAGTTTAAAAGAATTATTATAACTTACGGCCAATTGGGTCTCTGTTAGAAAAAGTTAAATTAATTAACGCTTTTATATAAATAAGTGTCCAAGAGCTTTGTTTTCAAAAAACTTAAGTTTTTACATTTATATATGTAATTTTACATGAATATTCATCGTGGGATTATAATAATTCCATTCGTATAATTTATTAATTACCATCCCTGTTGCATGGCATGACTATGTAGTATATGGCATCACATTTGTTTTATATTTTAATTTGTATGAATCCTCTAACATTTATTATATTATGTATATTTGCCTATATATGTTATCTTGTAATATATATGAGTGTTGTAAATTTTGTTTTATTTTGCGAGAAAAAGGTTATGTAGCATAAGATTTAACATAAAGATGCAAAAATATTAAATGATGTACCTATGTTAGAAAAAAAAAAGAAAAATTCAATATCCACTTGTAAATTTTTTTTTCCTAAGCATATAATTATGGAAATTAACTACGAGAAAGATTATTACGAAATTTCATTTTTTTAGGGTTTTCTAACTAGTTTCCCTCCCTAAAAAAAGAAGAAGAGAATTTCAAAGAATTTTTTTACGATAAAATACCAGTTTCATGATGATTTTTACTTGGTTGGTTTCTATTGCAATACCTCACATATACCATATTGTTAAGAATTAACAAAATACAAAAAAGAGATTTAATCCTCGGATTTTCATTGTAAATTATTCACCACCCTAAGGTCATCAATCTTGCAAATGTCTAAGTTTACCTTTGCAATAAAACATATCTACCTGTTAACTTGTCACAGTTTTGATAAAGTTTTCTCCATGTGTCTTTACTCTTGCATCTTTTCCTTCTACGTTATCATCTTTTTAATAAGTTTTTTCATTGTAAAAAAAAAAAGAAAAGAAAAGAAAAGTTTTTACCTCTTTATGTCATCCTTGTAATATAGTTGTCATCATTTGTTGCAGTTGTCAGTCTTGTTGTTCCCATCTTCTTTAACTTTTTATTGATGTAATAAGTCTAGCTTTATCAATGTCAATTTTAGGATACCTGTAACATAAAATAAGTACTAATTTTCAATAAAAGTTTCCAATAAAAGAGAGGTTTTCAAAGTTTAAAGAAAATTTATATTCTTTTTTTAAAGAAAAGAAAAGAAAAAAGGGGATGTAGTGTTGCTAAAAAGAAGGGATTCTTACAAGATTTGAAAGATTGCCTTTTAGGTGATATGGTTCAACTTGAAGCCCATAATCACTTGTTTTCAAAGCTAATATGTTTGAAGCTCTTGAATAGAGGATAGTTGCAACAGAACGGGTTCTAAGTAAGCATCAGAAGCAAGTTAAGACCATGGCCTAGACTTGAGCCTAAGTGCCTATTGATGCATCATCTTAGGTGAATGAGTCTAAAGAATTGTGAGTTTATGAGCCCAACAATAGCAACAAAGGCCTGGGGAAAGAATTGGAAAATAAATTGATGAAGATGGAGGAATAAATATTGCAAAAAATTAAAGAAAAATGGGAGCTCAAAAAGGTTACAATGAGCAAAGTGATCTAGGCTTGAGCAATGTTTGTACTTTTGAAGACTATGAGTTACCTAAGAAGTTTAAGGCAAGCTCCACCTTAGGCTTTATGTTTGCAAGATGGTCCAATTCTCTAAACATGAGCAGTTGATGATTGAAACTTTTTATGACAGCTTAACTGGGCTAGCCCCATGGTATGCCCAATTAGACTTAGTTGAGCTTGGTACTTGAGATAAGCTAGCTCAAGCATTTTATTAGTAGTACAAGTTTAATGAAGAAGTGGCCCCTTCCCTAATGAATTTGAGTAGCATGAAAATGAAACTAATTGAGTCCTTTAAGGAGTATGCCTAGAGATGAAGATGTGTTGCCACTTAAGTCATAGTATATTTGCTAGAAAATGAACTAATTAATGCGTTCATCTACACATTAGGTGAACCTTAATATAATCACCTTTTAAGACATACTACCTCTACATTTGTAGACATAGTCATAACTGGCAGTCATATTGAAGATGCCATTAGAGCGAGGAGATTGATAAGGAAGAGATCAACCTCATTGGATTCAGAGGCCAGTATGAACATAATAATACCCCATTTGATTATGTGGGTCTAGTACCCTAAACATTGGCCTAAATAAGTAGGGCCTCAAAATACCTAGAAGAAAGTTTACTTTGATCCTGATTCAAGTGTCTTAGGTCTATTGCTGCCTAAGAGATGAAGGTTTGTTACATCCTAAGCCCCTAATGCTAAGGTACGAACCTTGAAAATACGACCTTGATGCATAATGTAAGTACCACATAGTTCAATAGGGGCATGCTATTGATCATCGTTGGAGTTGAAAAATAGATTTTAAGGCTTAATTAATGTAAAATTGGTCCAATTAGACTTCGTGAGGGATCTAGGGTCTAATGGCTACATAGAGCCCATTATTAACATGATACAAGGTATGGAAAAGTCCCTAGAAATAGATTTAAATGGTTAAGCCTAGGGGGCATGTCACTGTTAAGGTTTGGAAAAGAAGGTTGTAGCCTTGGAAGAAAAGTTAGTGATGTAAGAAGAAACACTCACAGGCATAGAAATGACGATGGGTTTTGTACTCAAGCAACTCGAACATTAAGCTCCTATTATGGGTAAGACATTGCAGCCCAAGCACAAGGATGATTTAAAGAGACGGGAGTCAAGAACAAATACACCAATTAGGAAAGTCTAAAACCAAGACATACCCATCCACAGTAGGAGGAGGTAACTTATACAGTTCAAATGTCTAATGGCCCAAGTGTTCAAACAACTAAGAGAGGCAAAGTTGCTAGCAGGTGAAAACTTAGCAAAGAAATACAAGTTAAAGGATTATAAACCTAACAAATGGTGTGACTATCATATGGGCTAAGTTGGGCATACCATAGAGAATTGCTAGAAAATGAAGTACAAGGTGTAAGATTTAATTGATGTAAAGATTATTCAATTGAGCTTTCTAGAGGCTAATGGGTCTGTTATTAATGGTCTCCCTTCCTCAAGTTGTAAAGGAGCATCGAATAGACAACCTCCAATGTTAGATATGAAAGGCCTACTACTACCATCTGATGAGGTGGCTTACTATTTGAAGTAATTGGGTATATCTTCAGGAGATCAATTCAACTAAATGAGTTGAGTTAGAAGGAGTGACAAAAATAAGGGCAAGAAGTGGAAAAGAGTTTTACTTTCTACATTTATTTCTTTTCAAAATAACCTTTTGCTTTGGAGCTTGTAGTAGACACGAGCTATTTGAATAAACTGTTCTTCATGTGCATTTAGTCTTTGTATGCTATGAAGTTAGCTCAACCTAATAGGGGGATATCTTTTGGCCCTACACTAATGAAACACTTATGTAGATTTGGGGCAAGTGAAAATTGATAAAGTAAATGTTGAATTTGGAACTTATAATCTTCTATCTAAGGGAATGGTAACACCTTATTTGGAAGGGTTAGAATGACAAGAAGCAAAACATATCTCAAACACTAACCCTAAACACATGAGAGGCGAGTGACACAATGTAAATATTTGGGATCCTTCCTCAAATGAGGTCCATTTTGAACATGGTATACATGTTAAAATAAAGTTAGGCATTCATTTTGCCATCCCTAAACACAATTATCCTTTGTAAACTCATTTGAGCCTTCTAGGGAATTTTTTTTTTAAATTAACCCTATTAAAATCACTTCACACTGGGGTAATTAGGAGGTCAGGGTCACTAATTTGGAGAAGAGGGAATAAACTTACTTGTGCTTACCTCAGTTATGTTAATTCATGAGTAATAATTGCCATAGATAACTTGATTTCTTTAGAATGAAGAAGAGTTTCAAATCATGCACACTTTACTTAGACCCGTATACTCATTTAAATATTTCAAGCCCATAAATTTTTCCCAGATGCTGCAAAGCTTGTACACCTTGAACCTATGGAGAGTGGTTACTTAGACAAAGAAGAAAAAGAAAAAAAGAGAAAGAGAAGAAATTGAAAGTGAGCAAGGTGATCACCTCCATAGATGAGCCCAAATTGCCAATAAGCTTAAGGTTTAAAATTGTCATGGAATCTTAAGATGAAAACACATAAACTAAGGGTATTCAAAGACTAGACACGTTAAATTCTTGAGCTTAAAGAAAAGCCCTAGTTCTATTGTCTAACCTACTATACTATCCTAATGAAGTTCTTTTGACCAAAGAAATGGATTTATCTCAAACAATCATTGCTCATGAAATTGGGGCAAGCCTATGTTTAGTTTTTTTCCCTAAGTTATTAACTTGTAAACTTGAGGTTGAATGAATAAAATTTTCTTTTAAAATTGGCCATAATACATTAATATCCATTCGCTCAAACCATTGACCAAAGGCCACAAATTGTAAGCCCAAAAAAGACTTAATTGATTGATTAGACTATACTATTTATAAGATGGACTACAATTTTTGGAATTGATGCTTAGAGTGAAAATAGGCTTGTGAGAGTGAAAGGAAGTCCTTTTAGACTAAACATTTCAAGTAATGATGCTTATTCTCTAGGTGGAAAATCAAAGAACAGTTGAGTATTTTCTGAAGAACATGAATCATCATTTGCCCTTAATTTTGAAATTAGTGTTTTGAGAGTTTGTAGAAATCATGAAAGATACTCCAAGAATCATGACTAAGACAAGAATGAGTGATCAATGGGCAAAAGGAAAGCCAACTCCTTATATGTGATCTTCAAACTTAAGAGATTCTTTAACTTGTTAGCAATGCAATTATCCACCAAAAAGGGTGCATTTTCTTGGAAATTTTTGTAAAAAACATTTAAAAAAAAAGATGAAGAGTTTTTAGAAGTTGTTAAAAGAGATTTCTTAAAAAAGTTAAAATTTTCAAAGAGTCATCATAATCCCTCAAGCTCAATCTAAACTTGTTAAGTCCTTTCTAAGATCACTTGCTCAAAGGATTGCTATCCTACTTAATACTAGGATCGCTATCCTACTTAATACTAGGATCGCTTACTTAAAAGAGCACTATCCTATTTTTTCTTAAATCACATACTCATTGGAGTGATATCTAGGTCTTTCTTGGATTGCATGCTCATTGGAGCACCATCTACTCCTTTGTAGGATTGTGTGCTAATTAGAGCGATATCTTATCCTTTGATGAATCGCTTGCTCATTAGAAGGACATGCAATCCTTTATAGGATTGCATGACAAAGTCGGGACCCTTTATAGGATCACTTGCTCATTGGAGCTAATCCTTAAAGAGAGCTGTCTTCATAAGGATACCCTACCTTTCAAGTTGAGACCCTTCTTATTTGAACTTCCATGACAGTTTTTTTACCTTGACCTTTCAAGTCATTCTTTTTACCCTTTTCACTTGACCTATCAAGTCATGACCCTTTTATTTGACATTTCAAGTGGAGACCTTATCTAGTCGACACTTTTAATAAAAAATCTTTTACCCCCAACCTCTTAAGTCAAGATCTTGTTTGTTGACATTTCATGTTAGGACCTTTCTTAGTTGACCTTTCAAGTCAAAACCTTTCTTAACCACCCTATTAAGCAAGAACCCACCCTCTTAAGCTAGAACCTTACCTTGACAATTCAAGCTAAGATTTGGTGAAAGTGTGCATGTCTTTTTGTCTTTATAGTGAAGTTGTAGTGAAGTTTTATTTAAACTTTACTACAAAAAGGAGCAATTATAGATACCTCTTTTTTTACCACCTTCTTATCTTTATTTTTGTTATTCTTGGTCAAGTTTACAAAAAAAAATAATAATAATAAAAAAAATTGAAAAATAACAAAAATAATTGAAAAATAAAAAGCATCAAGAGTGTTTAAGTCAAGTTTGTTGGTCATTTAAGGTTAGATAAGGTGATAATGGAAAATATACATGCAATTTAATAAATTCAAGGTCTTTAGAAAATTGAGCTTCACTAGAAAAAAGTATTTTAACAAAAGTCTAATAAAATATTTGAGCTCACAAAGTGAACTTTTATCTAATTTAAAAATAATTTTTAACTGGATTAATTAAAATAAGATCTAAGTTTTATTAAATGTAAAAGTTATGTTAAAAATCTTTAGCATGCATATTTTAAACTATATAAATAGAATAGGGTCATTTTTAAATAAAATGGATTGAATAGGGTATAAGTTTGAAGGGAATTTAAAGTTGGCCCTAACATGAAGAGCTTAAATAGAATTTAAGTGCACTACATGTTGAGAAAAAGCCGTTAGCTTAGTGGCTTAGTTGTGCACATGTAAGTAAATAGTCTAGCGTTTGAATCCTTTAAGCAGTAACAGTGTGAATTTTTTTTTTTTTTTTTTTTTTGCACCTCGATCAGTCACGTGCACCTCATGTAGACTTCATCTTCCTTATGGACCTTAGCGAAATTCGACCGTTAGAAGAAAAATCCAGCGACTTTTTTTCAAATCTTTTGGTTTTAAAAGAATTTTGATGCAAATCAACTTAAAACATATCTAAGATTCATTTTCTTTAGTTGTTTGCATTGATAATGATACGGAAAATATTTGATAAAAATAAATAAAGCTTAAGCTTTATCTTCTCCAGCCAAGCTTGTTTTAAAAGGATCTAGAGATTCATCTTTGATTGAATAAAAAAAAAAAAAACTTACAAATAACAGGGCTTGGATAACAACACGACACATATTAATATAACACTCAATCTTGGCTTGGCACACACAACATATAGAACCCAGTTTCAACACAACATACACCTACACATAGTACAGTGACCATCACTGCTCAAGAATCCCTAACCCGATCTTTAAAACCACCTTCCATCCTTACATGTATACATAGCCATTTACGCATACCCGTTATCGACTAACCTCTCCTAACCACACATCCACAACAACTACGAACTTATCCCCATACTAACTCAGCATACTAACTTATCCCCATACTAACTTAATTTATTTTTATTGTAGATTTTATTTATTTATTTATTAGTTGCAGTTTTATTTCTTTTTTTAGTTCTTACCGTAGTCATATTATTGATAAGTGATGCTAGTTTTTTAAAATTGCATAAATAGAATTTTTGCATGAAATGTCATTAACGAGTCTTTTGTAGGTTTTTTTGTAATAATTCTCATTGGTTAGTAGTTTGGCATATTTTTCGCATGTTTCTTATAAAAGTTGCACTTTTAGGAACATTTGGAGTTAAATTGCATATTTTTAATTAAAATAGTATATTTTAGAAAAAATTGCATATTTTTAAATAAAAATTGCATTTTAAGGAAAAATCATGTTTTTTTTTTGTCTAAATTCATGTTTTTATTATATTTCCTTATCAAAATTGTATATTTTGGAAAATTTTCATAAAAATTTCACTTTTAAGCATTTCGAGTTTTCTTGAAAAATAAAGAAAAAAAGGTTTTGTCTTGTAGTTAGGTTTTTTTTCTTTTAAAAAAGATGCTAATTTGGGTTTTTTAAAAAAATAGCGTCTTAGGTTTCCAAAATTAGATAATAAAAATTAGGATTCTTAGGGACTTTTCTTAGGAAAAAGGAAATAAATGCATTAAAATGTAAACCTAGCCTACTTTCAAAAATAAAATGAATTTGTGCACTAAAGTTTTCTAAAAAAATCAGAACTATATTGATTTGATTAGCGGATATGTAGGTATCTCTAAGATAACCGTTAAAAAATAAAATCTTTTTTTTAAAAGAAAATTAGCAATATGAAAAATTAATAAAAAATCATTTTTTGCATTCTTTTTATGTTATGTTGTTTTCGTTTTCTTAAGAAAGTAATAAAAATAAAGGCCTATTTATTAGTTTTTTTAGTTTTCTACTTAGTAACCTATAGGCCTTAATAGGTTAATCCCTAAGCCTAATTTTTTTTTGTGGTTAAAATTTTTCTAAGAATTATTTTTTAGGAAGTTTGAGGACTAGTGGTTTGATTAGGGTTTTTCCATCAAAAAACCCTAATCTTACGTTTTTACCAGTTTTTACTAATTGATAGCTCCAATTATTTTAGAGAAAAAAGTTTTTCCTTAATTTTACGTTGAGTAATTTATCTTAAGTGGGTTAAGCTTAATATAAATTAAATTAAGGAAAACCGGTGTCTAGACCACCAAGGTTAAGGTCTAGATGCCTTTCGAATTGAAGGAGGCCATTATTCAGCTCATGTGGTCTAATGTAGATCTATTTACCTGGTTGCTGTTAGACATACCTAGCATCTTAATTAACTTAGCAACTTATAGCATCAAAATTGATGAGAAGATTTACCTTGTTAAATAGAAGAAGAGGTACTTTGCTTTAGAATTGTAGGTCGCGATATAAGAAGAAGTGTAGAAGTTGCCGAAGGCAGGCATCGTCTGGGAAGAGAAGTACTTGACCTGGCTAACAAATGTTGTGTTAGTTAAAAAATAAACAAAAAAGAATGGGAAGTGGCGAATGTGCGTTAATTATACTGACTTAAATGAAGTTTGCTTAAAGGATTGCTTCCTCCTCCTAAGGATGGACTTGTTAGTAGACTCTACGTTGTGCCATGCTCTATTGAGATTTATGGATGACTTCTTGGGTTATAACTAGATTAAGGTAGACCCTAATTATGAAGTCTACACTTCTTTCATCATGGACTTTGGCATGCGCTACTATACCATAATGCCCTTCTGCTTGACAAACGTCATGGCAACTTACTAATGGATGGTGATTGCGCTATTTAAGCACTAACTTAGGTATAATATGAGGTATACATAGATGACATGATTATCAAGAGTAAGTTACTTGACGATTAAATCAAGGATTTGTAGGAGGCCTTTAATAGAACAAGGAAGTATGATATTAAGCTGAACCCCTAAAAGTACGTTTTTGGGGTCGCCCCTAGCAAATTCCTAAGCTTCGTGGTTACTCAGCATAGGATCAAAGCTAATCTTGAAAAGATTACCACCATAAGAGGCATGAAATCCCCCACCACAGTTAAGGAGGTCTAAAAGCTCACCGGTATGATAGCCACATTGAGTAGATTTTTTTCCAAAAGTGCGGATCGATGTGTAAAGTTCTTCAAAATCCTAAAAAAACTGTAGAGGTTTTGAATGGACTCCCTAATGCTAAGCCACCTTCTTGGAATTACAAAGCTTCCTAGAGCATCCACTAATTCTATTAAAGCCCATCCTAGGAGAAGATCTCTACCTATATTTAGCTGTTAGCAACAAAGTGCTTTCATCTCTTTTGGTTAAAGCGAAAGGAAGGGAACATAGGTTCATATACTATATCAACTACATCTTTCAAGGGCCTAAGGTTAAGTATTCCAAAGTGGAGAAGTTCACCTTGGTCGTGGTGATCTCAATGTGGTGGCTTCGATCATACTTTTAGGTACATCAGATCATTGTGCTATTAGACCAGTCATTGTGCATAGTTTTGAAGCTCGATGCATTTGGTTAGATAGCTAAGTATGTGCTAGAGCTTAATGTGTACAAGATTCAATACTAGCTATGAACAACCTATAAGGCACAAGTTTTGGTTAAATTTATCATGGAATATATTAGAGAAGAGGAAGCACCGAATGTAGATGATAAACCAGTGTGGACTCTCCATGTTGATGGATCATTTACCTTTAGAGGAGGAGTTGTAGGATTAGTGCTCATCGAACCATACAAGATCGTGCTCTGCTATACTCTTAAGTTCGAGTTTGACATAAGTAACAACAAATTCGAATACGAGGTGCTGATTAGTTATCCAAGCTCACCTTTATAGGGATATAGAGACCTGAGGTGAAGGACAAAAAAATATTTAGGGAATACTTACCAGAGAACAGTATCAACTTGTACATAACTGAAGTCTTCGAGCTCAGCACAGTGTTAATGGAACCGAGTTAGATGAACCCCATTAGAGATTACTTATAGCAAGGCACCTTTTATCGGCTAACTAGAAAGAGGCTAAGAAGTTAAGATACCACATCGCCAATTGCACATTAGTTGATGTTGCACTATATCAAAGAGGGATCAGTTTCTCTCTCCTAAGATCCTTCCATTTTGAAGAATGTCTATACATTATGGAAGAGTTGTACAATGGTGTATGTGGTAGCCACATCCATTCATAGGCCCTCTACATCTAAGCTCTCCAGTTTGAGTACTATTGGCCAACAATGAGGTAGGATGCAAAGGTAATAGACTAGAGGTGTCCACAATGCTAGAAGCATGCTTCAGTTACTAACGTTCCCAACTCGAACCTTTAGCCAGTAACGAGCTCTTGACCCTTCACTTAGTAGGGCATTAAATTCCTTAGAGCTTTCCTAAAAGCATCTAGAGGATGGTTGTTCATCATAGTGGCCATAAACTCCTTCACTAAGTGGGTCTAAGTTGAGGCCATTGCCAAGATCACAGAGAGGAGCATGGAGTTCTTCACTTACAACAACACCTTTTCTAAGTTCAAGGTTCCCCATGCCCTTATAATGGACAATGGGGTCTAATTTGACAAACCTAAGTTTAGGGAGTTTTGTGCTAAGCATCACATTAGCCCCACATTTCACTTCGATTGCATACCCCTAGTCCAATGGCCAGGTCAAGGTGACTAACGGGATCATCCTCAATAATACTAAGAAGAGAGTTAACTAAACTCAAGACAAGTAGGCAAATGAGCTCCTAAACATTCTATGGGGATACAAGACTACCTACCGCATGTCGATAGGTAAGACTCCTTTACACCTAGCCTTTAGATCGGAAGCCATCCTTTCCATAGAGCTGAACTTCCCAACATCAAGACTCAATCTTGTAATGCCCCTATGAACGAATCCATCTTACAAGCTAGTATAGATACCATAGAGGAAATCCAAGACCTTATTGATGATTACATGGATGCTTTAAACATAGGGCAACCGAATACTACGACTAGAAGGTCTGACATAAAGAATTTAAAGTAAGAGACCTAGCCTTCAAAAGAGTTCAAGCAATTAGTTCATAAGAGGGGTAGGGGAAGCTAGCCTTTAACTAGGAAGACCTAATCAGAGTTAGAGAAAACTTAGAGAGTGGCACCTATAGGCTAGAGAAATTGGATGGAGAGCTCATCCTGCGCATGTGGAATGGCAACAATTTACGCTCGTATTTTGATTAGATTAATGTAAGCATCATTGTATTTTTCAAGTTCTTAATGAAATTTCATTGCCTAAATTGTTGTGTATTTATCTCCATCCTTATCTTAACTTGTCATAGCTAGTGTTAAGCAAATGAACTTATAAACATCAAAGTCCTTAAAAGGACTCTTGACTAGTGCACCTTTTAAAGTTTAAGTAGATTAGAACACCACCGACTTGGCCTTTACCAAGCAAGCTTAGCATTAAGGAACATTCCCTTACGTGATCGAGGAACTCTTATTATGCCTGTTGGAACACCATTAGCTTAGCCCCCAAAAATGACCTAAGTTATCAATGGCTAAACGGTCCCCTTGAGAAGGCAAACCCAGCTCTTCCTTAAGTATAATGACCTTAGCTACTGATAGCTAAATGGTCCTATTGAAGAGTAACACCAACTCTTCAACTAAATACGTAAAGTAGTTAGAAACATAAAAAAAAAAAAAGAAGAAGCAAAACTCAAAGTGTCTACAAAGTTGAATTTCCCATTCTTCATTAGTGACCTCTTAAGCAAGTTCCTCTAAGCCTCCTTATGCTCTTGCTTCTTCCCTTCTAACTCAACCTCTAGGCCTAATCTTTGCAAAGAAGCATGATGAAGACAATAGATAGCCTTACGAAGTTTTTTGGGGTAATGCTTGGAAGAGGAGTTTAGCTCCTTCCATTCCTTCCTTTCATTGAACAACTCATCTTGAAGGAGCTTGACCTCTTTACAGACGTAGTCCTAGTGCAGCACTAAGCCATTGTACTTATAAGGTCAAATAACAAACAATTAGAAGATAAATGACTCAAAACGTATCATAAAGAAAAACAACCAAAGGAAATCATGACTTACTTAGTGAGCCAACATAATAAAATGGCCCCCCAACTTAGAGACCTCACCATACTTAGTCTCTATCTCCTTTTCTAGGATGGCTTAGTCAACTGGGATATAAGACCTAATCATGGCCTAATAGTTGAGGTCCCGATGGCACAGTTACATTGCTCACTTAAGTACTTCACTATTGGCAAAGGATCTTCTCCCTAACCTACTTGGTAGAGGCCTCGTTCACCCCTTGATATTGCTAGATGTCCCAAGACTCATATAAGATGTTCTTAAATTTTACTAAGACTACCCTTACCTTCTGGCATTCATGTACTTTAGCTAGATTAGCTATCCTCCATTTACTTGAAAGCACAATAGGGATGAGTTAAGGGTAGTTCATTTATGCTGACTTGGCTAAATAGCTTACTAATGTCATCATTGAACTAAAGGATATTAATGGCCTCATTAGCTTTCTTTTGAGGTTGGTTGCTCACCTCAACCACCTTTGGGGCCTTCCTTTTTTGGCTTACCAACTCTTCTTCTATGTTTCCCTTGAGCTTCTTCCCAGCACCATTAGAGGGGTAGGGATGGTACCACAAATTTTAGCTTGGTGGTAGCAAGCTCTCGCTCCTCCACAATGGCAAGGGGCTCAAATGATGGTGCTAATGTGGTTTCGAAGTTGGTTACCACAAGCTCTACGTTAGGGATGTTGTGTAAGATCCCTTACAGAACTAGCGGCTCCCTTTGGCTTGCCTCCCCGGCGCTTGACTTTGGCTTCGAGGCTTTAGCCTTTAGCTTAATAACCTTCTTTTAGGGCTTTGCTTTAGCCTCCTATTGCTTAAGGAGGTCTAACCTACCGGGTCAGGTAGCTCCCTAAACCTCATTAACTTCTCACTTATAAAAGAAAACGAACAAAGTTAATGCAAGCACATGTAATTACAAATACTTATGAAACCTGTTGTGACTAACACGGGTAATGAGAATCCTTATTCTTCAAATGATGATAACCAAAGAGTAGCTTCTTATGAGCTTACATCGGTACGATGGATGAGTCAATTTATGTCAAAATTCGAACTTATACCTCCTAAATACTTCTTCATCATGGCCTTCTCCATGCTTGGGAAAAGTTAGGAGATTGGCCTAGAGTAGTACCTCTGCATTATCTCTTTAATAGTTATTGGATTATTGTGCCTCAAAGCCATGAAGGCATTAATCTCCATTACGACCTTGGAGTCGCTCAGACCAAGCTTCTTTAGTTTTCCAGTTTGGACTAGCGATGTCTAGTAAGTTTAGAAATTTACCTCCTTGGGTAGCTTTACCACAAGAAAACCCGTCCTTCCAATGCTTCACAAACAAGTCTAAGCCCCCAAACAGCTTCTTTTGAGGGTGGTTTTGGATATTTACCCATCTTCCCAACTCTTTCCATAAAAAATAAAAATTAAATAATTGTGGTGTGGCTTGCATCACCAAATATTCAACAGGGCCTGAAATGCCCTTAGGATCCTCCACCCATTGGGAGGAATTTGAGTAAGGTAGCACCAATGATAATTAAATAGCTCCTTTTCGAATTTGATGAAAGGGAGGTGCATCCTAAACTTGAAACATTTCTCATAAATTGCAAAGCACCTCCTTAATAGTAAGGTTACCCTTTCATCAGGACTTGGCATCCGTAATACCATATTAAATAAGGTCCCCTTGATAAAGTTACTTAAAAGATAAATTTAAGTCGGATGGTTTGTGGTTGCTTATCCACCCATTCAGCCCCATACCCCTTCCTGGCCTTTCAAACAAATTGATAACCTCTTTGACCCTATCATAAGGGTACACATAACGAAGGATGGTGCTGATAAGCTCTACCTTATTTATCTCCACAACCACTTCTAAAGACTCCTCCACTTATGCTGATGCAGATGAAACTTGTTTGACCACTATCATAAGGAAAGTGGCATCCTTAGTTGCTTTAGAATCAGAGGACATTAATTTGTATTTAGATGAATTCACTCACTAAGGTTGCCATTTTTGCTATGTTTAAAGAAGAAAGTAAGAATAGTGATAGAAGAAAGTTGGAGAAGTAAGAGAATCTATAGTAAGAAGTTAGAATGTAAAGTGCATAAAGTCTGAAATTGGCCAACCTAATATGTATTTATAGACTTAAGGTATCAGGAAAAGCACCGATGGTTATTAGGATTCGAAGAGATGTAGTTACTTCTAGTCGCTACGATGTTTATACATAGCTACAGGTTGAATTGGATGGCTGAGATTAACAAGATAAAACAGCCTAAACAGCATACGCAATTGCACGGATATGACAATCATCATGTCACATTAATTACACCTTAGAAACGCGTACTAGTTTGAAATTCGAAAGGGGTAACTTCTCTAAGAAGCTTTGTTAATGTCTCTTTGACTCCTTTACCTACCAAAGCATCTCTTCACCATAATAGCCTAAAAAGTCATTATGCCCAACATAAAACATCGAATCAGTCTAGCCCTATCAACAAGACCTCGGCTTTGATAGATGTAATCGTATGGAATCTCCGTAAGCTGTCTCCTTAACTCAACATGCCCTTTTGTTAAGGAGGTTGGTCCTTTAACACTTGGTCTTGGCACCTGATCATTTGAGTACCCATCTTGGCTAGGATATGACTAACTTAGACATCCCCATGGGATACCTCCTCAAGTCAGACCCTAGTCCTAACATGTTAGCCCCTTCCTCTATGGATAATAGGATGACTCCCCATGATAATGGATCAATCATCCAGTGTATCAGGTCGCTTTAGATACAGTTCGATTGCATGCCTAAGGAATCCATTCGAATACTCACTCTCCTTACCACCTCGTTAGTAATGAGATTGGATTAGGGTTGGGAGGGGAGGAGAGAGGTGGGGGGCAAGAATTGATAGGGTATTTTAGACATGGGTCCTTTAGGCTTATACTAACTTGGTGGTGTCTTAGGCAAACTTGATTTGGCTCATGGTTGGCTTGATCCATTAGTTCCTGAATTGGTTATCCCATAGAATGACCTCTTTAAAGGATCTCTAGAGAAGCCAACTCACCCTTCAAATAACTTGCCTAAACTCAATACGATCACAATGGCTGTTAGAAAAGTGGATAAGGCTTGGAGACTTGATCAAACGCCATAACCTTATAAATCTAGAATACGTTAGACTTCACATTCCCACTACCTAAGTCATGCAAACATGTCAACATGCTACATGTTCTCCCTTGATTCTCGACAATTCCCCTCTATAAATAACCTCAAGCACCCCAACGATAAACCACCTTGACTCTTTATGCGTTAAACTCTCTTTGCAAACCTTAAGTGTTCTTGACTACTCTCTTCTTGCACAAAGTACTAATTTGAGTATCGGAATAGTCACGTCGGACAATACCTTGATATCCTTCATCATATTCTATTTTGCAAGTTTATCACATATTCATATAAAGCCTAATCGACTTACTTTATGAGCTAAATCTTATTGACGACACAGTTAAATAAAAGGTATACGTCACCATGATACCTTCTCACTGGTTGCAAAAGTATGTATAGTTAGGATACTTCTTGCTATTGCCACTTCTTTTCAATGGCCACTTCACCAAATAGATATCAATAATGCTTTTCTTCATAGTCATTTAGATGAGGAGATTTACGTGATTCCTCCTCAAAGCTATTCTAAAGCGGATCTTCATCAAGTTTGTTGTTTAAAGAAATCCCTTTATGATTTGAAATAGGTCTCTCAACAATGGAACCTAGAAATCTCTCAATTTTTTTTTTTTCATAAAGGCTTTTCTCAATCTAAAAGTGACTATTCATTGTTTACTTATCACAAGGGTCATCAATTTCTTATTGTGATACTTTATGTTGGTGACATGCTCATTATGGGGTCTAATGAGAAAGTTATGGTTCAATCGAAGAAGGATTTGGACACACTTTTACTATTAAAGATCTTTGCCTAGTAAGATTCTTTCTTAGGCTTGAGTTATGTCATACTTCTTCTAGTCTTTTCATTAACCAACATAAATATATTCTTGATATGCTTCTTGATGCTGGAATGTCTAGTAGTAGGCCGGTTTCTACTCCCTTTCCAACTGGTATGAAGCTTGACAAAACTTGGTGATCTTGTTGGTAATTCATCTTTGAATAGACAACTTATAGGACGCATGTTGTTCTTAACTATTGCAAGGCCTAAAGTGTGATATGCAATTCATTTCCTTACCTAATTCATGTCACAATCTTGGATTCTACATATTTAAGTTGCATACGATCTTTTACGTTACTTTAAAGGATCTCTTTCACTTAGCCTTTTTTATCCTTCATGCACTTCATTTCATCTTTTTGCATATTATGATGCTGATTGGGCTTCCTTTAATGATCGAAGATCAATCACTGGCTATTACATTATGTTGGGAGATTGTGTTGTATCTTGGAAGACGAAGAAGTAAGCAATGATTAGTACTTCTTCAACAAAAGCTACATATATAAGCATGTCATCTACTTGCAAGGAGCTTCATTGGATTTCTTATATATTGGCTAATTTTCAAGTGCCTTGTTCTTTACCAATTCCTCTTCATTGTGACAATGATTTTGCTTTAATGATTGCTACAAATCTATGCTTTCATGTTAGGACAAAGTATATTGATATAAATGTCCACTTTATTCAGGATTACATCAGTCGTGGCTTCATTCATACTGTTTATGTTTCTTCTCGAAGCTAACCTGCAAACATGTTTACTAAGTTCATTCCTGTTGTTCTAGTAGTTTTAATTTTGATAGTGACAAGTAAGTAGTAAACATCTATTAGTTTTTGTTAATACAAGTTAGTTAGTTTTTGTTATTTCTTAGCATCATGTATACAAGGACTTCTTGATGTACATTTCATTTCAAAGCGTACACTTACACAACAATACAATAGATCATCATTTCATTTTCTTCCTCAAGGCTATGTTGCTCTATTTGTGGTTCTCTGATTACCATAAATACTAACGGTTGTATAGAAATTTATTAGTGTTGAAAAAAAATTCTAATCCTTTTACGTACTCTTTATTTCATTTCAATATATGATTCTATAGGCACTTATCAAAGCTCGAACACCATTATCAAGAACCTTTTGTTATTTAAAGATTTGAGACTATTGTACATATTGTAATTATTCATACATGAGTTAAGTAGTTAGATTGGTTAGGATATTTTCTAGTTATTATATATAGCAAATGTACTTTGTTTCGAAAACAAATTAATTAGAACTTATTTTACTATAGAATACACTTTGCAATTGCATCCAAATATAGTTCCTTATAGTCTTCTCATGGTATCAAAGCAAGCTACTTAGGGTTTTTCTATTTATTTGTTTCCTTTTATCTTCTTGATTTGAAAAATTTTCATCTTGTTTCGTTGATTTCCATTTTATTGTGAGGAGGATTACAATAAGAATCAATTGGTAATCCAAGTGAAGACTCAAATACTAATCCATTTTACATTGCGGGTTCCAACAATCCAGGTATGATGATTGGAAATATTATATTCATTGTAAATAATTTCTTGCCTTGGAGTTGTTCCATTCAATTAGGATTAGCAACAAGACTAAAATTAGGGTTTATAGATGGAAAAATTAAGAAACATGATGAAGAATAAGAGGATTATGTATAATAGATTTGGAATGATTACTTAGTTAGATGCTTGACTCTCAACTCAATGGTGAGTGATTCATCGTAGAGCTTTCTCTATGTACAGTCATCATACGAACTTTGGAGTGAGATTATTGAACAATTCAGATAGACTAATGGTCCCTTAATATTCCAAGTATAACATGATATTTGTTAGGTGTTGATTTGGCATTAGTGTTGGTCTTGATTTTGGGGTCAAGGTTGCTGAGTTATTGTAAAGGAAAGATAGTTATCTATCTCATAAATCATAATAATAAGCAGATAGGTTCCAATAATGATATTTTTAAGTGAACAAAGTAATAATGATTCAGTAGCACTTATTTGAACAACGTAATATGTATTTAGCATCTATAATGACTTTATTTAATTTCTTAGTAATAACAATTTAGTTCCTCCTTATTTTATTTAGTCAACTAAATGAGTTTTAGTTACTCAATTGCACTTTCAATATAATTATTAAATGGTACTTAATGATCTTATAAAAAATTGTGAATAATAAAAGCAAAAAAGAATGGCATATTTGATTTTTTTTTTCTTCAAAAAGGTAAGGATTTACAACAAATACTTACCAAATAAGGTGGAAAGAGAAATGAAAGGGAAAATGTAACTAGAGGTAAATTACAATTTTAAATTTAAAAATGGAAAATAGTAGTTTTTTTAGTAAAAAATATTAATTATCGAGTGATCATGTTTGATGTAAGACCCACATTCAGTTATTCGGAGTTTATTTGTAGAATTTAAGGCGATCTAGCAAATTATCCAATTCAACCTAAATTCTACGACGAAGTTACGAATATTAGTAAAAGTAATCCTATAATTTTGAATTTAATAAAATAAGTAATAAAATAAAAGAATATAAAATTTTCAAATTTTAAGTATATTATTCGTTATTTATCGAAAATACGTAATTCTAATAATTAATGAATTGTTAGAGATAAATTATATCTACACTAAAAATCATAAAATAACTTAAATAATATTTAGGATTATTTATTTGTACTATAAACGAATTTATATGTAAGTAGAAGTACGCATAATTACTTAAAACATGCAAAATATGTTAAAATAATGTTAAATAATTAAAGAAAATGCATGAATAATTAAGGAAAAATCAAGAAAAATTAGGAAAAATGAAGAAACCTCTAGAATTGAGGTGTAGTAGCTTAAGAGTGATTAAATAAAAGTAACCAATTAAATTGCAACAAATAAAAAGTAAGAAAAAGAAGAGATAAGGTAATTGTCTAATCAAATTAATGCATAATAATTCCTTAAGACCTCTATAAATACCTTAAATTTTTTAGAAGATCATTTTGGATGTTTGGAATTGTAAAAAATTAGAGAGAGGAGAAATTGAGAGGAAATTAGGGTTTTACAAAAAAATTATAAAAAATTTGTGCAATTAGGGCTTTAGAAGGAAACTCACATTTGACGGCCACCACCACACCATTCCACCACCACCGCCCAACTTGACTGACACCCCTAAGCCCGCTGTTGGTGGTCGGAATCTCAACGGTTAGGTGAGTTCGATTCTAGCCTAATTTTGTAAAATTTATTAAAATTATTAATTTTACCTAGAAAATTATGAAATTTATTATTCTAATGTTTTATTGTATGTAGATTTAGGGAAAAATAGTGATTAATTTTAATCACGTTTATAAATATAGGGTGCTTAAGAAATTAAATAAAACCGAGCATTTTTAGAATTGGAAATAAATAAACTTAGGAGTATAGTTTTGAACTCAAAATTTTTGTGTAAACTACTTAGGTGATATATAATAGTGTCACAATGCCCTATTTTAAAAATGAATTTTTGAAATTTTTAGATAATTTTTGAGCCTTAAAATGATGCATAAAATGGGTGATTTAGGACTAATTAAGTAATTAAATGGTTAATTACTGATTTAGTGCATTATTATATGTTTTAGGATATTGAAATCTGATGAAATATGATACTTATAGCATATAGGGTGTTAGATGTAATTATTAAGGTATTATGTAGTATATATGTAATAGGTAAAAATAGTATGTTTTAAGTTAATTTTGCAATTTAGGATAATTAGGTGTAAAAATTTGATTTGGGATGAATTTAGATATTTTAAGATGTTGATTAATGTTGGGGATAATATTTGGAATGATAAAAATATTAGATTTGTATTATATACATAATAGGTAATAATACATAATATGCAAATATTGGAAATATAATAAATAGAAAGTATTAGAATAAAAATTGATATTATACTAATAATAGGAATATATATAAAATCTGGTAGGAAACTTAAATTAGGGTAATTATATGAAAAATATAAAGATTTTCTCACATCGAAAGTAAATTCGATAGTTAAATCAGGATTAGGATATATAATACTGACTGAAACATTGGTTAGAGACCAAAAACAATATTGAGGATACCTAAAAATAATGTGATTAATTTCACATTATGGGTTGAAACGATTTTCTAGGATTCGTATATAAAACAGTATTTAGAAATTGAAATTGAACTAGAACCTAATTTAGAAATCGATACAGAAACTGAACCTGAACTTAACCTCAAACCCATAATAATTGTAAAAGATTTGAGAACTTGGATAATTAGACATAATAAACTCTAAACCAAACATAACAATAAGTGTTATAGGATAAAAAATAATCTATAACAGTTATATGAAAACTAAGACAATGTTGGTATTATAGGGATCATTGGCGATCGATTGAGTGAGTCCTACCTCGAGTGAGCAAGCAGGAAGTCGAGGTAAATTGAGATTAATACAGTATTGTATTTTGGAGGCTTGAAATTATACTTGATTGTGCTTATTCTGAGTTGATGATATGATTTTGATTTACTACTTGGCTTGTATTGTATGATTTACATGAAATGATTAATCACCCTAAATTGAACCTAATCAAATATATGACCTATAAACATAAATTGGACCTGCATATCAACCCATTAAGGGAAACCTAGGATTCTTTGGCCAAATACCAACCTTATTGAAAGGGATAATGCTGGATAACATAATGGGTCCCTTCTTCATCCTTAGTTGAGCTAAGTGACAGGTGAGGAGGTCGTGGCAATGGTGAAGTTAATGATTCGAAGGTAGTCATGGGAAGAGCGGTGTCTTCATTGCACAAGCTTGGATTTAGGCGTGAGCTGTTTCATTAACAGTTACTCTTCGATCCGGATTGGAGCGGGCATAATTTCTCTAATCTCATAACGGGTCAGATAACGTCGTACGATGGTATTTTCTTGAACATGTATTGCACCTAATAATTTGGTTAATAAGCTTATTTATGTTTGTGGTATAGTTTTAAGTCTCTATCCTAACTTACTGAATTGTGGTTGTTCACATTCCTATAGTTGTTGTTGTAGTTGCTAGCGATGAAGCGACCTATAATCATCTTGACGCTAGCAACTACGAGATCCTAAGGAGTGAGGATGTAAATTGAAGATCAAATGCACTTTCTAATTAGATTTATTTTAAAGTTTTAACATTAGTTTACAAATTACTTAATTAAATTATGATTAGATTGCTAAATCTTGTAAGATACTTAAATTATTTTAATACAAGTATGTACTTTTCTTAAGTTCATAAGTAAATAACTTATTTAAATTATAAACTATTTATTTCAAAGCGGAATAATCATGGATGCCTTATGTAAATCAGGTTTAAGATAACGGGTGTATGGCTAGCTTCTATTTTAGGATGGTTTGTACAGCAGGACTGTTACAGATTTGTTGCTTTAAGGCATGACATTTGAGAGGAAAGATATGAGTGAGATAAATTAAACCTATAATATACCAAATTTTGATAATTACTCTAGTTAAAATAGATGCTTCACTTTAATAATATAGATAATTATATTTGCTAAATGAATATAATATAACTACTCTTGAAAATTCAAATAAAGGATTAGAGCTAATTTTTTAGTTACGATGATCAACTCATTTGTTAGTAGGATGTAACCATGGCGGGTTCGAGGCAAGTTTTGTAAAACCCAAACTTATCCCTATAGAATTTAGCGTTTCTTAAAATCTTATAGAAACTCTTTAAGGTTTTACTTCTTTTTCTTAAAACTTGACTTTATAGGATTTATAAAAACCTTACAGGGATGAGTTTTTATAGTATTTATATATGATTAAGGAGAAAATATAAGGAAAAAAATTAAGTAGGATTAAGATTATATTTATCAACTTATACAATAAAAAAACTTGAAAATTAAATGTGTTATATAATATAAAATTTATATAAGATATGTAGTCTAATAAGTTAAAAATAAATAATTTTTTATTAATATATATATATTTTTTAACCAAATTGGATTTCTTATTGATTTTTTTTTTATAATTCTATTACCTGATCTTAAATCCTATATAATAATACCTTAGAGAATTTTTATTAAGTTCCATGGATCTAATAACCTTTAACAACTCAATTTGACTAGTTACATCCCTATTCGTGAGTGTCTCTTGCTCCCTCTTCCTTATTTATTTGGAAGAAAGAATCCTCTGCCCTTAATCAGATGTAGGAATAACTAAAGAAAAGAGCTCTAACTTCCTCCATCTCTACTAGTAAGTAAAACGTTTGTGCCTGTATCACCTAGCAAGTCACACTTTTCTGTATCCCTGTGTATAATAAGCAAGCGAATCGTGGGTCTAAATTGTGTCCGCCACCTGCTTGTCAAAATGGCATATAGCATTTTTCTCTTACACATTCTAATGAAACAGCTTCCCTTCCCATTTCAAATCATGGGTTTTACTGATACACCTACTCTTGGTCTCATTCAGTTCAAAGATTCTTGCATGAGTGACTAAATTGAAGGTTCCATATTTGAAGATCATCTAGAAGACCCTACACAATGGATGGTATGTGAAATCTTAGCCATAATGTTTTGTGTTTTTATTTTTCCCATCTGTTTTGTTGTATTTTTTAATTCTGATGATCAAAGATATGTGTCGAGGATGTATCTCTTTTGGGGAGATCGTTTTTCCTGATCTTTCCGGTCTTTGTTATAATCTAGTTGTTTATAATTTCAAATATTCCGGTGCCTAAATTGAAAATATAACTTTAATAACTAAAGCGAGCAGTTCAAGTTAATGGGACTTGAGGTGATGGCCAGCGGCTCGATAGCAGGATTTAATGTTTTCATCCCAAGTGTCATAAAATAGATCAAAATTATTTCTCTTTCTTTCAGAAAAAGGAAATCATATCTGTCGTCTCTAAATAGATATTTGGGAGAAAATGTACAGAATATCTTAAATTTTGAATTTGAGCGCAGATTGTCTTCTTAAAATTTTAAAATGTGATTTTTGATTTTTAAATTTTTATAAATTGAAAATTAACTCTTATAATTTTTTTTTTAAATTTTAATTTTGATACATAAATTCTCCTTAAATATATCATAGTTTAAGAGTGTTTATAAATCAAAAACAAAGTTTTGAAGACTATTCTTAACTTAAGTGATTATTTGTTAGTTTATGGAAGTTTATAGATAAAAAATTTATATTTTAATAGTTTGGAAGGATAATCCATACTTAAATTAAAGTTTAGGGAAATTATTTGTAATTTGTCTTGGATATTTTTCTTATAGGGAAAATGTTCTGTGTTAACCGATATATATTTTTCATTCTACGATTTTGGGAAAAATCTTCTATGAAACAAATGCAGTCTTCGTAGTTCTAATCTTGGAACGGTTTAAATGATTTTAGCTTAATTAATTAATTAATTTATCTTTTTGTGGGTTGGCAGTGGATCCGGAGCCACAAATGGAGGAGACCATATTGGTTGGTGATGATCTAATGATGGGACCTCCTTCACCCAGCATTCCGCGAGAAATTGCATCTCATGTGCTTGAAGGTGTGGACTTGTGTGAAGGCATTTGGAGAAATCTATTTCTCTGTAAGTTTTCTAAGCTCCTGGTTGTGATGGGCGATGGTGGTGCGTTGGTTATTAGTGTTTACTTTGGTCTGCAGCTGTTGTTGGGGATGTTTAGTGTACATACCTATGCATGTTTCCCACTTAAATGCATGGCTACTCCTGACGTTATGGACTTTAGACACCCAATACTGATATTTTACAAGAAAAATGTCAAGACATGATGACTTTCAGCACCGCATTGCGGGCTTACGGATCAGTGATGTCGAGCCCTTTTGTCAAGATGAAATTGCTCTGTGTGAGCAACTTGTCGGGATTTTATGTGCATTGTTCTGTTATCATGTTTTCTTTTCAGCTTTTAACCACTGAGGAGTGTGTGCATGCGTGTATGTATTTCTCAGTCTCTCTTTTGGTATGGTATTTTAGTAGGACAAGGAACTGAGGAAAAGGCTTCAAGACAGCGAGCGCAAATTGGGGTTATCAATGCCTTTTTGATGCAGCGAAGGAAAGAGCTGCTCAGTTTCAGGCAGAAGCTACTTCTTTGGAGAGGTGCATCATTCTGCTTTCTCGTATCAATGTCCTATAGTCCCATAACAGTAACTTATATTTATGGATGGTCTGAACACAATCGATGACGCCTCAGGAATCGTTTCTCTCGACTTAAGCGGGCATCATTGGTCACCACTATTTGAAATTTCACTTAAGAATTCATGGATTTATTTATTTATTTTTATTTTGGGCTCATAGATCCAAGAAGAATTACCTGTCAAATAACTATGTATGGAGAGTCCTAGTGACATCTGATTGTTGCTAATTTTGTGGATAATGGCTTTTCCATGGATATGTTTCCTGCTAGAAGTTTAGTGGATTGCCAGCGCATGAGTTTAGTGTCGGTGCCCAGCTTGTTTCTTCCCAAGTTTGAGGCTGATGGTGTGGATCTGGTGTTAAATGAACTCTTTCAACTATTATGATCCCCACGTCGTTCTTCTGAATTTCTTTCCAGAGTCAGCGGCTGGCCCTGCACGGTAGCAGATGGCTCCGCAGGCCGAGGAACCTGAGTTTTCTCTTTCATCAATCAAAATTCAAGCTGACACATCTCCAAACTGGTGGCACCCATTTCATATTTATTATCGTTCTTCTTATATACGTATATAGTTTTCTATCTTATATATCTTATTTATTTTTGGGCTAGTACTCTGAAGGAATCGTAACTGTATTATCTCCTGTGTTGAAACTCAACTTTATGGCTTCTATTTTATATATTATTAAATAGCTAACAGTGCATGATTACATGCTTGCACTTACTTGTAGGCATTTGATTCTTGCTAGTGGAGTTGAAGGTGCAGAAGGATTTCGCCAGAGGTGGTGTTTGCATGGTCGCCTTACAGATCCGATGGCGATGGCAATGCGGCCCCCCTAATAAACGCTAATTATTATTTCATTTTTCTGCTATTCATTTGGAACGGCTATCATTGAACATGTAACAGTCATTTCATAAAAAAGAGTGTTATTACTGGAAATACGAAAACCAGTCACTAATTTATAAACACATCCCATAAATACTTATCGTTTGCATATTTATACACTCCTTCACTGTATATCATTGGATTAATCGACCACCCCACCATTAGACTAGACTGCTGCAACTGCTATACTACGATAGTATAAATAATAATTACAACTGATTTGACCTTAAAATTATTATACCATAAAATAAATATATAATACAATATTATTTTAATACTGTATAAATAAATACCAATCGTAGAATTGATATAAATAAAATATTTCATTATAAGTGAAGTGTTATTAAGGGTACCATTACAGATCTTAGTAAATATAAATCGTATGATATGATAATTGAGTTCAATATAATTACACACAATCAAAATATCGAAGTATTGTTACGTATCTCAATAAATACAAGCATAATTATATCAATGTTATATTGTAAAGACAAATAATATATAAAGATAAATTATATTAAATTACGAAGTATATATAATAATTTTATAATTATAATAAAGTAATGATACAAAATATATATATATATATATATTTTATATTTTACGATTATATATGATGTTAAATAAATAAATTTGACATAGTCATATTATTAAAATTATAATGGAGTGATAATGGAGCTGCGCTGATAATTCATCCCAGCGAACATAATTCGATTTAAATGAGCTGTCCATAATCGATTGGTTTATCTCACCATCAGCATCTTCATTAGTAGGGAATAATGCTCACTGGATTAGGTGTAAATGGTGGACCTTCTGAACCACTTTCTAATTATTCTTTGTACTTTAGGTTTTGTCCAGTAGAAAACTTGTTAGCACATTCTGACTTAGTCACATATGACTTGCATCTTCATCTATGCGTATATAGGTTGGTCATAATATGTAACAAACCCTTTTGCAATTGAAGAGGTGTACATGTCAAATTCCTTAGTAATATTAGTTGTTTGACGTTGAATAATGACCCGTAAAAGATAATACATCTCTCGCTTAAAACGCATACAAAGTCCACCATTTTATACTGTTAGCTTTACTTTTTAGGAGCTCAATATATGTCTGCCATTTTCTTAAGAAAAAAAAAATTATATAAAAACAAATAAGATAAAATTAATTACCTAATTATAAATAATAAATCACATCATGAAGATGTGATATCATAATTAATAAAAATATTATATTTATAAGATGTAATTTAATGAATTACGTACTATAACTAAATCGTATTTAATAAATGGGATTTTATAGCCTTATTTATTATTTTTGTTGAATATATGATAAAAATATTGTGATAATCTAGTGGCTAAGACGCATGCAACAATGCAATAAGTGTTGGGCTAGAAATTGATTGGAAGTATTGTTTTACATTTTATACATACTTATGTTATATTTATTACATACGATATTAATACAAAATTAATATATATGGCATGTAATGAATGTGACATTAGTATAAAATCAAAATCTTTGCAACGGTATTTGTATAATTAGTTTAATGTAATTAGTATTTGTGTAATATTTATTAATTTTTATGATAAATACGTAAATTTCTCACTTTCTAAGCTTTCATGATAAATTTGACCATATACATTTTCGTTGTAAATTTGGACATGACTACTAAAGACACCATGATAATGCAACTTAATCCATTGATATTTGCATTGCATTGTACACATTCAATTAGGGGTAAGCAAGTACATAATGAATAGAGTATGAAGCTTTACTCTTATTCTACCTGATGACACTTTAAAACCATCATATATCCGGTATCTTATAGATTCTATAGGGTATATGGTATCTTATAAAACTTATAATTTTTTTTTTTATCATCATTCATAACTATATATTAGATGCATAATCAATATCAAAATTATAGCTATACTATTAGTGGATCCGTTTATAATAATTTGTATAAGTTATAATGTATCTTAAGTTGAAACAATATACAGTTTTAATAGATAAAATAGATAATATTTCTGTAGTTGGAAATGTAAAAACCTTTGATTGAATCATGCTTAAATTTCTTTTATCATTTATTTTTAAATCATCATAATAAAATTGTTATTAAATTATAAGATTATTATACGTAGAATACAAAAATCATACATAAGTAATTCTAATATAATATATTGAATGATAAGTTAAGAACTTGGATATTTTTAGGATCTTACTAGACTAAAGTTAGTAAAGAGGAATGAGGATGAAAGAAAAAAAGATAAAATAGTAAAAGAAGAGAGAGATCTTTAATAAGAAGAAGAAGAAAAAGAGAGATTAGATGGTAGACACAAACTGTATATAGTCTTTGAGTTTTATTATGAGTTAGATTTTTACTGTTATTTTCTTTAAAAGTAAAATAGATAAAGTAATAATATTAAATTTTTTATTTATTCATATTATTAAATTCTTATTACAAAGTAGGTATAAGATATAAAGTATAATAAAACTTATACCTTGTATATATTAAAGTATATGTTTTAAGGTGGGACATAATACCCTGATTTCACACTCATATCCTACCTGTGAGAATAGATTCGAGAAACTATTATCTGGAATTTACCTTATAACTTTCGTTATCCACATGAAATCTACTTGATGGAATAGAATCCGAATAGATATCTTATACGATAAAATTATTTGCTTACCCAATTGCATTATTAGCATATTATCACATTAAATGAGTTTCTCATTTATTATGAAACGAGAAATTTTGGGAAAGTGATTTACTTATTTTATTTTGAACCACCTAAGAGATTATGTTTTAACGAACCACATATATCTCGAGCAATAAGCACCAGCATCTCATGCTTAAATTTCCTATTGGTTAATGTGTTTGTGAAAACTATGCATGAAAATAAGAAAGAAAAATGTACACATAAAAAGAAAAAAAAAAAAAAAGCAGCAGCGAGTACCTTATGTACGGTTGGATTATTCACAAATTATTTACACCATTTAATGTTAAATTCACTAACTCTTCTTTTTATCATCTAAGAAATGGCATTTATGCATTTTTCTCTCCTTTAAGGTAAATTGTAGTTGCTTATACATATTCTTTTTTTTTTTCTTTCTACTTGTGGTTTCTCAAGCTTTATTTTCAAATTAATAAATTTAGGTTGTAACGTTTAGAACATGATATGATATAGTGTTGTATCTCTTGAATCAATTATACACCATATTTTTTGGAGAAGCATGATTTAAATTTTTCTTGATTTTACTTTTAAAAGTTTGTAGATATATAATCATTGTTCTATCTTTAGAATTATTCTTAACCCAGGATTATGTTGTTCTTTCAATTTAAGGATGATTACATGAACTTATTTTGCAATAATGACTATTTTTAGAAAACATGCAACTCAAAATCTATCATTTATGGGAAATAGTTTATGCTCCTATTTTATCTCTTTTTATATCATATTTCCAATTTTCTTTGTGCATTTTTTTTTCCTATGTGATGAAATATGGTTGTTTTCATAGGTATCAAAAAAACTGGTGAGCAATGATTGTGGTAAGCATATAGAGGTAAGATTGAACTAGTGAGTAATTATTATGGTAACAACTTTGTTAAAGTTCTAAAAGCAAGTCAACATATGTATTACCAATGAAAATGATAATGAAAAGAAAGAACTGTGCATGATTTATTTAGAAAAGTTTATTTAGAAAAATGATGAAAGAAGCCCTATGAAACATTTATGATTTTAATTCTCAATCATGTGGTGAGGCTACCATCACCTATTGACGGCCTTGATTTATCATAAATCGCCTTTGATTTATTAGAGAGAGTAATATTGATTTTATAGTGCACTTAACCTTAATCAATAGATTAGTTAGATAGTTATAACTAACTATACTAAAGCATAAATAGGTGGTTAGTACCTAGCCAGTAGAGTGGATTGTATGAAAAAGTGTATGTGCAATGAGAAGTTGAGAGTGACTGAAAGTGAAATAGTGCAAGTGTGTATGCAAAGGAAAACAATAATAGTGTGAATAACAGTGAAAGAATTAAAAGTGAATGTATATGTGTGATATTGTCTACTATGTGTGTTAACGTGTTCTTGGTCTTTACCTTTGTTCATTCATTCTTTTTAACAGTGGTATCAAAGCTACTCTGAAGAAATGAAGATCCTTGGTTTATATAATGTTCTTGGCATTCAATCGATGTCGAACAGTACTAGTAACATTGCTACTTTACTCCCTTTTTTAGATGGAAAAAATTATGATAAGTGGTGCATCCAAATGCGGGTTTTCTTTTGCTTTCAAGAAATGTTGGAGATCATCAGTAGTGGTTTACAAGAATTGGGTGAAACTCCATATGATACTCAATGTGCTGGATACAGGGAAGCCAAGAAAAAGGATTGTAAGGTTCTTTATTATATTCATCAGTGTGCCGACACTGCAAATTTTGAAAAGATCTCATCAGCTGTGAAAATGAAGGAGGCTTGGGATATTCTTTAGAAGAGTTATAAAGGTGTTGATAAATTGAAGAAAGTAAGGCTACAAACTTTAAGAAGACAGTATGAGCTATTGCAAATGGAATCTAAAGAGAGTAAATGAATCTTGCACTCGAGTTTTAGCCTTGACTAACCAAATGAAATCTAATGGTGAAACAATGACAAACACAATGATAGTGGACAAAATTATCCATACTCTTACCCCTAAGTTTGATTATGTTGTAATGGCGATTGAAGAGTCGAAGGATGTTTCTAATTTAAAGCTGGAAGATCTGCAAAGCTCCCTAGAAGCTTATGAACAAAGGATGAATGAAAAGAATTTAGATAAGAGTTTAGACAAGAATTTGGAGCAAGCACTTCAAGCACAGATTAAATGAAGTGCCTTTGAATCTTTTAGGGGTTGGATAGGATGAGGAAGAAGTAGAGGTAGGGGGTATGGTAAAAGCTTCTTCAATCAATGGCATGAACAAGAATAAGTTGGTGATAATGTAAAGATTAGTATGAACAATAGTCAAAGACATGGTGGTTGGTGTAGAAGAGGCACTAGAATGATGTTTGATAAATGAAACATTTAGTGCTATAATTGTCTAAAATATGGAGACAAGAAAGATAAAAGGAGCACGACAGGGTAATTGTTTAAATTTGGAAACTCTTTGTTTGCTTGGTGTTCAAAGAAATAACCAGTAGTAGCTTTGTCTTCATGTGAAGCTAAATATGTTGCTACCTTCACTACTGTGTGTGAAGCTATTTAGATTATAACTTTGTTTAAATAGATGAAAATGAAAATTGTGAAGCCAATGGAGTTGAAAATTGATAACAAGTCAGCTATAGATCTTGCTCAACACCCTATTGCACATGGAAGAAGGAAGCACATAGAAACTAAGTTTTATTATCTAAGAGATCAAGTGAATTGAGAGAAGTTGAAGTTGGTGTATTGCAGTACCGAAGAGCAAGAGGCTGATATATTAACAAAGGGATTGAAGACAAACAGATTTGAAAGATTAAGGAAGATGATTCGTATGAGATCATTAAAATGTGTTGAATAAAATCTATATTAAGGGGGTGTATTAGATAATGTAATATAGATTTTATAGTACACTTAACCATACTTAATCAATATAGTAGTCAGATAGTTATAATTAACTATACTGAATATAAATAGGTAGTAAGTACCTAGTCAGTAGAATAGAGTGTGTGAAAAAGTGTATGTACGGTGAGAAGTTGAGAGTGATTGAAAGTGAAACAATGTAAGTGTATATGCAGAGGAAAATAGTAACAATGTGTGTGAACAAGAAATAGAGTGTGAGTGATATAGTGTGAATAGTAGTGAAAGAATTAAAAGTGAATATGTGTGTGTGTGTGCGCGCGCGCACGCGTGATATTGTCTACTATGTATGTTAACGTGTTTTTGGTCTTCACATTTGTTCATTCATTCTTTTTAACATGATTTTAGTAAATCATGCTCATCAACTATAAAAACAAAATTATCGATAATAAAAAATGAGGTTGTTAATAGTTTTTATGGAAAGTTGTTGACAAATGAAAGTTTTCATAGAAACTGTTTACAGCTACCATTTTATCATTTATTGATACAATTTATTTAAATCAGGAGCAATTTACTATAAATTAAAGCTATTGATAGGTGATGTACAGTACCATCACTTTAAGTGATTGTGTTGTAAAATTTCCTTATGTGTCGCATATTTAATCTCCTCATTATTTATCAATCCTATTTTGGTTAAAATATCATTCAAATATTTCTTTCTTTCTATATATATATATGTATATATATATGCTTGAAGATTTCATTTAAGTAACATTTTTCTTTTATGATAACTCATAAAGTATTTATGTGTAATTCCTTATCTGATTGGAGAGTGCAATTGTAGTTTGTTTTTCTATTAGTTTGGCACATTTGCAAGTATAGTTGTGAATGCGTTTTTAAGCACAAATTACCATCTATTGAGTTGATGGTTCTAAAAGGAATCAAAGATGCTGTTTGGGAATTAAATTTAGAAATTGAAGGTGTTGTTTTGTATGGTCAAAATCAACAGATGGAAGTAATGTTGGGGAATGAGTCAATGGTCGATGTATCTAATTGTACTTGGAAGCCTCTTCACATGAGTTGTCTCAAGGTCTATGTTGATTCTGCAACAATTGTAGGAAGTTTGAGTGCTAGTTTAGGTGTTGTAGTGCGTGATTCATGTGGCTATTTGCTTTCTACTGTTGCTAAGCCTATTTCATGTTTAGATGTTGTTGCTATTGAAGTTAAAGTGGTTAGGCAAGGCTTGAAATTTGCTAAAACTGCTGGTTAGAGTGGGAATGAACTGGAAATGGACAGTTTGATGGTCTTCAACTATCTTTTTAATGTCTCGTTGTCACTATAGCATGTTAGATTAGTTATTGAGGACTCTTTGCAATTGAAATCTTTTTCTTTTTTTTTTCTCTTTGTTCTTTTTGCATTGTTTATCGAGAAGCAAAAGTGTGTGCAGACTGGGTTGCTTCCTAAGCTAAAAAAGGGATGTATGAGGACTTTTGTGGTCTGTCTATTCCATCCCCTTTAGCTTGTCTTTTGTTTTTTTAGATTTTAGCTCTCGTCCTCCGGATTGTTAATGTGTTTGTTGTACTCTTTTTTCGTGGAATAATATTGTTACCTTTCAGGGGGAAAAAAAAAAGATTATTGCATTAATAGTTGGAGAACTATACATCTTTAAAAAATACGAGCATTTTTTTTTTTTTTTACTGCATGTATACAAGAATTGACAAGCTAATTTAATTTTATTAATGGTACAATTGATATATGTTGAACTTAATGATAAAGATTTTCATTTTTTAAATTTTGTATTGGATGAATTTCAAATTTTGGTTTTGAAGATAAAAGGCACAAATAATCCATAAATGAAGCTTATAGTGATTCAAAAGAAAAAAAAAAAATCTCTTCATGTTTTACCATTCTTTTTTCTTTTTGGAAAAGTTTTATTGACACATTTCTTTCTATATACAGGCTTAAAGACTTCATATTTAATAAATATTTTCCTTCTATAAAATTTCATTACCCATTTATACGTAATTTATTTATTGCAATATTAGTATACACTGTATCTACATTATAAGTGGTCAAAAAAGGCAAATAATTAAGTATTTTAATTGTAACTTTCATATTTTTATTTATTTAATACTATAATACTTCTAAAATATGGTAGAACCATGCCATCTCCTTATATAGATAACCACCATTACATGAAGAAAAAGGCAAATAATTAAGTATTTTAATTGTAACATTCATATTTTTATTTATTTAATACTATAGTACTTCTATAATATGGTAGAACCATGCCATCTCCTTATATAGATAACCACCATTACATGAATAGATAACCACCCTAAAAAATTAGTGTTGAGGTGTAATGACCATAAATGTTGGAACTTTACAACAAGTCATGTGCCTTATTCTCTACAAATTAAAACTTACACCTCCAAGAACAAATTTGTAATATTTTTGGCATTAATTTACATGTAGGGGAAAATATCTTGGGGAGCCAGTACAAATGAGTGGTTGGATAAAATCTAAAAGGCTATTCTTCTTATTAGAAAAAACTTAAAGAAAATTATTTGGATGGAAAATAAAGTTGCTAAGCACCCCAACAAGGAAACTACTTGTGTCTACAAGCCTTGAAAGCATTTGTAACTACTACTCTTAGATGATTCCGATAGCTAAAAAATTTGGCAAACAACTAAAACATGCATATAGGAACTTTATTTGGGGTACAAAAGAGGGAGAAAGAAAAATTTGCTAGATTTCTTGGGATTGGATTAAACATTTGAAAGAGGATTGAGCTCTTGGACTTCTTGATTTGTAATGAAGGAATAAGGCTAATTTTGTTAAATTGACCTAAAACATTCATAAGAAGGAACAGTTGTGGACCAAACTTCTGAAAGGCAAATACCACTGGAGAAATGGAAGATTCCAAGAAAAAAAGTAAAAAGGAAAATGCTCGAGCATATGTAGATTCCTCAACCAATAGATGGGATGGCTTGAGAAGAAACTAATTATGTCTCTATGTAAAATGGGCTTAGCAAATTTTTGGTTAGATCCTTGGTCAAAAGGTAAGTGAGAGCGAAATTAGCTTATAGGCCTACTTATGAGAGATGTAGATAACATCATAGTGTTAGACGTATAGAAGACAAGGGGAGAATGGGATGAAGAGAAACTTGGATTCCCCATTGATGAGTTTGTAGTAGTAAAACTTAAATTTTTTTATCTTTAACTTGAAATAGAGTATAGCTAAGGGTTGTCCCTTGCTCCATAATTGTTGCCTTGAAAATATGCACGTGCATACCTTTTGAATTTAGGACCACACCTCGTTGTTAAGGAATGTGAATGGCATCCTAGAAGCTAGTGGGTGGTTATTCTTACAAGCACTCCTAACTGTTCTCATACTTGTTTGAATTTAAACTTTTTGAGTTTGAACAAGTCTTACTGAGCTTGACGCCATTTGACCAAGCTAATAAAAGCCAATTCAACCTACTTCTAGTCATTTAGATGTGGATTTAGCCCATTAACCTCCTGAGTTTTCCAATCCTTAAGGGTTGGGTTATAGTTGATAAAAGTGTCTTTTTCTATTGCATTAACTTATTAGTTCGGTTAATGTTTAGCTTGTGGGTGATTACCTCTTCTAAGATACTAAGCATATCGTATGGGTACTAAGAAAAAACATCCACGTTCTCAGAGGTCGGTTAGCATACTAGCTTCGACATTAGTGGTGCACTCGAGGTTGTTGCTTAGTTTTATAGTTAAAGTTGCTTTTACTGGCTCTCCTCATACTTGTAAGCAATTGCTTGTACCTTACTCAATATGATAGACCTGATCCATTTTTAAAGCTTTTAGATACAAAACTCTAGCTAATGATTAGTCTCCATGACACATCCCTATGCTTGTTAAGGTTGGAAATTTTGCCTTTCGATGAGCTATTGACATGACCATCTTATAGATATTGATGAAAGATCGGTTGATGATGCCATTATACAATGAGGCATAGTTGACTATAATGAAATCAACTTCCTTTTCCATAACATTTTCACCATCCCTGATCAGGAGAGTTAAGGTAACTATTCCTTAAACTTTGATTAGTTGATTGTTAAATCTATATAAGTTATACTTATAAGGCTACATCTTATAATTCTCTAACTTTGGCCATGTTTAGTCGAATGTATGCTTGAAAATAATGTCAGTTGAACTTCTAGTGTTGACCATGATCTTTCTAACCTTAAACTTAGTAACTCTAGTCATAATGACTAAGGCATCATTGTAGGAAAATTGAATCTATTATATATCCTTATCTGAAAAAGTTATCATGTTATCTACCCTATGCCTTTTCCCTCTAACATTTAACACTTAATCTCTTGGAGATTTGGCTAAACTCAAAGTAGCCAGGGTACTCCCTCTTCTTAGTCTACCAAATATCATGTTAATTACTCCTCTTGGAGCTTGGTTGTCTCCTCTAACATTATCTTGAGTAGTTAGCTCTTGATTATTAAGTTAGACATCATTATCTTGAGGCTGTTGCTTAACCCTTCTTCTTTGGGTAGGACGTTCAATCCTTTCTTCCCTATCTATTGCAAATTTCCTTAAATATCCTCTTTAGATAGCATCTTTTAGTGCATTCTTTGAGTAGAGTAATTGTCTGTATTATGGCTATAATCTCCATGGAAATCATAATACCTATTGAAATTTTTCCTTAGAAGATTGTTCCTCATCTTTTCTGGCTACGCCAAGAACCTTTAATTGTACATCTCCATCAAAATATCCAACACAGGTCGGTTTAGGGGTGTATGTATGGTAAAGGTCAAAATTAGCCTTTTTTCAATCTCCTAAAAGTTGGCTCAATCTATCTCATATGTCGAATTTCTTCCTAAGGTGGCCTTTTACAGACTCTCTCTTTCTTTGGTCCTTTTTGAAAATTTTCTTTTTCGAGCTCCCTACAAGCTTGCATCTGGTCTTCTTGACATAGGAACTTTTCCGACCTCATGGTAAACTCATCCAATGAGGTCGTTGAATGATTAGCAAGAGACTTAAAAAAGTTTGAATCCTATCTAACACCTCGGTAAAGTGCAATGCTCTTGTCACTATTAGTAATTTCAATAATCAACTTATTGAATCTATTAATGTAATCCTTAATGCTCTCCCTTGGCTTCTGCCGAATTGAGGTTTAAATCGAGGAATTTTTTGTAAGAGGCTTACTAGCTAAGAAGTATTTCTTGAACTCTTCGGCCAATTGATCGAATGAGGAAATTGACACTACTTTCAATGAGTTGAACTAATTGGTTGCTGATTTCCTCAATGTAGAGGGGAACACCTTGTAAGCAATAGTATCAAATAAAATTTTCAAAGTACAAAAAGTATTTAAGTGATCATCTAGTCTTTTTTTTTTCCATTATAAGTGTCGAATTAAGGCAATTGAACACTTAAAGGAAGGACTTCTTTTATAATTTCTTGAACGAAGGGGCTTCATTTCCTACCCCTTGTATCTACTTCTTTCTTGGAGGTTTCTTTTGTTGCTAAATTTTTTATGTACTGTTCCAAGTCTTATAAACTCATATCTACAATTGCTTTCTAGGGCAAGTAAGCAGCTAAATGCTTAATCTTCCCCTTTACACAAGACTGAGCATGTCGACCAGCTTAAGTTTGTAGTGGCGTTGGCTAAAAATCCTTCTCCATATGGTTTCTTGATAGGGATCAAGGACCAATCACATACTCTTGAGCCCGAAGGCTTTCTTAAATGGCTTGCTAAGCTATTCGAAGTGAGTTAAGCACTAAAGAGCAGTGTTTATCTCAATTTGAACTGTTGAGCTACTTTGCTCTCTACACCCTCCAGGAAGCTGCTAAGGTGATTAATCGATGTGTGGAGCTGATCCTTCCGTAGTACCCTAATCCAAGCACTAAATCAATAAAATAGCCATCTATACAGTGCAAGGCCAAGTTGACAATTGTGAAGAGCTGACTAGCTGAGGTTGACCTTAATGTGAGTTGCCCCTAAGTCAACCCTTATCTAGCCTTAGCTGTCAGGGTACTAAACTGTCGATGCCGAACAGACTTGATCAAAAGGACCACCCCTAGTCGGCTCACAATGTTGTTAGAATCATAAACTGAGTAAAACGCACACATATTGTCCTTTTTGACATTCGTACTATCTTTTTTGATAGAGGACATTCTTTGCACACAACTTCATGATTTCCCTGTAAATTATTCTCCTTTTGTTTAGCATGTAGCAATCCTTTTTTTTTTGTAATTTTCTCTAACTTAGGACTTACCCTAACAACATATTATAAATACTCATATAATGTAATAGCCACATTATCAATACATAACAGAAAAGATTATAATGTAATAGCCGCATCATCAATACATAAAAAAAAGGATTGAACTTTTTACTCTCTCTTGAGTTAAGTGTCCTTTTACTTATTCTTGAGCTATTCTTATCTAATCCATTCGGGTGTAGATTAATGGAAAGTGACCTTCGATTATACTTGTGAGTCATATTAAGTGTGACCCCAGCTCGTGTGTAATGTTGGTGCATCATATCTATCATTTGTGCATGAGAATCCCTACTCATCCCTTGGCTATTATTTACTTTTCAAGTCATCTCATAGCTTGAATCTACCTTTTTTGGTTACGTGTGATATGGGGTCCATGTGTTTATTCATGAATCCGTATCATTTCTCGTCGTAGTTACTAAGCATTTCCATTTACCATAGGAGCTTTATTGTACAGTCATCGTAGTTCATCATTTTGCATAGCTGGGTCGACCTTCTCTCTAACAGCCTCTAGAGAAGGAGTGGAAGAAGTAGCAACATCATGTTTGTTGAGTCTCTTCCTTAATTCTTAGTTACAAGCTTTAGCTCCTTAGCAAATTTGGTACATAATGCTTCTAACTATGTAATAGGCAAGACTTCATCATCTTAGACTTAAATTTGTTTAGGTAAATCATTAACCTCTACTTAACCCATTTTTAGAGTGCGTTGCTGTGGGGATCTCTTCTTAAGCCAAGCGAGGGCATTACTCCCACTAGAGTATTGTCATCCTTGGTTTTTGTCTAAGTCACCATTAGGTTTTAAGCCATAAACAGCGATAATTATTGATAGTGAAAATTGGTTCACTAAGATTCTAGATTCTTGTCAAGTAAAGACTTTGCAAAATAAAAAAGAATTAGGCTAAAAGGGTGTCAAAGTAACTCCAATGTGGCTACTCCAATGCTTAAGTAAGATAGTTGTAGGTAGAAAGGTAGAGTGAAAGAAATAAATAGAGTGTAAATGGCCAAAAGAAGCTTAAAATGGTATGCCAAGCTATATTTATAACTAAAGGTTGTCCCCTACTCCATAATTATTGCCTCTAAAATATGCATATGCATGCCTTTTGAATTTAGGACCACACTTCGATTTTAAGGAACATAGATGGCATTCTATTGGCTAGTAGGGGGTTATTCTTGTAAGTACTCTTAACTATCCACACCCTTGTTCGAATTTAAACTCTATAGGTTTGACCAAGTCTTATCGAGCTTAATGCCATTTGGCTGAGCTAATAAAGGCTAATTCGACCTACTTAATGCGACCTACTTCTAGTCATTTAAATGCGAATCTAGCTCATCAGCCTCTCAAGCTGTTTAATCCTTAAGGGCTAGGTTATAATTGATAAAAGAGGTTTGAAGTAGGATATAGGAGGTACTTAATACAAAGTCGTTTGTTGATTGAATGTCACTATAGGTCAGTGTGGGTTTCGGATGCCTTAGAGAAAAATCTTATCAATAAATATAGTTTTGCAATCTAGATGTACAGCTTGTGAGTATGTACATCACATCTTGAATGCATGACTATCGCTATCCTATATGACATACTTATTATAGGTGAGAGGTCCTTAATGCAAAGGTCACATGTGTACCACTTGACAAAAGCATTACACGTGACAAAGAGAAATGACTTGACTTCAGTAGTATTTGCGAGCAGATCAAGTGAATGGGGGAAAGAGAGGAGAAGTAGACAATTTTCATAAGGCTTTAACATAAGGTTTGATTGGTGGAAATGTTGAATAGTATCAAACTCTACTATTTGTGATGAACGGGGTAAATGTTCTTGAGGAAATTGAGTGTTTAATTCGTTTAAGTGAGGAATTCGATAAAATAACAAAATTAGTTCGGACTTTGTTCTATCCAAATGAGAGAGGAGATGGAGTATTTATAGAAGTTCATCGTTGATCTTATTCATCGAATCATGATGATGGTCAATGACTAGAATTGATCCCTTCTTTTATGGACTTCAAATGGATTCTCTTTCGTGGGTTTAAACTCAATAATAGCCTTATTTTTTTAGTGTAAGCCACATTGAAAAAGGTTGGATTGAGAGGACTAATCTAATGAGTCCTACTTTAAGCTCTTTATGTTAAATATCCCATGATTGTCTTGAATATTTATGGTTTTGACTATTTTGGACCCAATCACCGTAGTCTAAGGAATCAAATCTATTTTTACTTATTGGGCTCAAGGTCCATGAATTGAATTTAACCTTCTACACTTGCATAGTTATTTCTTAAGGACATTATGTTGCTAGTGTTGGCATTCAATTAATTTAATAATAAGGACATTAATTGCTTCTATAATTTACTTATTTTGCTAATGAATAAGTCTAAAAAATGTAAAAATTAAAGATAGCAAAATTACACTTTTGGACTAATAAGGATATATATATTGTTTTAAGATGTACAAAAATGGAGGTAAATTTTTGACTCTTTACCTCCTATTCTACAGCATAATCTCAATATAAAGGAACACCCTCTCCACCACTTTAGTTGATTACATTTGCAAATGCAGTTGTTGTCTGATTGGCTATGTAAATATAAAACAGTCTATTCTTGTACTTTGCTTATGTCCACTTTAATCTCTAGAAATGAAGCTAACTAGGTAAGTGAATCCTTAGTCAATAGGCAAATACCCAGCTTTGCTCCCCATTGGTCTTGTAGTCTTATATAGTATGGTTGGACAACCTTACCATCGAGCTTTTTTTTTTTTTTTTTTTTTTTTTTGGTTTGTCTTACTTGTGCTATATTTGTTTGAACACGCGAAATAAACAGTGTTGTTTGATAACTTTTGGTGTTAGTCCTAAGTTGATGGTGTTTGTAATTGGATGTTTATTTGTTGTTTCTATAATTTAGTCATGATTAAGGTTAAACAAACAGTAGGATGAACCTTATCCATAGACTTAGATGGTTAGAGTAGGAATTAGATGTTTGTATGCTGTTTTTGTATATTTGACTGAGGTTTTATTTTAAACTGAGAATTACATTTAACTAATTCCATACATCTTTGGCATGCTTGTATTTTATTTAGGGTCAATATAAGATATGAGGGCATGTAATTTTATTTTTTGTTTTGTTTATATTAGATCAATTTAGAGAGTTGGATTAGTTAATGGATATGGTATCAACCCTATAAAGGGTATATCTACGTCTTCAACTAATGTGATAAAAAAAAGTGCTTCAAGAAAGGTTGATAAATGACTGCAAGGTACTATATTCGTTTATTTCATACCTTTGGATTGAAACCAATTTACAAATCATTCATAAATGAGTCTTTTTGAGGATCCTTGAGGATGCTAACATCTAACGAATTTGATAAACGAATATAGTCTCAATACCTATATATCACAAAAATTATTTCTACAAGCATTTTTTTCAATCTAAAAGAGCATATATAGCTAGCAATCTTCGAAGCAAATTTATGCTTTTCCTTTCTTTTCCATAAGAAAGGAAATAGCGGTAGATTAAAATAATTAATATTTTATGTTAATAGTAGTCGTTTCAAATTGACAATAAATGTAAAAACAATAATGTTTTAGAATAGCTTATATATTTTGTTACTAGGGATCGTTTTAAGTTGGTTCTATATAATTAATTTTGTAGCTCTTAATAAATGTTATTGTAATATACATATAACTTTATTTTTTAAATTGTTGCTATAGCATTGTATATAACTACATTAAAAAAGATGACGTTAATGGCACTTTGCTACTTTTGTATACGTAGTGATTTTGCACTACCACTAAAAACTAAAAGATCTAGTGGCTACTAAAAACTTAAAATCATAATATGAAAAAAAAAAGTTATTAAAAATTAAAACTCTTATAGTGTATGTACATACGCATGATTGAAGAAACGCTTAATTTATTTCTACCACATTTATTTATTTTTTTATTTGCATGCTTCTTTATCGAGGAGAAACAAAACTTATTAATTGTATCCGATCATAATCACCTTAGGGTGATTTTAATAAAATATCCACCAAAAAGGAAAAATAGAAAAAAAAAAAAAACAAAAAGAATTCACATGTAAAGCATAACTAGACTTAGCAAAGGCCTATTAAGACCGATGAGTAGATTCAAAACCACCATTGCGATTCAAGGGCTTATAGCCAGCTCATGGAAGCTAGGCCAAAGCTAGTCTTAGAACCTTCGATTCAAATGGGTTTAAATGGATCAATCCATTTAACTCACATATTTGAGTCGATGGTTTAAACTCATCAATTTTTTTAAAAAGAAAAAAAATATAAATATGATGTAATTACATATAAATATATATGATATATATATTCATATATTACATATGATATATATAAATATATATTATAATATATTCATATTTAATGAAAAAGAAATTGTAGATTCACATACCTTGTGAACTAGTGGGAACCAAGCATCACCAAATTGGTCACCATTCCATCTGTTTTATAATTATGGCCCAAAACTGGTTAGGCCTATTCCTTAGGTCTAGGTATAATCTTATATTATTTTTTATATATAGATAAAAAAATCTGTTTTATAATTTTATTAATTTATATGTGGACTCTAAAGTCTTATCTATAAATAAATTAATAGAAGATTCACTTCAAAAAATTATCTAAAGATTGGTTGGTGGCTTTATGCAGTGTTGTTACTCTCAACTTAATAATTGATTTGGATATGTAAGATGGTTATGAATTAAAAAGATGAATCAAGATTGACCGATGATGGAATCTAGGTTTGATTGGATTGATTTTATAACTTAATCAGGTTAAATATGATTAAACCGTATGGATCGATCTAATTTGATAAAACGGACTTCACAAAAACGTGCTAGACGGGCAATTAAGAAACCAAAAAGGGCCGAGTGAACGTATTTTATTGGTAATTAATTTGTGACACGTTTTTATATTTTAACACATAAGTTATAAGTGGTTGCTTTGTCGGTTCAAATAAAAAGAGGGAAGTAAAAAAAAAAAAAAGAAGTTGTCTTTGCTTTAATGATAGAATTCAATTTCGTTTTTATGTACATTGCTTTGTCCAGACGAGAAGGTTTTCTTTGTTTGATTTTAGCGGACAGGGACAGCCGTTGTCAGATATACAAGTCTATTAGCTAATAGCCGTGCAATGCACAATTTATGGAAGAAGTATATTAACGTTGTTGACATAAGATGCTCTAGACGGGTTTCGGACACTAAAATTGAATAAAGATATCCAAGAAATCATCAAATCTATCATGCATTCTTTTGTCATTATTAATATTTTTTTCCTCCTTCAAGAAATGTTCATTTCTATTGTATCTCCTATAAAAGCTAAAATTTATAACCCGCCCCTTTCAATAAAAGCCTGAATCCACTAAACTTATACATACACATACTTATGGAAATAAAATCACTCGATTTTCATTTTCTAAATTTCATTCAATATCTAAATTAATGGTTAAAGATTTAACTGAATCTTTTAACTACCTTATAAACATGGGCTTTTTCTTTATATATTTATACATAAGAGATTTGTATACAAGGTAAATAAAATTTATAGTCAATGAAAGGGGTCAGCACAATTAAAGTTATATTTACTCCATTTTGCAACCCAACCACAACCCAAATGCTCCATGAAAAATACAATTTGATTTTAGTGAATTACTATGTAATTTCTCATGATGGAAGATGTCTCTCTTGAACCATCACTGGCAGACCACCTCGAATACTAGCTGTTAGCCCTGGTGAGAAACGGAGCGGGTGATCCATAGCCACGACCCGGAAATCGAATCGCTCAATCAAAGCCAATAACACAGTTTTAATCTCCATTATGGCCAATTCTCTTCCCAAACAAACCCTAAGCCCAGCTTGAAACACAGGAAACTTAAATGGATTTTCAGGCGAAAAGACACCATTTTTCATCCATCTCTCGGGTCGAAACTCCAAACAATCCGGACCCCATAAATTCTCCATCCGACCCATTGCATAAGGATGGTACGTAACCCTAGTTCCTTTTCTAACAAACGTACCGTCGGGCAACACATCATCATCTTCGGAATGTTTTGAATCGAACTGTACCGGCGGGTACAGCCTCAAACATTCATGCACAGCTGCATGCAAATAATGCATGTTCCTCATTTCCTCGAATTTAGGGATCGGGTCAAGAGTCGAGTCTCGGGTTTGTCCCATTGCTCGTCCCGATTCCCTCCTAATAGCCTCCCCAACGCGTGGGTTTTTCGACAGCAACCAAAAAAAGCTTGTCAAGGCAGCTGCGATCGTGTCGCGGCCGGCTAGAAGAAAGCTAATCACAACATCTCTTAAGTACTTGTCGTCATCAACGTGACCCATAAATCTTGACAAAAGATCCATATCACCCGAGAAGCCCATGACACGTTTTTGCCTAATTACTTCTTCGGCTAGGGCATTGACCTCTTTGATAGCTTCCTTTAGCGTCTTTTCACTTCCTAAATTTAACATCCTCTTCAACTTCCAAATCAAGGGCGACGCCGACATGGCTCGCTCGGCCGACAGTTTAGATGCCCTGTCGAATGCTAAGGCTGGATCCGACTCTGACTGGGACAACAAATCCAGGCATTTGGGATCAAAACCGAATGAAAATTTACAAATTGTATTAAATGAAAATCTCCGAAAAACATCTTGTAAATCCACAACTTCATTCTCCGCACTAGCTATCGACACTAGTAGAGGAATCAACCTATTTTTAGTCTCCCACGACACAACATTGAATGCGTAAGAACGCGCCGAGACACTCCCAACCTCAAGACTCGCCATCTTACGCTGAAACCTCCAGCAATCTCCATCGACATTGAAAATCCCTTGGCCCAAAAGATCGCCGAGGATGGTCGAGAATTGCCTCCCTTTCGGGTAATTCTCGAAGCGCGTCTTGAGCACGTGCTCGACATTTTCAAGGTTTGCGGTGACTGTACAACCTAGGACATGTACATGAACCGTTTGAGATGGCGATTTTCGAAGGAGGTGCGTGTACCAGTCGCTAAGGTTGTTGAACTCAGACGACCAGCTTTGTGTTAAATAGGTCATGCATGTGTCGCAGTTGCAACATGGCTTGAGGAGTCGGAGGATGTACAGTAAAAAAGAGAAGAGAGAGAAAATGGTCGTGATGGTGAAGAATATGAAACAGAATGTTGCGTGAAAAGCTCCCAACTCCATTTTAGAGAGAGAGAGGTATAGGGTTTTGGATGCAGGGATATCGAGAAGTAGATGAATGAGAATTCTTATTATAGTAGATAGATGCTCTGTCAAGACGTCATGTTCGACCGACATGTTACATGGGTCGTTTTCATTAATTGTTGACATTGGCCTGTAGTACTTGATTACTGAGAGGACAGCTGGTTTTGGGAATTGAAAATAGGTTTTTCTATTATGGCAGGAAGAAAACGTGCTCATATTTGTATGGAAGTAAAACATTGGTGAGGGGTGAAAATTGTATCACGTGGGGAAATCGATTTACATGGATTTTGTTGGTATTTTCACACTTCATCTCGGATAGATGGTTTTCACAATTTGCAAAGTTCCGTTGTAACAAAAATTTACTGTTTCCAAATGAGAGTTGAGACATTAATCTGTAAAGAAAGCAAGCAACTTGTTAAAGAATAAAAATAATAAAAACCTTTTATATTTATATATATATGCTTTTTCTCTAATATGTGTAATTAGTATTGGAAATGTAGAAGGTTTTTTTTTTTTTTTTGGTAAGATGGAAATGTAGAAAGTTTTATTTTGTAATATGTGATTTCCTATATAAACCTTAAATCAGAGAAAATCTCCAAACCGAAAGTGAAATAAACAAACCATAATCTACATTCTAACCAAAACAACATAAATGAAAAATGCAAGAATAAAAAATAATAGCATAAAATAACAACAAATCTAAGATAAAATTATTATCAAATGTACATAAAACCGTAGGGGAAAAAAAAAATGAAAGAAGAAGAAAATAGAAGAAAACACAAAGGAAAGACTTTGTTTCCTTCATCATAGTAGTCATGCTTAATTTCTCACTTTCGTTATATAGCTTGCTAGAAACTATGAGGACTCATATTGATATGGTAAATGTATAAGCAACTCAATTATATTAAACACCTAGTTGGTGGTCTCATTTAATCTATAAAAAGACAGATACAAAGCCACGAGACTAAGGGAGGGAGACTAGACTTACAATATTTAAATTATATAGAGTTAAGCATGGAAATAGATTTACTTGTTATTAGAATTACAATACATCCTTTATATATAAAAAGATTTTAATAAAAAGGGCACTCACAAATACAATCTATTCATCACTAAAAAAATTCAAACATTTTTTAAGAAATGATTACTGTCACTTGATTTACTTTTTTTTGGATAAATGATAATATGATATATACATACACACATATATATATATATATATATATATATTAATGCAGAAGGTAAGTGCTCCATTACACTTGTACAAAATACCCACATCATTGGTAGCAACAATTGTTTCGTAAGAGTGTTGCTATTTTTAAAGAAATAAGTAGAAAATAAGTCCTTCCTAAGTAAAGACAAACAAAAGATAGGTGGTGATGAGACCTCAACATGGTCTTGATCTTCCTTATGAGTCCATGCAACAAAATTCAACTCCTTAGGATGGCTTCAATTGTTTAGCTTTGGAGAAAGGATAGCTTTTGCTTGTAAGCATAAATAATATTGTAGGTTCCATGTAACATGTCAAGAAAGGGGTAAATTGATATTTTTAATAAAATTTAAATTTTTTTCAATTAAAAAGGAAAGCCCTTCCTATTAAGAGTTTAACACTCAAACACAATAAACAATATGCTAGAAAGTAAAAGGAGAGAGAAAAAAAGAGAAAATTAGGTAACAATTTTCGACTCTACTATTTGGGATATGGTTTTCCTTACTGTTGTCGTTCCGCTAATCCAAATCCAATAATCAAATCAATAAAAAAAGTTACAAATAGGTAATAGTCACTTTTTGCCAAATTTGTCTTGAAGCTATTCACTAGCTTGTCTATAGAGAACTCCTTCAACCTCTTTCAAGTTCAAGTTCAAACTCTTACAAATAATTACAAATAGATGAGGAAATAAAAAGTTATAATCCTCTCAATTTGATTAGTATAAATAGAAAGACAATAAAATGAAAATCATTGTTGTGTGTAGTTTTTGAATGCTGTTGTTGATTATGAATTTTGCAAAAAAAAATTTATCTCTCTCAATTTTTTATTCTGATCATGTTGCACAAAATATATATAATGTTCTTTTGAACCAAACTGACTAGTTTGAGATATTTTGAGATTTGACTTTTCTTCATATTTATCTTCAACTTTGAAATCCAAATCTTGAAGATACATATTGTGAAATTCGTTTCAAAACACCTATTGTATTTCTTTCTTGATAAACTCTATCAAAAAGTTTGAATATGTACTCCAAACTTTTCCTTATATAGATAGATATATCTCACTCATTTTGAAATTAAAATCACTTCATAATCTTCACCTATCTTCAAATTGGATAATACATGTAGAATTCGCCCAAAATATTTGGTCAATTTTTTCTCCTTATAATCATCACCAAACAACCTATGAAATCATCTTAAAACTTATCCAATGATGTACTCATATCTTCCATTGATTTTGCATATGTAATCTCATGAAAATCCCCACTATATTTTCAAAATTTGAAAAAAAAAAAATCTCCATAAAAATCTGCAACATATCTTTATCTATTATCTCTTTGAATATATCCTTATATCCTTTTATTAAATTTAAATTGGAAAATTCTTTCTTCCTTTCTTTACAAGCTATCCTCTAAATATCCTTATTAATTGCTATGTTTGAGAAACACATCAGCTATTAATAAATTAATCCTTCCAGGAAGCCTTACGTGTTGACTTCTTTCTAATTCCCATTATCAAATATTGCTTCCCTGAATTCTTGTCACTTTGAAATGAAATTGAAGGAATTGGAATTCTATTATATTGATGATCTCGTCTATGACTACCAGCTTGAAAAACATAATTGCTAGCCACAACAAAAAATATTGTCAGAGAATGACTTCCTCCATAATTGATTTTCACAAATAAAGAGCTGCTATACAAGTTTCTCGTTAACCGGATAAAATTCTAGACTTCGCTCCATTTTCATATAACTTAATCCTCTCAAAATTAATCCAACTTTAACCATTACATTGTTCTACCTTAACAAAATTAATCCTCATGGATATAAATTAATCCAACTTATTTATCTATCGCAATATTCCACCTTAATAAAAAATAATCAATCCTCCTTTAAAAAAAAAATCCCCACAAATATTGAACCAAGTCATGTGGAACAAGATTGAACATATTTTTCTAATATATTCAATTAAGTGGAGCTAAGTCTTTATATCCTAAAATTATTTAATTCAAATAATCTACACACTTAATAAATATATTAGTAAAACTTATGGCATATTTCGTTATTATCAAAAACAAATTAGGAGACTTAACAAACATGATGATATACGGGTTTATAATTTATATTCTCCAGCATTAAGTCATAAGTTGCTAAAGAATCCACTCTTATTTCCACATTGAAATAGCTAAGGTCAATGCAATAATATAAGCCTTAGTAAAGCCCTCACAATTTAGTTGTTAATATATATAAATGCCCTAATTTCCTTCCAAAGCCAAAGATCCATCTTTCTTGTGAATCTCTTATCACTCCTCTAAATGATGTCATGTTTATGTTAGTTAGAACTGAACTATCTATGTGTAGGCTTACCTAACCTTGTTTAGATGGTGGCCAAAGTGAATTTGCTTGGTTTATCTTAAAGACGTTCCTAGAGTGCTTAAGGTATATCCAATATTCATAAGCAAGTGTTTTGATTGAATGAATTGGATCCTCCATTCTTTCATTGGATGTGTGGTATTCCTAAAGTGTGATAGTTTCCATAGCATAATGGCAAAGATAAATGCTTATGGAGGATGGAATTGGAATAACTCCCTCCTTTTGACTATGCACTTTGATTTCCCTGGTGGCTTCCATGGACCAATAGTTTGCAAAGCCTTAAATACCTCCTTTGGTATTACAAGTCTTTCTAAAGAGAATTTTTGGTAATTGGAGAAGCCTGTAAAAAGTTCTTAACTAATTGGTCATGAAGGATTACATGAGAGCTTAGATGAGGAAAAGTGTTTGTGAAGTAATCATTAATGATGAAGCTAATACCTTTTAGGTCATAACTCTAGTTGCCTAAATTATCTTAAAGACCAAAGATTTTGTTCTTTGCTTTTTTATTTAGAACTATTACTTGATAGAACCTAATGTTTCTTTCTCCTTTTAAGATCCATTTTTTTTCTAGCTTTTATTCTTCATAAACTATCATCTCTATCTATAACTCGATTGTGTTGCTGATTAATGGATTTTCTTTGTAAAAGCAAAGAGGAAGTGGGGGATCTTGCTAATAAAGCATTAGTTCCTTAGATCCATTTTGTCAAAACCTTTTTCTATGGAAGAGATCAAAGACTGCTTTATTCCAAATCCTAAACTTCAATTAGAGAGCATTAATTCTCGGAGGCAATCATTTTGGTTCTCTTCCCAAATCTAACTACTCAATGGTAGAAAACTTTCATGAGAAAACCACATTGCTTGAAATCTGACAGTTGAGTTTTTGAAGGATGTACTTTCACTTGGTTAAGTTTTGAGAAGGAGAGCATAATGGTCAGTTGGCCACTTTCGAACATGAAAAACTTTTGAATTTGGAAAAAAGCCTTCTCTAACTAGTGTTACATTAACTACTATCTAGATGTCTTCGAATAAGGTAGGGTATTTTTATTCATTTGACCAAATGAATTTAGCACTTACATATTTTAGATCAACAAGGCTACAATTGTTCATGTAGTTAGCATAATTATAAGCTCTATTCTTGTTGAATGTTCTAGCTCGCCATTGTTCATGTGGTGATATAATATCATTGACATCTCCGATTATGCACTAAGGATAGTTACAAACATACTGAGATAAAGACCTTAAATTATCCTAAAACATTGGTTAGGAGCATAAATAGTAGTAATAACTAAGGATAAAGGAGAGTGAGTAACCTTACACAAAAGGTAAAATTCTTGGGGAGTTTAGTGAGCAACATCCACATCTAATACATTAGTGTTCCATAGTAATAGAATGCCTCCATTTTGGCTATGTAATCCACTACAGCATTGCTATCTAAAGGAGACCCATAAGAAAATGTAAAAGCATTCAAAGAGTCAAATCTGGTTTCCATTAGGATCACTAGATTTGCATGTACTCATCAATGACCTCTTTTATCACCTCATCCTTCCTATGAGACTTCATGCCCCTAACATTCCATGCCATTATCTTGGTACCCTTAGCAGAAGTGGGCAACTAGTCTCCATCTATCCCTTGTGTCATCATCTTGTAACATATAATATCATGCCAACTCTTCTCATGCCTTTGATTTCCACATAAAACTTACTTATATTCTCATCAAGCTCAAGGATGATTATTGTCTCTTCCTTGTTTACGAATGTTAAGGGAACATTCTCTCTTTTTTGTAGAAGGACTACCATTGATATAGTTCAATTGGGTATATCTATGTTTGGTATCCTTAATACTTAGTCCATCAAAATACAAATAGTTCTCTCCAATTGCAACATTAGTTGTGCCATTGTTACATTGTCATTAGGACTGTTGTGTAGACTTACACTGAGCAATTCCTCCTTGATGTAGTGGTCAAACCCATCCTTGTTAGATATGTTTCCCTTTCTAGTAGTAGAAATACTACAGTTATTCTAAGGACCACGTATGGGACTATTATTTGTTCCGGCTCATGCTTAGCTTCTACTAACTAAACCTAAATTCTTTTTAGGCGATTTTCCTAATCTATTATTGGCATCCTTTGGTGTCTTCCATCTAGGGTGGTCTAAGTGCGATCTTATAATTTTGATATGGAAAGCCAAAATGATCCTATGTTCCATGACTCTTGGTGTTCTTAGGTGATGGATGAGTTTTTTTGAGAGGAAAAGGATGGTTTCTTTTTCTTACTAGAAATGGGTGTTGTCATAACTAAACCTTGTGCTTTAAAAGCAAAGCTATTATGCTCTATTTCATTGTCAGTTATGACATTAATTGCTTGGACAATGTCTTGCACCAACATTTCCTTCTCCTTAACTACATTCACTCCATCTCATTTGACAATTTTAGATATATTTGGATTTTCCTTTTTTACAGCATTCTCTCCTTTCCTTTCATATTGGCCTATTTATCATTTCTCAAGAGTGATATCACCATACTCAAATTTCCAATCCTTGCTTTTATATCCCTCTTATCCTGAATTTCCTATTGTTTCTCTTCGGCCTAAGTTTTATTAGGCCCTTTTTCCTTTTGGCCTCTTTTCATTTTTCCTTTCTTGGATACAAGGATCTAATCTCTATATGCTTGTTTTGAAGCTAACTCATTTTCTACAATGTTGGCATTATTTACACTTCCTATTTCCTATACATTACTACAATCTTGTTGACTTTAACTATTTTGGAATTAAGTTTGGTCTTGGGTCTCTTTTTCCATATACTTCATTTCCTCTTTTTGAGAATTTTCGTTTTCATCGTTATTTGGGCAATTTTGCTTATGTGCCCTATACAACCACATTTATAGCACAATGATTTTATACCCTCATATTGTAAGTGATAAGGGATGTTCTTGACAACAATTATATGAACTAAGGGTTGATCTAAATTGATTTATACACAAAGTCTTGTGAACTTACCCCTTTTAGCTTGGGTAGTGAAAGTGTTAACCTTAAGAACTTTGCCAATTAGTTTTCTTAGTTTCTTTAAGAAATTTAGGTCGTAATTTTCTAGGGGGAGTTGACCAACTCTAACCTAGACTGTTACTAAAGAAAACATAGAGGAAGCAACCCTAAAATATGGCTCTTGATGTTTAATGGCTAAGAAATGCCTCTTGATGAACCAAGGGCCATCCCTAATTACTATATTTAGATCACCAATGCTTTGAAAAGTAATAACATAGTATCCTGAACCTATACCTATCATTGAGAAATTTATAGTTAAACCCCAAGTTAATTTTAGTTTCTAAAAAGAAATTTATACCTTAAGGAGGCTATATATAGCTTGATAATAATTGAATTGTGCCATTTAGCCCTAATGCACCTTTTTTCATCATAAATAAGATAATTTTTTTTTTATACCTAGGCTAAGCGAAGAGTTTTCATCATATGAAATTCCTTAGGCACTTTGATCAGTTTGATACTTCTCCATTTTTACATTGAGACTAAGAGAGAGCACATTTGCATAAACATCTTGCATTTGTACTAGCACCATATCTCGATACGACTTTTTTTTTTGTTACCAAAGCCTTAGGGGTATCTTTTGATGAATTAGGGGGAGGCAGGTGGGAAGTATCCCTTGCTAGATGGAATGAGGATTCAATTTCTAGGTCTTCAATTATTTTATGTTGTTTTTTCTTGTGTCTATTGTGTCAAGGTTAAAAGAAAAAAAAATTATTTTTCCATACGGACATATATATTAATTAAAATAAAATTGTCAATTTGTAAAAAAAAAAAAAAAAGCAATACATAAAATCTATGTAAATTTTGTTTTTAATAAAAATAAATTGCAAGAAGTATTAAACAAAAATTTACAAGTATGATGAAAAACATAATATGATGAATATTATTTTATAACTTATTTATAATGACTTTATCAAAATATTTATAGTATTGAAAATGTTATTATTATTTATGGTAGAGATACTAGTGAATAAATAATTTTTAATAATAATTTATTTAATTAACTATAATTTTTAATAATGAAATTTAACTTTATTATTCATTGTAAAAAAATGAAAAAAAAAGGAGAAAAGATAATAAAAACTAAGGACAGGTAAGTAACCCTGTTGTATATGGTACCCACTCGAACCCTACTCTACTAAGTAGGTTTTGGGTAGATAAAGAGAGTCATAAGATAGGTTTTGGGTAACAATTTCCCTGAACCTACTCCCACATGGTAGGGTATGAGTATGACACTCTAAAGTATACAAGTTACATATTTTAAGGTATTATATGCTAACTTATAATAAAATCCTAAGATTAAATGCTCTCGTGTCTACTATCTTATTCCTCTCTCTTATTCTTTTTATTTTCTTAGGCAAAGCCTTGCTTTTGTATTCTATGTATAATAAATTTATGATTTGATAAAAATTTATTTTGATGATTTGAAAAGAAAGGATAAAAAAAAAATAATAATTTAGCATGATCTAATCAAGAGTTAAACATTTCCAATTGTAAAGACTATCTCTATTTTACCTACTAAAATTTTATATTGTTACGATTAGATATGTTGTAAATATAAGAACCTTTCAAATATTAATATTTGATCAATTAGTATAGTTACAAGTTTAATATTAATTATATACTTGTACAATATTTCGAAAGAAGATAAATTAAAAAAAAAATACAGGTTTCATAATATACCTTATACCTTTTAGAATTTATAAAGTATAGGATATGGAGTGGTTTTAAGGTGTCATAAAAGAGGTTCTGGACAGAAAATTTTAAAACCTATATTTATAAGGTAAGATACAAGTAAGTTATCATACTGTACCTACCATATACTTACTCATCCTTAATTAAAACTATTTATTAAAAGATAGATAATAAATGCAACTTATAAAAAGTAAAAAACTACTATAGTGAGACTTAAACCCATGGTCTTATGGTGCAAAAAGAAGAATTTAACCACTCAATCATGTTTAATCCCATAATATTATTTGTGCTTTAAAATATAAATATAATATGTATTTTCAACTTTCGAAATAATTTTGAATAATTAAGTTTTTCCCTAGCTTAAGAGGTTGGGGCTCCTTGTAGCCCCCTTTAGATCCGTCCATGGATTTATGTGAGACACCTTTTTTTTTATATGTAAGCTTTAATATCTTATATATTTATATATTAATATAAAATGTACTTAAAACAAGCTATACTTATATTCTCCAAGAAAAATCTATCTCCAAGTATACCTATAGGACTTGTTGAATTAAAAAACAATGTCAAACTATGATAAATTTCACATATTGCCAAAAGGAAAAGAAAAAAGTTGGATATTAGAAGAAGGGCTTGGATTGGATCTGAAATTGCTGAGGGTACATTTAGAGACCTAAGTTTATACTATTTATGAAAGAAAAAACCTGCATTCGTTTTGTGCATGTCTAAGCGGCAAATAGACGAGACTCTAAAACAAAAATAATGAATAAATTCAGACCGACTTCAATTTTCAATTCGCTAAATGTGGTACTCAATTGCACTTTCTCAGTTATCGACGTCTGCACATATGCCACAGCTCCATGATTATCTATCAACCATAATGCTGTCCTTTTCAAGGAATGAGCTTTTAACGCGCGGCTTCTTCATTGCAATTATATAGAAATGCCACTAATTATGTTTGCGGAAAAAAAGAAAAAAGAAGAAGCACTAATTATGCATATTTTGGCATAATATAGGCATCGTGGCATGCCATTAACCACATACATATACATATATACATATATATATATATATATATCTACACATCCATATATAAGCCAGGTTTATATAACCTTAAAAATTGTTTTTCAAAAAAAGAAAAAGGCTATGCAATGTATGGTAGCAATGATGGGAAAATGTTACCAATAAAGCATTTGAGTTTAGCAAATATAAATATATGGCTTATTTGACACGCTTAGAATTGTAAGTCTTTTATTTAGATACGATGGCAAAGCGCGAAATTGGACATTTACAATTTAACCCTTTTATTGACCCGACAATATTTTGACAAAAGTGGTTTGTTTTTTTTTTTTTTTCTTTTTTTGTTTCCTTCCAGAAAGGCATCCCTCAGCCTCTCATGGCTGTTGAAAGTGGAAAATCAGATAAAAAGCCCGTGTTCAAAAGTTTAGTTGCCGAGTCACACATGATTCGTATATGCTTCTGTCATTTTATTAGACATTTCTCCATAAATAATATATAAAAATCTTCATTTAGTCAAAAGTGCATACCGCATTACAAGAGAATGGTTCCATAACATTCTTTTTCTTTGCTTCTTTTTTTTTTTATTTTTATTTTTTATAATTTCTTTTATCATATAATATATTTGCAGATATGGATTCATTGACGATGACGATAATGGACGTTCTCTTTCCTTTAGACCATGTCTTTTTCAGATTTGAGTTTAAATATCTTCCAATCCAGAGATTTTGTGGTGGTCACGAATCTTGTCCAACGAGGAAACGTCAATTGATTAACGTTAATTATATTTATGTCGTGTGTGTGTGTGTTAGGACATATATCATTAGAAAAAATCACCGTGTTGTTTCCGTATAATTGGTTAGCTTTGATAAAAGAAAGGATCTTCTTTTTTTTTTTTTTTAATTTCATTTTTATTTGGGCCAATAAAGGATCTTATTAATTAGTGGGAACAGATTTTGCCATGTGCACCTTAATTGTCATCATGCACATTGACGTTTGAGCAGGAGCGGCCAGCCTCCCATCCCCCTTCTTTCCATAATAAAGAAAATAAAAAAGAAGAAGAAAAGGTCATTTTACTTGATCAAACCTTCCAGACAAGCAGACTATATTAGAATTATCAGTTTTTTTGTTTGCACAAGATGAAAGCCTTTTTCTTCCCCCTCAACTGCTCACCTGCCAAAAATGACTTTTTCCTTGGGAAAAAAAGGGACCACAATAATTAGTTTGCATTTATTTTATTCTGTCAGACCTATTAACATCAATGTTTATTTTAGAATGCATAGAAGTTGAGCTTTTTTTTTTTTTTCTCTCCTTACATTTTATAATGTATGAAAGTTTAGATTGAATTATCTATAACTCTGTTGTTGAAATATGGATAGCCAAAGAAACGTGTAAATGAATAGAACCGAGAAGTGTGGCCATCTTAGGTAGTCATTTGCTGGGCCTAGCTAGTCAATCAAAGGCTTGCATGGGCCCTTTTATAGATTCTGGATCTATGTCTCTTCATGTCTCTAAGCTATTTTCTTTTTGTCATACTAACATGTATGAATGAAACGAAATAGAATTACCAATTTTACTTTCCCTTCCTTTTTTTCATATTTAAAAGTAATTTTAGAATGTAGAATTGTAATTTTTTGGAACTAGCAATTCCAACTTCAAGAGGAAATTTGGTTCCATTTACGATTCCATTATGCTCTATTAATTAAAATTATTTATTTAACTTTCAAGGTAATTATAACATATGTCTATATATTAAGGATGTCAATAACAAATATTACTCTTTACACATTTTATTTTATTTCATTCCATAGGTATTTCCAAATACAAGAATGTATCATCCTAGACCTAATTCCATTTCTTTTAAATCCTTTTTATTTCAACTATTCCAGTATATCAAACATAATATTATAGTGCAGTTCGTGCACTAGAATAAATTCATTATAGAATTACAATTTTATGACATCTAAATTAAGGACATTTATGACCAATATTACTTTTAACACATTTTATTCCAATCCATCTTTTAGACATTTCCAAATATAAGAATGGATTTATCGTTATGATCCTAATTCCACTAATTCTAATTTATCCTATTAAGGATGTTTTTATATACCAAACACGATATTACAGTGCGTTTGATATGCTAAGAATGTATTTATATGTAAAGAATTGTAATTTTGGAATCCATTCCGTTTTATATATTTGAAAGTAACTTTAAAAATTAGAACTGCAATTCTTCATAATTATAGTGTTGACTTTAGGAGGCAATTTGATTAGGATTTTGAAGTTTTAGAATTATGATCCTAGTTTACCATCATTAAAATTATCTATATCACCTTTTTAATCCTAAAACATAAATTCTTTATTTTTATTTCTCCCTTGAGCCTATCGAGAAACTCCACGTACGTGTTATCTTGCTTGGAGAATTCTCCAGTGCTCTCTCTCTCGCCCCATCTAAACGTTAATAATTCTAAGATGCTTGTATGTTTTATTATTAAATCCTGCATGTGAGCATATAGATTTATATAGATGATTTTTGCATGTAACGAGGACCTAATGCGGTTGAAGTGTATCCTTGGTGGAATCGACAATGAGGAATCCTACATCATCTTTGGTTGGAGTAAATACTATATCTATGTACATTACATGTAAATAATTCACGAATAATATATATATATATATATATATACATATATACAGACATATGTACAACAGTACACATTATATTAATTACGATATAACAAAACTAAAATATACATAATGCTATACATTATATTACATCATATAATCTATATCTATATTTTTCTGGGTGTGTGGGGGTATGCGTATAACAAAATTTCTCTCTATATAATAATATGACCCGTGTTACAACAAGATATCTATGTATGTTATGTATATATATTTATATATAGATATATAGATATGTTTGTTATATATGCATGCATATATATATATATATATGACCAATAGGAGTAAAATAAGGCATATCCAACAAAAATTGCAACATTCCCATAGCTTAAGTTTCTTAAGCACTATATTTGAGATATGGAAAGATCCTCAATATTACCTGTCATATTAGTCTATCCCTTCCATTCCTATAAACACTTATAAACACCTTATAGGCAAGAATATTAGAATCTAGCAAATTCTCTCCTTATTACATTACTATTTGACTATTCAATCTCAAACATTCTACTGATTTAAGCATTGGGCTACATACATCAAGGATACCTCCGACATCCTTCAATAACTTATATTTGCTATTTGCATAGACTTAGTTTGCCAATCTCAAGCCAAATCTAAGCCTAACTCCCTTTGTTAAAAATTCACAATTAACAATTGGTGTCTACCATTTAGAGTAAAATCCAAAGTCGTAGCAAAAAACACGCACAAGTAGCTAACCACCTCCTCTTTACCTAACCCTCAATTGGATACTGTAACGCCCCGAGACCTTAAATGGCACTATAACTCACCACAAATCCCGACTAGTTCAAAATATATAAGACTTTCTAAATCTATAATTGAAATAAGGAAAATCACAATACATAATATATAAATATCTATAAAAGAGAGGGAAATTACATCCACTCATAACCTCATATAAACTTAAAACATTCAAAAGTTCAGAAGTGTCTCGACTTACAACTAAAACACAAGATATATCAAATGACTAAAATCCTCAAATATTGAAAAGAGTCAATCTTCTCAAAATACAAAATCCCTAACAAAACATAAACCATCGGTAACATAAATATTACCCTATCTAGACATCAAAGAAATATAGATACTCAACTCCATCCTCTTCCTAAATGTCATTGACAAACGTCTCCTTATAAATAAGGTCCTTAGATCCAACACTTGAAAGAGAAAAGAGTGAGCCGAAACTCAATACGAGTATATAAACACATACGCATGCTAGATAGATCATTTACATATAGATATACAATTAATAGAAGATAATGTAACTAGCAGTTTAATTATCTCGATTTAGGCTCACAGAACAACAAAAGGGTGTTCAAATCCCACTACAGTTGGTCTTTGCCCACATACGTAGGTGAATATAATTATACGTTGTCCTTCAAGTCTTTTACGCCTAGAAATCAAAGTTCAGAACCTAATATTTTAGTTGTATTGTCCCATGTGAAAGTCCACTAGGGAATCCTCACACATGATCAGCAATTGCTCCTTTAGGAAATTGCTACTATAGGCCCCTAGAGTGAATAGGTCAAGCACAACCAGCATCAAAAATCAATTAGGCCAAATATATGTTAGTCCAATTAGATCATTTCTAACCTAGCAATCACAAGTACACAACCAATACCATGTACTTAGAATCGCTCCAAGATTGAATACAATACTCTAATCTCAACCCGAACAAAAGTTAGACCTCAACAAAGGAAACCGAACACCACAAATCTAAAAGAAAGCAAGTATATATTATGCCTTAAGCATTTAGGAGTTAAGTCTTACTTAGAAATTTATCTAAGAGCTTATGATCTAAACAATTAAGGTCCCAAAAAAAAAAAAAATTGTCGAATCAAACATAATGTGATTAAACTAAAAAGATGACATAACTATATACAAAAGATCACTTTAATAGAAATTCGTAAAGTACGTAATATATATATATAACATCGCTATATATAAAAGAAAGTATACTAAGGACACAATATTAGAGTATCGAATAATATAGATTATCGAATCGATATGATAAACAAGTAATATGTGCTTAATCAAAAAATAATATAATTCATAAAACTTGTAAGGAATGACAAAATAATAATAAATAGATAAAACAAATATACTATGAGTAATATAATATGCTAAATGTTAATAATATCATTATGATGACATACTTAAATCGTAATACTATTGATATAAAAAATAAGACATATTAGTAATAGTATAGTATTATAGTACACCAAATCGATACTTAGGACTTTTATATAAATTACAATCATTAACATACTCTTATAATTACGCAGAAAATAGTGACCCAGCTTACATACAATAGAAATAGAAATTTGGCCCCAACAATAATATATCTAACTAACGATTCGAAATATGATAAAATATATTTAACAACAACTCTTACATAAATAACACTATATAGCATGATAAATAAATAATTTAAAGGCGGTAATTGAATACTAACAATACTTAATCAATACTAACAATGGAGATAATAAATAAAATAATAAACTAAAAGTACGATACCGAATATGAACTCGGAATGACTTGCGAAGGTAATTGGGATGAAAACACCGAACGACGATGAACTAGAATCTATAATAAACAATAATGAAAGAATTATAATCCATATTAATATACTAAAATAATTAATTAGTAGCACTTTACCAGGTCAACTTGGATTACAAAGAGAATGGAAATATCCTAAATGAATTCAGGCGTTAGAAGTATAGTGATTTGAATTAAAAAAAAAAAAAGTTGTTGTTTGACTTGGCTTCAAAAGAAATTGGGGGTGATGGAAATTGGAAATGGGTGGGGTTTGATTGTTATCGTTGGGTTGCTTGGTCAGGGGAATTGGAAATGAAGGGAGGAGTGAGAGGAACAGAGATTGGGGGCTTGCAGGGGTAAGGTCCAATGCCGAGAGAAGAAGTAAGGGAGGGGTGAGAGGAACAGAGGGTAAGAATTGAGGGGGGTAATTATGAGGGGCTGGAGCCGGTGATGGTTAATGAAGGGAGGGGGCTTTCACAAGAGAGTAAGGTCAGTTGAGGGGGGAAAAGAAAATAAATGCTGAGAGAGGGAGAGGGATACAAGGGATATGTTTGCCGGTGGGGTGCAATTAGTGTTTATGTGGCTAGGGTGAGAATTAATGAGGGAAAGGGTTAGAGATAGGGAGAGGGTGAATGGCGGTTGGGAATTTAATCAAAGGTGGTAAGGTCTGACATATAGAAACAGGGGAGAAGGAGGTGAAGGAGAGAAAGAGCAGGGGAATGGGGATGTTCATGAGAGAGAGAAGTTAAGTGAAGGGAATGAAGAAGAAAAAAAAAATTATTATGGATGCCAAGAGAAAAAGGATGACTACGGCTGAGGAAAAAAAAAGTAAGGCTTTAGAGTAGGTTCTAGAATATAGGGTAAAATTTATATTTGGAAAAAGTCATAAGAAATTAATTTTAATAAGAATATATAAATACCAGGTAGGAAAATAAAATTGTATATAAATGTTGTAAGGTATAATATTAATAAAAATTATTGTATCCTATAAGTAATATATAAAATTAGATATACTTAACATGTACGTAACATAAGGATTTTAAAATAATCAAATTGGAACCTTAATTTCAATTTCTAACAATACTAATCTAAGTGAATTTACAATTTAAAATAAATACTAAACTAATTAGGGTGTTTCAATCTTCCCCTCTAAAGAAAACTTTTGTCCCAAAAATTTACCTTAGCTTGAGAATAGATTAAGATACTTCTGCCTTATATCGTCTTTCAACTCTTAGGTAGCTTCGCACTCTGAATGGTTCTCCCACTAGACCTTTACAAAGGGAAGCGATCTCCTCCTCAACCAATGAACCTTGATATCAACGATCCTAACAGGTCTCTCCTCTATTGAGAAATCAAACTGTAAGCTCAAGGACTCCAAGTCTTCTATTGGTACTAACCAATCACCTTGACTCTGACTCGGATTAGCCACAAACTTCTTCAACAGCGATACATAGAAGACATCATGCACCCCTTCCAATACTGCTAGCAAAGCTAACTTGTAAGCTACCTTTCCAATTCATTCAAACACTTCAAAAGGGCTAATAAATTTCGGGCTTAACTTTCTTGTCATTCTGAACCTTGCTACACCCTTTACTGGAGAAACCTTCAGTAAGACTTAATTGTCGACTTAGAACTCTAAAGGTCTTCTTCCTTAGTTTGCATAACTTTTCTATTTATTTTGAGCTATCAACATCCTTTACTGAATGATACTGAGCTTGTTGATAGTTTCCTGCACCAAATTTGGACCTAAGAACTATCTTTCTCCTACTTCATCCCAATGGATAGGCGACCTACACTTCTTCCCATAGAAAGCCTCATAGGGCAACATTTGAATTGTCGCTTAGTAGCTGTTATTATAAGAAAACTCGATTAAAGGAAGGTGCTCATCCCAATTTCCTCTAAAGTCTAGAACATAAGATCTCAACGTATCCTCAAGAATCTAAATAGTCCTCTTAGACTGGCCATTGGCCTGAGGGTGGAAAGTTGTACTAAACTGCAGCTTGGTGCCCAACTCCTTTTGTAAACTCTTCCAGAACTTGTTCACAAACCGAGTATCCCTATCTGAAGTTATCGTCACTGATACTCCATGAAGTCACTGATACTCCATGAAGTCGTACCATGTGCTGAATATAATCCTTAGCCAGCTTAACTAAGGTATAACACATATTCACAGGAATAGAATGGGCCAACTTAGTCAATCTATTAACTACTACCCAAACTTCATCGTGCTTATCCTTAGTTCGTAGCAGATGAGTGACGAAATCCATAGTGATGTGTTCCCAATTCCATTCGAGAACTAGTAGGTGCTGTAGTTCTCCTGTTGACCTCTTATGCTCAAACTTAACCCTTTGACAAGTAGAACACTGTGAGATGAACTTTGCTATATTACGCTTCATGTTTCTCCACCAATAGTGACACTTCAAATCCTTATACATCTTGGTGCTCCCGGGGTGTACCGAATAAGCCGAATAGTGAGCTTCTTGCATCCCTTCCTTTCTCAATTCTAAATCTTTGGGTAAACACAATCTTGTTTCATACCTTAGAATCCCAACAATATCTTATATGAATTTAGGTGCCAAAACAAGTTCCACTTTAATTTTCAAGCCCTGAATTTCCTAGTCCTCCACTTGTACTGCTTTGATCTAGTCCTTTATGGTCGACTGGATGCGCAAAATTGCTAATCTTGCCCTATTTCACTAGTCACAACCTTTAAGTCCATCTTACACAAATCCTCTAGTAAACACTTCTAAGTAGTCAACATAGAGGCAATATTACCATGCTTCTTCTGGCTAAGTGCATCTACTACTACATTCACTTTTCCAAGATGGTATTGAATATCCACATCATAGTCTTTGATTAAGTCCAACCATCTACGCTGTCTCATGTTCAATTCTTTTTGAGTAAAGATATACTTCAAGCTCTTATGATCCGTGAATATTTTACATTTCTCGCCATACAAATAATGTCTCCATAACTTTAAAGCTAAAACAATTGCTGCCAACTCTAAGTAATGAGTCGGGTAATCCTTTTCATAAGGCTTGAGCTGCTTAGAAGCATAAGCGATCACCTTCCCATCTTGCATCAATACACAACCTAAGCCTTAACCTGAAGCGTCGCTAAAGATAGTGAACTCTTTCTCGCTCCTAGGTAAGGTCAAAACTGGAGCTATACCCAATTTTTCTTTCAACTTCAGAAAACTAGCTTCACAATGATCATCCCACTCAAACTTTACACCCCTTCGGGTTAGCCTCGTAAGTAGTGTAGTGATCCTAGACAAACCCTCTATGAATCTTCGATAATACCCTACCAAACCTAAAAAGCTTCTGATCTCAGTTATTGATTTTAGTCTCTGCCAATCTACTACTGATTGTACCTTTGTTGGGTCTATAGATATCCCATTCTTGTCCACAACATGACCTAGAAACACCATGCGTTTGACCCAAAACTCCCACTTAGAGAACTTTGCAAACAACTGTTCTTTCTTTAACTGGTTCAAGATTAGTCTCAAATGCTCCTCATGCTCTTCTCTGCTTTTAGAATAAATCAAGATATCATCTATAAACACAATAACGAACCTGTCCAAAAAGTCTCTAAAGACTCGATTCATCAAATCCATAAAAGCTACTGGGGTGTTAGTTAGCTTAAAGGGCATCACTAGAAACTCGAAGTGCCCATATCTGGTCTTAAAGGTAGTGTTTTGGATGTCCTCTTCTTTTACCCTCAACTAATGATAACCCGACCTCAAGTCAATCTTAGAAAACACCTAGGCTTCCTACAATTGATCAAATTAATCGTCAATCTTGGGGAGGGGATACTTGTTCTTAATAGTAACCCAATTTAAATCCCGATAATTAATATAAAGCCTTATACTCCCATCCTTCTTCTTAACGAACAAAATCAAAGCTCTCCAAGGAGAAGTACTCTATCTGATAAACCCTTTATCTTGCAAATCTTGTAACTGCTTCTTCAACTTAACCAACTTAACTGGAGCCATCTTATACACTTGCTTTGAAATTAGAGCGATCTCAAGCATTAAAGCAATGTTGAACTCAATCTCCCTCATAGGTGGCAACCCTGGTAACTCATCAGGAAATACTTCAATATGCTCTAACCTCTTAGGTTCCTCACTTCCTAAGGATAAAGCTGAAATTCTCTTGTTATCCTATAATTCATAAGTAGGCAACTTGACTGGCCTATGAGCATCCAACTTAAAACTAAACTCATTCCCTTCATCTAGTGCGAAGTGCACTATCATACCACAACAATCTATAACAGCTCAATATCTAGTTAGCCAATCTATACCCAGAATCACATCAAATTTAGACATATTCAAAACCAGGAAATCTGCTAGCAAAACTCTACCCTCAATCTCCATACCAACTCCTCTACAAATTCTCTCCAAGGCTTTCCCAACTCCCAAAGGTATACAGACACTCAAAGACCCAACCAAAGACTCAGGAGTCAAACCACATATACGCATAAACATCTTAAAAATATAAGAATCTGTGGCACTAGTATCAAATAACGCATAAGCATTGTAGGAGTGGACTAGTAGAGTACTTGCAGCGGTGTCTTCACTAGGTAGATCCTGCTGCTGTTGTTGATGTAGTGCAAAAACTCTCGCTAGGGCTCTCTATCTAGGTCCTCCAATTTGCTGTTGCCCAGTCTGAACTTTAGCTGGAGGTTTAGTAGCCTGTTGTCTTGCTCTAACCTAACTCCCTGTAGGCCTCTTAGTGCAATCCGCAGTAAGGTGTCCCCTCTAAGTGCAGACGTAGCAGAAAGAGAGTGGTATAGACTTGTTGGTGCAATCCCTACTGAAGTGACCAATCTTCCCATACGAAAAGCAAGCTCCCTTGGCCATTTGCTAGATCCAATCTCATGTAGTCCATAACATCTAGGACACTTGACAATTGAAGACACTTGTGCAATAAGAGTTAGGGGTAGGGCTCTAATTTGAACATGAAGATGTATTTGGCTCATCGATCTGGTCATCACCTAAGGCTTCTTCCCATTACCCTGAACCATATCTCCAGAATTAGGCCTTTTTCCAACCATCGAACTTAATCGAGCTGAAAGTGATCCTTCTTCTTCTTCAGTTTTCTTTCCATATGCTTCACTTTCATCACATTCTCTACATAGGTACCTAACTGGAAGGCATCAACCGCGCTCTATAACTCTGGCTCCAACTTAGCTAAGAATCTATGGGCTCTAGCCTCATCATTTGCTCTCATAACTAGTGGTAAGAATCTAAACAAACGGCTCAACTCAGTCTCATACTCCTCAACCAATTTGTGGCCCTGCTGACAGCTGAAATAAGTATCTTGTAACCGATCTCTTACACTGGTAGGGAAGAACTTAGCATAAAATAGGTTCTTAAACTTTGGCCAAGTGGCCCCTCAATCCTTTTAAGCTCACTGGCCTACCAAGTAACAACAGTACCTTTAAGCTTAAAAGTAGCATAGTCTACCTTCCTATCATCAGGCACATGGAAGGCAGCAAAAATGCTCTCCAGGTCTTCTATCCATCTATTAGTAGCAAGAAAGTCCTCACCCCTTAGGTTAAAGTCACTAACCTACTGAGCAAACTTGTCCAAGCTAATAACTCTCACCCTAGGAGCAGTTTGTTGTGCTAAAACCCCAATCAAAAGTTCATGGTCTCAAGTAACATGGAAGTAGTGTTGGGAGCTTGAGTTTGGCTAGGTTGATCCCTTTGACCTCCAATATCTCCTTGAAAAACCGAGCCAATCTAAACTCCAGTACTTCTTGGGCATGGTGGCCTAGGAAGAAACGCATCACTCGAGGCGTCCTATCCCTCAATGAAAGAAGATCCTAGTCCTATAACACGTTTAAGAGGCATATTACAAGAAGTAAACAGGAAACAAGAGATAACATGAGGAACTTAGAAGAATGAGGGTAAGCTACTTAGAATCTCAATGAAAGACAAGCAGAAAGACACATGTAAACAATATAGGAGCCTTTAGCAAACATAAACCAACTTTAACACAAATTTCAGCAACTTTATCTCGATAAATCAAACCTTAATTTACTATGATTCATGCTTAACAAGAACTCAAGTCTAATCTTAGTTCTGTAAGATCCCCTAAACCTTATGCTCTGATACCACCTAAAGCTGTAACGCCCTAAGACCCCTAAAAGGCACTACAACTCGCCACATATCTCGACTAGTTCAGAATATATAAGGCTTTCTAAGTCCACAATCAAAATAAGGAAAATCACAATACATAATATATAAATATCCACAAAGGAGTGGGAAACTGCATCCACTTATAACCCCATATAAACTTGCAAAATCTAAAAGTTCGGAAGTATCCTGACTTACAACCAAAACATGACATATGTCAAATGACTAAAATCCTCAAATACCGAAAGGAGTCCATCTCCTCAAAATACAAAATCCCTAACAAAATATAAACCATCAATAACATAGATATCACCCTATCTAGTCGTCATAGAAATATAGATACTCGACTCCATTCTCCTCCTAGATGTCACCGACAAACGTCTCCTCATAAATAAGAAGGTCCTCAAATCCAGTACCTGAAAGAGAAAAGAATGAGCTGAATCTCAATATGGGTGTACAAACACATACGCATGCTAGACAGATCATTTACATACAGATATACAATTAATAGAAGATAATGCAATTAGTAGTTTAATTATCTCAATTTAGGTCCACAGAACAACAAAGGGGTGTTCAAATCTTGCTACACTTGGTCTTTGCCCACATACGTAGGTAGATATAATTATACGTTTTTCTTTAAGTCTTTTACGCCTAGAAATCAAAGTCTAGAACCTAATATTTTAGCTGTGTCGTCCTATGTGAAAGTCCACTAGGAAAACCTCGTACATGATTAGTAGTCGCTCCTCTAAGGAACTGCCACTGTAGGCGCCTAAAGCGAATAAGTTAAACACAACCAGCATCAAAAATCAATTAGGCTAAATATGTGTTAGTCCGATTAGATCATTTCTAACCTAGCAATCACAAGTACACAACCAATACCATGTACTTAAAATTGCTCTAAGATTGAATATAATACTCTAATCTCAACCCAAACAAAAGTTAGACTTCGACAAAGGAAACCGAACACCACGAATCTAAAAGAAAGCAAGTACATATTATGCCTTAAGCATTTAAGAGTTAAGTCTTACTTAGAAATTTATCTAAGAGCTTATAATCTAAACAATTAAGGTCCCAAAAAAAAAAAAATTGTCGAATCAAACATAATATGATTAAACTAAAAAGATGACATAACTATATACAAAAGATCACTTTAATAGAAATTCGTAAAGTACGTAATATATATATATATAACATCGCTATATATAAAAGAAAGTATACTAAGGACACAATACTAGAGTATCAAATAATATAGATTATCGAATCGATATGATAAACAAGTAATATGTGCTTAATCAAAAAATAATATAATTCATAAAACTCGTAAGGAATGACAAAATAATAATAAATAGATAAAACAAATATACTATGAGTAATATAATATGCTAAATGTTAATAATACCATTATGATGACATACTTAAATCGTAATACCATTGATATAAAAAATAAGACATATTAGTAATAGTATAGTATTATAGTACGCCAAATCGATACTTAGGACTTTTATATAAATTACGATCATTAATATACTCCTATAATTACGTATAAAATAGTGACCCAGCTTACATACAATAGAAACAGAAATTTGGCCCCAACAATAATATATCTAACTAACGATTCGAAATATGATAAAATATATTTAACAACAACTCTTACATAAATAACACTATATAGCATGATAAATAAATAATTTAAAGGCGGTAATTGAATACTAACAATACTTAATCAACACTAACAATGGAGATAATAAATAAAATAATAGTAATAAAATAATATACTAAAAGTACGATACCGAATATGAACTCGGAATGACTTGCGAAGGTAATTGGGATGAAAACACCGAACGACGATGAACCAGAATCTATAATAAACAATAATAAAAGAATTATAATCTGTATTAATATAATAAAATAATTAATTAGTAGCATTTTACTGGGTCAACTTAGATCGCGAAGAGAATGGAAATACCCCAAATGAATTCAGGTGCTGGAAGTATAGTGATTTGAATTAAAAAAAAAAAAAAGTTGTTGTTTGACTTGGCTTTGAAAGAAATTAAAGGTGATTGAAATTGGAAATGGGTGGGGTCTGATTGTCACTGTTAGGCTACTTAATCAGGGGAATTGGAAATTAAGGGATGAGAGAGAGGAACAGAACTTGGGGCTTGCAGGGTTGGGGTCCAATGCTGAGAAAAGAAGTAAGGGAGGGGTGAGAGGAACAGAGGGTAAGAATTGAAGGGGGGTAATTATGATGGGGTAGGGCCGGTGATAGTTAATGGGAGGAGGGAGCATTCACAAGAGAGAAAGGTCAGTTGAGGGGAGAAAAGAAAATAAATGCCGAGAGAGGGAGAGGGATACAACGGATATGTTAGGGGGTGGGATCTGGTTAGTGTTTGTGTAGTTAGGGTGGGAATTAATGAGAAAAAAAGGTTAGAGATAGGGAGAGGGTGAATGGCAATTGGGAATTTAATCTAAGGGGGTGGGATCTGGTTAGTGTTTGTGTAGTTAGGGTGGGAATTAATGAGAAAAAAAGGTTAGAGATAGGGAGAGGGTGAATGGCAATTGGGAATTTAATCTAAGGGGGTAGGGTCTAGCATATAGAAACAGGGGAATGGGGATGTTCATAAGAGAGAGAAGTCAGGTGAAGAAAAAAAAAATACTATGGATGCTAAGAGCAAAAGGATGATTATGGTTGAGGAAAAAAAAAAAAGGGTTTTAGAGTAAGTTCTAGAATATAGGGTAAAATTTATATTTGGAAAAAGACATAAGAAATTAATTTTAATAAGAATATATAAATACTGCGTAGGAAAATAAATTTGTATATAAATGTTGTAAGGTATAATATTAATAAAAATTATTGTATCCTATAAGTAATACATAAAATTAGATATACTTAACATGTACATAACATAAAGATTTTAAAATAATCAAATTAGAACCTTAATTTCAATTTCTAACGATACTAACCTAAGTAAGTTTACGATTTAAAAGAAATACTAAACTAACTAGGGTATATTAGATACTCCATAAAATAATTTGAATGAGGATCGATAACCCCTAAAACGAGGTTTAATAGAATCAATTTGTAATTAGTTTATAATTTCTCATATTTACATATAATAATGATTTTTTTTTTTAGCAACTACATTATATATTACAATGATTTAGGATATGGAGCATTTAAAATTAGTCCATCGTAATTATACAACTTATTTGATACTTATTCTAATTATTAATTAAATAAATAATAAAAAATACAATTAATGATCATATTTAATTGAATGATACATTGTAAAAGTAGTTAGCACATTATTATACATTTGTAAATTAAAAAAATAGAAATAATGATTACATTTTTAATAGGATAAATAATTTTTTTACTAATATTTTATCTAATAAAATAATTAATTATTCTGATTCATTAAGTTGTAACCCATATTTTTGCTAGAAAAATTAATAAATGATGAAAAAGAAACAAAAAGGAAAATTACACTTTAATCCTCATACTTTGCTATATTTTCTAATTGAATCCTTGAACTTTTATAATCTTTTATAAAATTTAAAGAATTGAAATAAAAAAGATAAAAGTTCAAAAATTTAATTAGAAAAAGCGATAAAGTTTAAGGTCTAAAAGTATAATTCTCTCTCTCTCTCTCTCTTTTTTTTTTTTTTTTTTTTTGCATAACACAATCAATTTAAATCCAAATGAGATATTACTTAAAGCCACATCTCACTAAAATAAATCTTGCTTTGTATTTTTGAAAACATGTAAGCTGGATCAAGCATAAAAAATTAATTTTTAACAAAAATGAATGCTTTTTTTTTTTTGTTAAAAACTCAAGTAATATTTAAATTACATATTCTTATTTTAACTCCATACATTATTTTTTACTTTGAAAACTGATTTCCACCTTAAAAAAAAAAAGATATTTTACCCTTAAATTGGCTCCTTTTTTCCTAATTTTCCATATTTTCCAAATTCTTCTTCCTTTGGGCTTATTTTTTTTTTTTTTATATTTTTTGAATTTTCTTTTTTCTTTTTTATCCTTTTGGGTCTTATTATAGTTTTTTTGTCTCTTTTTTTTTTTTTTACATTTTTCAATATTTAATTTCTAACTCAAAAATTTATTCTACACTAAAATACAAGTTATCTATGGTTACTATTAGATCTTCTAGTGTAACTAACCGTATCCTATCATGCTTAATAGTATAAATAGGAAGTTGCTATTAGTTAACAGTTAGAGGCAAAAGTATGTGTGTAGTGTTTGTGAAAATAAGAAGAGATTGTGTATGTGTAGTGCATTAACTAGTGAGTGTATTGGTAGTGTGTGAAATAGACGTGTATGTGTAGGAAATAGAGTATGTGTGTGCAACAAGAATAGTGAACAGCACATGACAGTGTATGTATTTATACTACCAATGAGAATAAAAAAAAGTGCGAATGAAAAGAGAAAGAGTAAAGTGCTTGATTCAATTTGAAGCTTCCTATATGATCTTTATTTGATCTTGGTTAATTTCAATTGTGTTGTTGTTTGAATTATAGTAACTTTCTAACAGTGGTATCCAAGCTACTATTGAAAGATCCATTGTGCTAGTATGAAGCAAGAACAGATAGTATTGAGTTACTATGGCCAATTCGTCAGGGAACATGATAGCATCCTTGCCAGTCTTAGAAGGCAAGAACTATGAGAAATGGAGCATACAAATGAAGGTTATATTTGGGTCCCAAAAGGTTTAAGAAATAGTCACTCGTGGAGTTCAAGAACTAGTTGAAAATCCATCTGATGCCCATCGAACAACTCATCAAGAAGCAGCAAAGAAAGATTGCAAAGCCCTGTTTTATATACATCAGTGAATTGATCCAATGAATTTTGAAAAGATTGAATCTGCAACATCTTGAAAAGAAGCCCGGGATATATTGGAAAAATGTTATAAAGGGGCCAACAAATTAAAGAAAGTAAGATTACAAACCTTAAGAAGACAATATGAGTTACTTCAAATGGAGGATAAGGATAGTGTAGGAGACTTCTGATCTAAAGTGATGGCCTTATCCAACCAAATGAAGTTAAATGAAGAGACGATAACACAAGTCATGTTAGTGGAGAAAATATTGCGATTGTTGTCCCTTAAGTTTGATTATGTGGTGGTGGCCATAGAAGAATCGAAGGATTTGAACACCTTCACACTAGATGAGTTGTAAAGTTCACTTAAATCACATGAACAGCGAATGAATGAGAAGATAAGTAAAAAAGGGGTTAAACAAGCACTGCAAGCTTAAGTAAAGAAGTCTATAAGTGAAAGCTATAGAGGAAGAAGAGGGAATTACAGAGGTTAGAGTAAAGGTAGAAGCAGGAATGGATCTTGGAATGGGACATATCAGACTAGAAACCAAGATATAGTTCAAAAATTAACCTGATCTGAAGTAGCTTCGAGAAGAGGAGGAATGTATGGAAAAGGATTAAAGAAGAGATTTGACAAGAGAAACATTCAATGTTATAATTGTCAAAGATTTAGGCATTTTGCTAATGAATGTAGAAATTCTAAGAGTAGTGTCTTAAAGAATGAATCTGAAATAGCTGGGTTTGCTCAAGATAATGGCTATGAGTTTGAGACCGTTCTTCTAATGGTTACTACTCCACCAGAAAATGTAATTGTAAATCTTGGTATTTGGATACTGGATGTTTAAACCACATGATAGGTAATAAGGATTGGTTTATAGAACTAAACGAAAATGTAAAGAGCAATGTTATATTCGCAGATGACAATATGGTAATGGCTTAGGGATTAGGAAAAATTTTGATTCACCAAAAGAATGGAAAGTTATCACATATTTCTGATGTGTTGTATGTTCCACGAATGAAGAACAATTTGTTGAGTAAGGGCCAGTTACTCGAGAAAGGGTACACCATGAATCTTAAGGATTGATAGTTAGTATTGTTTAATAAACAGGAAAGATTGGTGTTGAAGACTCCACTGTCCAAGAATTGTACATTTAAGATAGATATACATTTAGATGAGTACATGAATTTTGCTACAATAGTACAGGATGACAGTTAGATTTGGCATCTATGGCTTAGACATTTGAATTTTTAGAGTCTTTGCTATTTGAGTGAGTCCAAATTAGTAGATGGTCTTCCTACCATTCAAACACAAAGTAAAGTGTGTAAAGGGTGTCTATTTAGAAAGCAAACTAGAGTGTCATTTAAAGGGAAGATTACTCCTAAAGCTTTAGGTATGCTGGAAGTGATATATTTTGATGTCTATAGTTTGTTTGAAGTGGCAACATTAGGAAGGAATCGGCATTTTGTTACATTTGTAGATGATTTCAACAAGAAAACTTGGGTATATCTAATAAAAGGAAAATCAAAAGTCTTTGACATTTTCAAACGGTTTAAGATATTATCTAAGAAGCAAAGTAATCAACCTATTAAGGTGCTAGGTATTGATGGTGGTGGGGAGTACACATCAAGAGAGTTTGAGAAATTTTGTCAAGATGAAGGGATAGTGCATAAAGTAGCAGCCCCATATGCTTCATAACATAATAGAGTTGTGGAAAGAAGAAATCATACCATACTAAATATGGTTTGGGCTATGTTGAAAAGCAAAGGCATGCTGCACTATTTTGCGGAGAAGCAATAGATACTGCTATGTATATACTAAATTGTTGTTTGATGAAGTCACTTGTGGATAAAACTCCTGAAGAAGTGTGGATTGGGAAAAAGCCAAGTGTTACTCAGCTTAGAGTGTATGGTAGCCTTTGTTTTACCTATGTTCCTGATGTAAAAAGAAAAAAAAAAAAAACTAAATGACAAGAGTGAAGAAACGATCCTGTTGGGATATCATTCCATTGGAGCATACAAAGTATTTAACCTAAACTCTAGAAATGTAATTGTGAGTAAGGATGTGGTGTTTGATAAGACAAAAGGATGGAAGTGGAATTGTAATGATGGTGAATAAGGAAACGAGGTGAAAGTAGTTGTTAATGAAGACAGCTATGGTTCTAGTGAGTAGTATAGTCGAGATGGAAATATAGCAGCAAGACATGAAGTACAATTGAAGACGTGTAGTTCCAAACTGCATAGGAACAGATAGATTCCAAGGAGATATCTAGACTATGAATTGTTTCCTAATTATGTTGTAAATACAAAGGGTGATTTAGTGCATTTGCCATTATTTGCTGGATTAGAACCAATGGGAATTGATCAAGCTTTAAACGATTCTAGATGGTTGAATGCTATGGAAGGAGAACTTAAATCCATTGAGAAGAATAGAACTTAGCAGCTTGTTAAATTACTAGAAAATAAGGTTCCCATTGATGTTAAATGGATTTACAAGACTAAACTAAAACCTAATGCTGATGTTGCAAAGTATAAAGCAAGATTAGTGGCAAGAGGATTTCTTCAAAAATAAGGTTTAGATTATCAAGATGTGTTCTCACCTATGGCTAGAATAGAAACAATAAGAATTGTAGTTGCTATTGCGTGTAGCAAATCATGGCCCATGTTTCCACTGGATGTGAAGTCAACATTCCTTAATGGACCATTAGAGGAAGAAGTTTATGTAATTCAACCACCAGGGTTTGAAGTTAAGGTATAAGAACACAAAGTTTAAAAGTTATGGAAAGCCTTATATGGCTTGAAACAAGCACCAAGAGCATGCAATAAACGAATAGACTCATTCTTAAATCAATAGGGTTTTGAAAAATGTTTACATGAGCATGAAGTCTATGTGAGGGTTAAGAATAGTGAAGGGAATAAAAGTATGATTGTGGTGGCCCTATATGTTGATGATCTACTAGTAACAAGCAGTAATGTTCAAGAGATTGAAATGTTTAAGGGGGTGATGAAAGAAGAATTTGAAATGACAAATTTGGGTGTGTTGTCTTATTTCTTGGGACTTAAATTTGTTGAAGTTAAGAATGGAGTTATGATGCATCGGAAAAAATATGTATTGGACATATTGAAAATGTTCAACATGTTTGACTGCAAGATAGTTGACACTCCACTTAATGCTAGAGTTAAGCTTGTGAAGTGTGAAAATGAGAAGGCTGTAGATCCTACTTTGTTTAAATAGATTGTAGGATCACTGAGATTTGTATGCAATAGTCATCCTGATATATGTTATGTAGTGGGTTTGGTGAGTAGATTCATAGAGGATCCTAGAAGTTCACATTTGATTGCTATAAAACGTATATTGAGATACTTAAAAGGGACATCGGATTGTGGTGTTCTATTTCACAAGGGTGTTAGCAAAATTGAAGGAGAGATAGTTGGATATTCAGATGCTGATTGGTGTGAAGATAAAATGGACAGGGAGAGTACAAGTGGTTATGTGTTTAAATACAACAACACGGTGTTTACCTGGTGTTCAAAGAAGCAACTGATTGTAACTCTTTGTTCATGTGAGATGGAGTATGTATCTACTACCTTCATCGCATGTCAAGCTATTTGGTTAACTTCACTACTGGATCAGATGAAGGATAATGTGAAAAGGCCCCTGGTGATATTTGTAGACAATAAGTCGACAATTACACTGGCAAAGAACCCAGTAGCACATAGGCAAAGCAAACACATAGAAACTAGATTTCATTATTTGCATGATCAAGTGAATAATGGAAACCTAAAGCTAGAATATTGTCCTATAGAATAGCAAGTGGCTAACATTTTCACAAAAGCATTGAAAGCATATCGATACAAGAAGTTGCAAGTGATGCTTGGTCTTAAATCGTCTGTATTAAGAGAGTATATTGGAATAGTATAATACAAATCTTATGGTGCAACTAACCATATCTTATTATGCTTAGTAGTATAAATAGGAAGTTGCTATTAATTAACAGTTAGAGGAAAAAGTGTGTGTGTAGTGCATTAACCAATAAGTGTATTGGTAATGTGTGAAACAGACATGTGTGCGTAAGAAATAGAGTGTGTGTGTGTGTAATAGGAATAATGAATAGCACATGACAGTGTGTGTATGTGTACTATTAGTGAGAACCAAAAATAATGTGAATGAAAAGAGAAAAAGTAAAGTGCTTGATTCAATTTGAGGCTTCCTATTTAATCTTTATCTGATCTTAGTTAATTTTAATTGTGTTGTTGTCTGAATTATAGTAACTTTCTAATAGTTACATCGTTGGTTGTGAGAATAACAAAAACATAAAAGAGCATAACACGATTAATCTAGAATAATGGCCATCAATTTGGTCTGCAATCTTGTTAACTTAAAGTTTAGTGCCTCTTGTCCTTGATCAAGTCCATATGTATACAGATATATATTATAAATGATACGTGAGTGGTTGTGAGAATAACAAAAAAATAAAAATAAAAAAACACCAAGAAAACTTTTGAAATTGGTTAACAGAAGGACGACTTGACAAAACTCTGATTTTCCATAAGCCTAGTTGACGTGATTGCATGTCTAACATGTTAAACACGTTTTCATTGGGATGATAAGACCGGCCGGGTTTTGATTTAGTATTTGTTGTTATTAACCAAAATGGTGTAGCTCATTCAAAGCTTTCGAATATCCCACTAAATAATACTTTACTCATCTTGACTTGACTTTTCCACCATTAATTAATTAGAAACGTGTGAGGTTTTGTGATGGACCGAGGAAATAGAAGTTGCCAAAAAAAAAAAAAAAAAAGAAAAAAGAAAAAATCAGCATACGTCTGTGTCCAATTCTGTAACTATAGTCTGCATACTACTGTGGCTTTGTTGTCTGGATAGAAAATGTCCGAGGACGAGACCACCGCCCCCAACTCCGGTTTATATATATATATATATATATATAGACGTACGTCATAACTCGTAAGGAATGCTAAATCCAGAAACTCGTAGCCTTAACTTTTAGTGTCAACGGAATGCCGTATAATTTTGGAAATATGGGCTTATATATATGCATAAAATTGTCCACTGCAAAACAGCGTAAGATGTATCCACATATAAAAAAGAGAAAAATATAGTGAAGGAGGCTGAATTTGTACAATCGTGCTGTTAAAAATATATATTTAGATTTATTTATTGAGTATACATTATCAAATCAGTCTGCTATCCAATATAGCTTGCATTGGCATTAATTTGCCGACATAGACATGATACATAGAGAGACCCTTAAATATACATTTAAAATAAATTTAGGTTATTCTTTCTATAAATATTATAAATTTAGACCTTTAAATGTATGCTCAATAAATTCAGGTTAATATAAGCACTACAAAGCCCTTTCTTAATATATCATATTCTCTTCTACAAATTCTAAAATCAAGTACAATTTACTTTCTTTTTTTTTTTTTAAATGACTTGGTTGCTAATTATTTGGTTTTATGAAGCATCCGAGCAAAGCATACATCATAATATAGGATTTTTTGTATGAAATGGTCTTTATTTGGAAATAGATTGTTTTTGGAGAGTGAAGGGGTGATCGATTTTACATAAAATTTCAACTACATTTTATATTAATTTATTAATGTATAGGACTTTGTAGGCTACGAAAATTTGATCGTATAGATCAAATGAAACATTAACTAATGTTTCAAGATTGGATTGCTCACATATTAACCATTATCAATGTAAATTGTTGTGGTTGTAGGAGGCAATGAATACCTAAGAGAGAGACTTTGCAAGACGATATAACAAGAAAGATAAAGTCATTAAGTAAGAAGTAAATCTGAAATCTAGTAAAGCTTCTGAAATGGAAGAGACCAATAAGGTTTAGGTCAATGTATAAATATGTAATGGTTTTATTGATAGGATATTTTGGACACAAGTCTCTTAGGCCTATGCTAACATGTTTAGACTATGGGCCTACTTGATTAGGCCCATGACAGGCTTGATTCATCAATGCTGCACCTGGTCATTCTACTAATCGAGTTCACCATAAGCTCTCCAGACAAGCCAACCCTTCCAAATTACTTACACAACTCGAGTGGTCACAACGGTTACTAGATAGTTAGATAAGGCTTGGAGACTCAATCAAATACCTTGACCTTATAAATCTAAAGCACTTTGAACTCTATACTCCCACTACCTAGATCATCATCATGTAGATGTATCAACATGCTATACATGCTCTCTTAATTCTCGATGGCCCTCTTATATAAATAATCTTAAGCATCCCAACAGTAATACACATTAGCTCTTTATGCACTTACACTCTCCTTCTAAGCCCTTTATGCTCTTACATACTCTCTCTTCACATAGTTTACTAACTTAACTTTTGGAGTAGCCATGCTAGACAACATCTTGACACCACTTATCGTGTTCTATTTGCAGGCTCACTATACAAGTGCAAAGCTCAAACACAACCTACTCTATTGATGACATTTGGTGCCATCTGTAGGAATTCCAAACTCACTTAACCTTCACAAAATCACCATATACACTATTCCTTTAACTTGTTCATCATGTCTCAAACAATAAATCTCAACGACATATAAGTTCTAATTGAGCTTACAACTGAGTAGTACTAACTAGAGTAGCTTAAAAAGATTTTTAAAGAGCATGTGGTGAAGAATGCCTAGATGGAGGCTTAGAATAGGGAACTTTAAGCCAAATTGAATGAGGTAAAGAGGCAAAATAAGGTGCCTTCTCTCGTTGATGCCTCAGATGCTCGAAGTAACTCGAATTGTCAACTTGTTGTGTAGAATCAATAGGAGAGCAACATGGTTCCCTAGGCCTACCTTGTAGTTTAGAATAAAAAAGGTGCTATCTACGGCTACCCCTAACTACCCCTTTGCTGGTAACAAGCAAGTAGTAGACTCCCATGTTGGTGCTGCCCCTTCTGCAACCTACGAAACTCACCTAGCTAACAATGTCAACCTCAATGAGCTCTGTAAGATGGTAAAGAGGCTCTTCAAGAAGTAAGAGAGCAAAGCTATTGAAGGTGCTAGCAACAGAACCCCTTCATGATGGGTGTTCGGGATAGGGTCTTTCCTCTTAACTCCAAGCTCCCTACTTTGGACTTGTACGGCAAAATAGGGGACCTAGATGACCACCTACTCTACTTCCATATCTACACAAACCTTCATGGTCATGAGGATGCCATAATGTGTAAAGCCTTCCCAAGTACTTTGAGGAAGGCAACTTGGACATGGTTTAACCATTTGCCTGAGAATTCCATCCCTTCATTTGATGAGCTCACTTGTTGTTTTAGTTTACATTTTCAAACTAGCAAGCCCCTAACCAAGGACACTTTATCTTTGTATTTGATTCACTAAAAGAAAAGGAAAACCCTTCATAAGTAACCCTTCGTGAGTATGTATCACAATTTAACAATGCTATGATGGAGATCCCTAAACTTGATGAGAGAGTAGTAGTTCATGACTTTAAACTCAGCATCGGGCCATTTAAGGACTTCTTCCCCTCAATCTACAAGAGTAAACCTAAGTGTCGAGCCCTATTTTGTTTTTTTTTTTTTAATTTAATCTATATTAAGCCTAACCCACTTAATATAAATTATTCAATGTTAAATTAAGGAAAAACATTTTTTTTTAAATATAGAAAAATAGTTTTAAAAAATAAGTTTGGAGTCACCAACAAGTGAAAACTAGTAAAAAGAGAAATTAAGGTTTTTAGATTTAAAAAAAAATCTTAATTTAGCAACTAGTCCATGAATTTTATAAAAAATATTTTTTCAAAAAATTTAAATAGAGAAATTGGTTTAGAGGCTAACCTATTAAGACAAAAATCACCATATAAAAATTAAGAAAAACAATTAATGGGTCTTTATTTTTTGGAATCTTTCTAAAAATATGAAAACATGCAAAAATGTAAAAATTGCATAAAAAAGAATTTATGTTATAAAATGGAGAATAATAAAGTCATTGAGTAAGAAGTAAATGTGAAATCTAGTAAAGCTTCTAAAATGGAAGAGATCGATAGGGTTTAGGTTAGTGTATAAAAATGTAATGGTTTTGTTAATGGAATATTTTGGATTTGAGTCCCTTAGGCCTACGTTAACCTATCTAAACCATGAACCAACCTAATTGGGCCCATGATAAAGCTAATTCACTAACACTCGAGCTAGTCATTCTACTAGTCAACTTCGCTATAAGCTCTCCAAACAAGCTAGCCCTTCGAAATAATTTGCATGACTCGAGTGGTCACAATGGTTATTAGACAATTGGATATAGCTTGGAGACTCAGTCAAATATATCAACCTTACAAATCCATAGCATGTCAAACTTCACACTCTCACTACTTAGATCGGTATCATGCAAACATGTCAACATGCTTTCTTGATTCTCGACAACCCTCCTCTATAAAAAAAAATCTCAAGCATCCCAATAGACACCTTACAGTTAAGAAGATCATAATCTGGCCATTATCTCCTAATTACTCTACTCCTTGGTTGTTCATTCTTGACCATTCTATTGACTTAAGCCTTCAGTTACATACATCAAGGATAGCTCAAATGTCCTTCAATAGCTTATTTTTGCTATTTGCGCAAGCTTAGTTTGCCAGTCTCAAGCCAAATCTAAGCTTACCCCCCTTTATCGAAATTTCACAATTAACAATTATGGTCCACCAGTTAAGGTTAAATTTGAAGTCGTGGCCAAAAACATACACAAGTAGCTAACCACCTCCCTTATACCTAACTCTCAATTGAATACTCCATAAAATAATGTGAATGAGGACCAACAACCCCTAATAATAGTTTTTTTTTTTTGTCAATTAAATTACATATTACAACAAAATTTTTTTTTTGGCCAATTACATTACATATTACAACAATTTAATTCATAGAGGATTTGAGCCTAGTGAATCGAAATTGTACAGCTCATTTGATATTTATTATGATTATTAATTAAATAAATAATAATGAATATAATTAATAATCATATTCAATTTAATGATACAATGTAAAATTAGTATATTATTATACATTTGTACACTGAAAAATATAAATATAGATTATATTTATAATAAGATAAATAATTTTTTACTAATATTTTATTTAATAACACAATTAATTGTTCTGATTCATTAAATTGTAACCTATATTTTTGCTAGAAAAATGTAACACCTTACCTTCTAGGTGTGAAACACCCCAATCAAACTAAAATAATAATTTAAGTAGTAAAATTTATTTAGATCGTATCATTTTAACGTGCATCGCTAGTAAGGAATTTTTTTTGTTTCAACTTCTAAATCTTAGAGAAAGTTTGGGCTTATTTAAATTTTGTCTTATCGTATAGATGTTTAAATTAAGGTTTTAATAATATTTTCAATAACTTTTANGTAATCATCATTTTAGTTTATATAAGAATTTGTTATTATACTTTATGTGGTACTATCGAATTATATGTATATGTAAATTCATAGCATTAGATTTCTATTCCTTGATATATTTGATGTGGGGACACTATTTTCTGACTTAGTGTTCGATACGTTAATACCTGTATCATATATACGTATTTTAAGTGTCGATTTGGTTTATGATGATACTATCTTATTACTGTTATGTCTTGTTATTAATATTAATGGCATCATGATTTAAGTATTTCTATTATGATAGTTATAATGATTGTATATTCTATCACATTATTTGTAAAGTATGTCCGTTTTGGATTCTAATTATTAACATGTTATTTCATAAGTATTTTTACGAATTATAATATTATCCGATTAAAGTACGTATTCTTTTATTATTATATCGATTAGTAAAATTATATATTTTGATACCTTCATTATGTGCCCGCTTTATATTTTCTTTTATATTTATATATATCATACCTTATGTTTTGAGTAATTAAATGATATTATATTAATATGTTAACTTTTGGTTTTATCGTATTACATATTTACATTATCTTCAATTTCTAGTATTAATTTATGATTAGATTCGATTATTTTCTTTCAGGACCTTGGTTGGATAATTTATAGGCCCATAGGTAACTTTTAGGTAGAACTTAGTTACTAAGTATTGAAAGTTAATGTATATGCTTGTTTTTCAAATAGATTCATGCTAGTTATTGAGTTCCTTCCTTATTGGCTGGTTAGATCTTTTTTGTATAGGACTTAAAGTTGTAGATTTTAGTTAGCTGTCAGGTTGTTAGATTTGGGTTTCATGGTTGGTTCAAACTTTATATTTGGTTCAGATTTGGCTTTCCAAGTACATGGTGCTTATTTATATGGTTGTACTTGTTAAGACTTAAAATGTAATCAGACTAATTCATATATGGCTTAAATGACCTTGACTGTTGGTTATGCCTACTGGCTTGCTCTAGGGGCCAATAGTGGCAGATCCCTAGAGGAGCAACCATTGATCATATGCAAGAATTCCCTAGTGAACTTTCATATGAGATAACATAACTATAATACTAGGTTTTTGGTCCTTAGACTTTAGACTTTAGGCATAAAAGACTTAAAGGAACATTTATATTATATCCACCTATGTATATGGACATAAATCATATGTGGTGGGGTTATAAGTATCCCTTTGATGATTGTTAGCCTAAGTTAAAGATAACTAAACTGTTGTTTGTTTATATGTTATTACAGTTGTATTATATGCATGTGTATGTTTTAGGCTTGACATCTGTGTGTGTTTGTACACCCATACTGGCTTCGACTCACTTTTCTATTTTTACAGTTGTAAGTTGATTTAATAAATTTGTGATAAGTATGGGATTTGCTATCATTGGATTGGGAAAGAGAGACAGCTAGTTATATATGTTGTAAAAGGTTAAGATCTAGTTATTTAGTCTGTTTAAGGCTAAGGTGACTCGCCTATGAGTCACTTGGACTGTTGTATCTAAAGAATTGTTGTATTTAGAGATTTATTATTTTGTACTTAATAAGTGGTTACTACCAGTAATTTTGGAGAATATAGCTAGTTTTAGAGTCTTAATGTGTTCTTGATTGATAGGAACACATGGCGGGTTGTGATGCCCTCCGATTTTGGGGCATTATAAGGTGTCGACTTAAAAATTTTTTTCTCAACCTCTCGATGCCTGAAGACAGTTCATTACTTCCATCCTTGAGTTAAAGATAGAGTAAAAACTGTATTGAGCTTGCTCTTTTGTTTTATTAATAATTACTTTTAAATCATTTCTCATTCAATATGAAAAACAACAACATAAACTTTCACATTAGTGAGCCATACTTAAAGTATCATAATTACACACTTCTATACAACGTAGTAACTCTTTTGCAAATACATGTTTTTAGACTAATACAACTATACTAAACTTCTAGTGAAGTAATATCCACTGCTTTCCTGAACAACTCTCTTCATGTACTCAAGGCAAATTGTGTAGTCAATAAGTTCTCTTAAGAGCCCATCTTCAACTAGAGTTTTCAAAGTCTACTTATCATTATGATTCTTCTATCTATTCATCTATAACCTATGGATAAGAGAAACTTATACCCTCAACTACTGCGAGCTAAGTGATAATGGACAAACACATAACATCAAGCATAACAAAACAAGTATATCATTTAAGTAGTTAGTTCAATTACATTATCTTATAGTTTCACAGCCAAGCAATGAAAATGTGATAAGCATATGTCATGCTCATACGTGTGTCATGTATCGATACTAATATCCTAGCCCAGCCTAATAACTCATCTGGTTCAATCAACTCAAACTTGGCATTTGGAATAAATCTAGGAACCTAGGAAACATTTCTGCTTAGCAATAACCACATAGAGTGATTGGAAAATCCAACATATAACGAGCCTAGCAAATACAATGTAGTTTCTAAATGCTCAAAAACCCATCTTTTACAAATTAAGTAGTTCACTTGATAAACCTAGCTTTTTATATGGAAACCGATCTAGCAACATCTTGATTTTTAGAAAACTTGATTTATAGATCCTTTTCATGCCATGCCATGAATGCATTAGATCATACGCCAAGTAAAACCTAACAAATTTAGATAGACTTATTCATCACTTATTACTCTGTAGTTTTGTCAATTTTAGGATCTTGATATTAAGTTCATTGAGGTGAACACTTTTGGAGATAGAGTTTATCCCTAGATTCTTTTCCAAGATAATACAAATCCTAGCAAATGTCATGATAGGAATTAGGCTACTAATCCTTTAACCCATAGTCGAACCTAAGGACTAGAAGGATTGATGAAGCAAATCTTCCTACTTCAATTGATCCCTACTGAGGCCGAGTTACTCCTTGTTACCAATCAACTTCCTATGCCTTGCCAAGTGACTACACACCTCTTGGATATTATATGTCGACTGGAGGAATGGCCTGATAACAACCAAACATCGCACACTTACTTGGCCCTAATTGAACCAACCACTTGCTTGGTGACAATATTGCCAAGAGGACGAGAGATTTGTTCTGTGCAAACCTTCAACCACTCCTGTCTGGAGGAGTCCACACCTACTCAACATCTTTACTCAGCCACCTAACTAAATCGTATTGTTTTGTCTACATTTTATAACAGCATCACTAATACATTGCTACTACGTGTTTAGGACCACTTGTAAGATTTGTTGTTATAGTCATTACTTCTCTATGAATATTTGTTTTTATCCTTTTATATTCCTTATACATTACTTCTTTTAGACAATACTCTTTTTGTCTTTTCCATTTTTAGGCAAATTGGCCTAATTTCTTGGATATGAATACCCACTGTACATAGCCACACACCACATTTGATCATCATCAATTTACTAAATATTTTTCCTTTTGGTGAACAATTGCTCTTGTTAGCTTGTTTGCTTATTTCACTCTTATCCTAACCCTTAAACAAGACTAGGTGGCAACTAACCTCACCAAACTAACTTGTGCAACATATTGAGTTGTGTTGTGAGTCATCGGAAGTTCCATTGGTATATCATATTCTTTGGAACTGTTTGTAAGTTTGCTTATTTCTTTTCTTTTCCATTCTCTTATACATTTCCATTACCCATTCTAAGCTTTTGATAAGCTTGGACCTACCCCTATGACCAACCTTGTTTGCTCTTGGCTTAGCTTATACCATCTTGGTGTTAGAGCAAAGATTTCTTTAGGTAAAATTGTATTTGTGAATTCTGAAGTAGTATCAATTGTAGTCTAGATTTGAAGATTGAAATCAAGTTTGTTAAGGAAAATGATAGACCCAAGTACTAATGCTAATGTTGGGGATGACAACAGTAATGTTGTCCACCATGGCCAGAAATCCTAAGGCACCCCTAGGAGCACGGACGGAAGGCTTGACGAAGTAGCCAACCTCTTAGTGGACTTAACTCAAGCTATCCATGCATTGGCTTATCAACCTATTGAAGCAATACAAAACACCCCACAAGCTGCTTGACTAGTTAGAAGATAAAACCCAACTTGACCAATTCGAGGTAGAAGAGTAGGTGGACGAATGAGAAGAAGGATTGACTTAAGAAAAGTAGAAGAGTTAAAGAAGAAGAGTACTATGAAGAAGAGAGAGTTAAAGCACCACGAGCTACTGACCATATGAAGCTTCAAATTCCGAGTTTCAATGGGTTTGGAGGTACGGATGACTATTTGGACTAGGAGGAGAAGGTAGAGTGTATTTTTTATTATTTCCAATACAAAGACTATGAGAAAATTAAGACTGCTGCTGTTGAGTTCTCAAGATATGCTACCATATTGTAGAAGAATTTTCAAGTCATAAGGTGACAAGAGGGATACCGAGAGATTAATACTTGGCCTTAGGTGAAGAGAATACTCAGAAACATATTTGCGTTAGATACTTACTTACAAGACACTTTTGCTTAGCTTTAAAAGCTTAAACAAGGGGGCTGAACTATTGATGAGTATATTTAACTGTTCCAAATGCTTATGGTTTGCTATGAAGTGGAGGAGCCATCAACGCAAATAGTCTTTAGATTCCTTACTGGTTTGAGGAGTTATATTTGGGACATTGTGGAACTTTAGCAATTTACTACAATGGATGTTATATGGATAGCCTAATGAGTAGAAAGGTAGGAGGAAACTAAATACTGACAAGAATGTCGATTAGCTAACCTGTTTAGCCAAGCCAACCTATTCAAGGAAGCTACTGAAGTCAACCAAGTATCAGGGTGACCAGATAAGCAGATGTCAAACTGAACATAAGGGCTGATCAAAAGGTGATGTGTCGACCCAAACAAATGAGAAGGGGTGGGGATTTAGAAGGAAGATGAGCTAGATCTAGTGTTTCAAGTGTTAAGGGTTTGGACATATGGCTGATCAGTATTCGAACTGAAGGACTATGATTATCAAAGGAGATGCCCTTAAGGTCGAAGTAGATATCACGAATGAGGAACTTGAGGATAAAGAAGTGAAAGAAGAGGCTGATGTAAGTGTCGACCTGATTAAGGAAGATGTGTTTGTCGAGGATTTGGATCAACTGATCTTAGTTGTCTAATGTACCATGAGTCTAGAATCTTTACGCGAGGAGGAGCAAAGAGAGGACTTGTTTCATATCATGTGCAAAGTGAATGATCAATTGTATGTACTTATCATAGATAGTGATAGCTGCACCAATGTAACATCCGCCGACTTGATCAAGAAACTAAAATTGCTTACTATCCCACATTTGAAGCCATACAAGTTACATTAGCTGAATGGGAAGGGAGAGCTACATGTCACATGGCAAGCATTGTTGCCAATCACTATTGGGAATTATTCCAGCAAAATTCTTTGTGATGTATTGTCCGTGTATGCCTCATATGTACTACTAAGCCGAACTTAGCTATATGATCAACATGATGGATACATGAACACTTATGTGTTCTAAAAGAATGGAAGGAAGATTATGTTGAACCCTATACTGTTGAGTCAAGTTTGCAAATTGCAAGCTAAACTTGCTCAAGGATCAAAGAAGACTTTGATGATGAGTAAAGCTAAACTTCAAGAGGCTATTATAGCTGATGCGCTGACCTTCTTGCTAGTAAGACTATTATTAGAGTTGAAGGAGTGAGATGAACTACCCCTAGAGGTTAAGGAGCTGTTGGATGGATATGTCAACCTATTTCCAAAATAGTTGCAAGAAGGTTTGCTACCATTCAGGGGCATTGAGTATTGCATTGACTTAATACCTGGTACCGCTTTGCTAAACAAACCAACTTATTGGATGAATCCCAAACAAGCTGTTGAACTTCAAAGGTAAGTTAATGAATTACTAAAAAGGAGTTATGTAAGGGAGAGTCTTAGCCCTTGTGTTGTCCTAGCACTCTTAGTGCCAAAAAAGGATGGTACATGGTGAATGTACATTGACAACCAAGTCATAAACAAGATCCCGATCAAATACAAGTATCCCATCCTTAGGTTGGATGACATGTTAGATGAACTAAGTGGAGCTAGGATCTTCAAGAAGATTGATCTGAAGTCTAGCTACCATCAGATTCAAATGAGGCTGGGAGATGAGTAGAAGACTACATTCAAAATATAGCATAGACTCTACGAGTAGATGGTACTGTCATTCGGCTTGTCGAATGCTCTGAGCACTTTTATGTGACTGATGAATCATGTGCTAAGAAACTTGATGGAGAAGTATGTTGTGGTGTATTTTGATGACATCCTAGTATACAATGCCGACATGCCGAGTCATAATGAACATCTCCGTGCTGTATTAGATATGTTCTATATCAAGAGGTTATTTGGCAATCTAAAGAAGTGCTATTTTGGCCAAGAGGAAGTGGTATTCTTAGAATATGTGGTGGGCGAAGGAGGCTTGTGAGTGGATGAAGAGAAGATTAGTGCAATTGTTAAGTAGCCAACTTCAACTACTTGTATCGAGGTGAGAAATTTCTATGGACTGGCATCCTTTTATTATAGATTCATATGGAATTTTAGCACCATAGCTATACCCCTTACTGAGCTAACGAAGAAGAACATCGAATTTAGATGGGGAGAAAAAGAGGAAAGAAGCTTTGCAAAGGTAAAGGAATGATTGACTTCCATACCTATATTAGCTTTACCTGACTTTTAGAAGATATTCAAGCTAGAATGTGACACGTTAGGAAATAGTATAGCTACTATCCTAATGCAGGAAGGTTGACCAATTGACTACCGTAGTAAGAAGCTTAAAGGACCTCAACTAAATTACTCTGGATATGACAAAGAACTCTTAGCTCTTATTAAAGTGCTCTAAGTGTAGTAGCATTATCTATTGTTAAGAGAGTTTGTCATCTACACCAATCATGAGTCTTTGAGGCACTTTCAAAGTTAGACCAAACTATCAAAACGGTAAGCGAGGTAGGTTAAATTCCCTGAGGGTTTCAATTTTGTAATAAAATATATGCAAGGGGAGAGCAACATAGTTGCAAATGCTCTTTCAAAAAGACATGTGCTCTTAACTAAACTCAAGACTAGATTGTTTGGTTGCAAGTGTTAGAGAGCAATAATCTAAAGGCCTACACTTTAGACCCATACTTAGTTGCTGTGTTAATGGAAGAGCAGTGAATGATTATCATGTGGAGGACAGTTACTTGTTTCGTAGTAGAAAGTTATGTGTACCAACCTATTCGATAAGGGAGTTGCTCATTAGGGAAGCCTAGAGTGGAGGGCTCTCTAGACATTTTAGGGAAAGAAGGATATATGAACTACTGAATGGATGATTCTTTTGCCAAAGATAAGGTGAGACGTAACGTGCACCAAATTGTTGAAGGCTATACCATATGTAAGAGAGCCAAGTACTGAGCCGAACAAAGGAAAGCAATGCCTTTGCCTCTCCTAACAAGACCCTGGACTGAGTTGAGCATGGACTTTGTGCTTGAATTATCGAGAACTGCCCGATGCAAAGATTCCATAATGGTTGTTGTGGATAGATTCAGTAAGATGGCACGCTTCATACCCTACTCTAAGACTAACGATGTTTCGACTATTACTTCTCTCTTTTTGTAGGAAATTGTTTGGTTACACGATATGCCAAGAAGTGTAGTGTTAAACAAAGATCCAAAGTTCCTAAGCCATTTTTGGAGAACTCTATAGCATTGGATAGGAACTAAACTACTATACAACACTTCTTGTCACCCCTAGACCAATGGTAAGATAGAGGTGGTCAATGGTACGTTGGGATCACTACTCTGAGCTGCAGTGAGTAATAACTTGGCTAATTGGGATGTTTATTTACCTATGGTAAAATTCACTTACAAACCATACAGTACATGACACCACTAAGTAGACCCCCTTTGAAGTTGTCTATACCCTAAATCTCGAGTTACCCCTTGATCACACCCTTATACCTACTGCTGAGCAAGAAGACCTTAACACGAGAGCCCAAGCACAGTCTTTACAACAAATCTACAATAAAGTTACTTGGTAGATTGATCAAGCTGTCAAGAAAATGTGAGAAAGGGCCAAGGGAAGGAAGTCAAAGTAGTTTCAACTTAAAGACTTAGTATGGTTACACTTAAGCAAGGAGAGGTTCCCGAATAGGAGAAAGAACAAGCTATTCACTAGATCCGAAGGACTCTTTAGAATCATGCAAAAGATCAATGACAATGTCTAAATATTGGAGCTTCTTGAAAATTATGGGGTCTCGAATGCTTTCAACATTGCCAACCTCAGTCCCTATTGCCTTAAGGGAGAACTGAATGAAGACCAATTAGATTTTATCCTAAATCCAAATCAACCTAAAGGCAATGGTTAGAATCAGGCTATTGGTTCTTTAACTAACAGTTGAGCCCAAGGACTAGAAGGATTGATGAGACGAATCCTTCTGCTCCAACCGACCCCTATTGAGCCCGAGTTGCCCCTTACTGTCAATCAACTTCCTTTGCCTTACCAAGTGATTGTGTACTTCTCGAAAATTATATGCCGATTGGAGGAATGGCTTGATAATAGTCAAACTTTGCATACATACTCGACCTTAACTAAACCAACCACTTGCTCGGCAACAATATTACCAAGAGGACAAGAGATCTATCCTGCACAAACCCTTAGCTACTTCTGTCTGGATGAGTTCACACCTGTTTGGCACTCCTACTCAACTACAAAACTAGATCGTACTGTTTTATTTATATCTTTCAACAACATCACCAATACATTGCTACCACATGTCTAAGACCACTTGTAGGATCTACTACTATAGTCATTACTTCTTTATGAATATTTATTTTTATCCTTTTGTATTTCTTTTACATTACTTCTTTGAGATAATAATCTTTTTGTCTTTTCCATTTTTAGACAAGTTGCCCTAATTTCTTGAGTATATACTCACTATACAAATAGCCACACAACACATTTGATCACCATCAATTTACGAAATATTTTTCCTTTTGGTGAACAACTGCTCTTGTTAACTTATTTGCTTATTTCACTCTTATCCTAATCCTTAAGTAAGGTTAGGTGGCCAGTAACCTCATATAACTAACTCGTGTGTCATATCAAGCTGTACTGTGAATCTTCGGAAATTTCATTGGTGCATCATATCCATTGAAGCTGTTCATGGGTTTGCTTATTTCTCTCCTTTTCCATTCTCTCACATGTTTCCATTACTCATTTCAAGTTTTCGACAAGCTTTGACCCACCCTTGCGACCGGCCTTGTCTACTCTTAGCTCGATTCATACCATGTCACATATGCATTCATTAGCATCAATATAACAATCAAGTTCAATATTATGTCACCATTCAATCAACAACAATTATATCAAGTAACGTAACTCACTAAGTAATACATCAATTCATAGCATTCGAACAGCACATTAACTTACAATTAATGTTTAACTAAGCTAAAATATCATAAGTCTACTAAAGTATACATAAATATCTACCTACGTGGTTAACGATACATTCCTAATCTTACTTATTAACATAAGCTTTCTCTTCTACGAATTCACCTAGCAATCAATTACAAGTATATGTATATCTACTATTTAAATATTCGCTTGTTGGCAATTAGTTCATTATAAGCTGTATCTAATTTAGTCTCTAAGTTTAATTTTGAATTAGCTTCTGAAACAGCTTCTTATTATATTATCCAATTTTATAAATCACAATTTTTTTACCAATCAATGATTTTTATAAGTTACCAAAAACTATCAAATCCTCTTACTTAGGTTCTAAGTAATTCTATAGTAATTTTATCTAGTCGAAAATCCTCTAAGTTACCATATGACCTACACTAGGGTCATTCATAATATCAATTTTATCCTCTAACATAACTTCTAAATTTCTCTAATTTAAGACCCCTAACTAAATTATCCTCTAAGCTACCCTTTAACTCTATTATCTATAGGATTTTTAATAAAATTATCCTCTAAATAACCTTCTACTTCCCCTATTTTTACATTTCATTCATCATTTTTGCTTCTTACATACTCTCTGAGTACTAACCTAGTGAAAATTTCATGATCAAAATCTTCTAAACCATTCTCTACCTTAAATTAATGTCCTATAAGTAGCTAATTTACCTACTTCCATTCAAGTTACAATTGTGAAATCAAATTTAAGCATCAAATAGCACCTCAAACCAACCTTCCTCAAGTTCATTACTTTTTAACTATTTGTTCATTACATGACAATTCATCAATTGTTTCAAGTTTACTAAGTTATTCAAAGACTAACTTCATTAGTTAAGGTCAATCCACCATTTTCTATAACTTCCCACTTTATCAATTAGCCCAACCATTCTAAAGTAATCCAAACACTTCATTAACTAATCTAACTTAGAATCCAAATAAGATTATTAAGAATATAGATTATTTGTCACTAAAATAACAATTTAATACCTAATTTAAGGCTAAAAAATCACATAAAAATTTAGAAAATATTTTTTTGAGAAATCTCTTTATAGAAATTCAATATTAATATAGGTTAGTTTACAGAAAAATTTCGAAAGTGAAACTACTTCATTAACCCTATTTATTTCAATATCAAAAATTGTTTCATTTCTCTGATTTCTTAAGGATGTATTTTATAACTATTAATATTAATACAAAATATTATTTTTCATAGATTCTATACGTAAAAATATGTAGGAATAAATTTTTCCATAATTTTTTTGATATATTTTATATTTTTACCAAATTACTCAAAATCAAACAAAAAATTGACCTCACCGAAAAATAGAGTTCCAACTACCCATCACTCCTCCACCATTGTCAACATAGCTAGGTAGTGGTTACCACCCCTTGTGGTGGTGAACTTTGGTTTTTAGCGACTCCTTATCTACCTATATTCTTCAAAACTCAATTTCGTACCCCAATTTTGTTATTTTTTTTTCTTAATTTTGTTCTTTGATCACTCCAACCCACTCTGATTTTTCCTAAGTCACCACTTGCTTTTCCAAGTTGTTGGAGAGTGTTTTTGTATTTTTCTAGATTGGTAAGGTGTAAAAATGAATTTCTTTCTCTCTCTCTTCATGCAAAATTCACTTATACACTAATTACCTTAGGTGTCATTAGATTATTTCATGTCTCAATAGCTGTTCCCTAACCTTCTACACTTAAGGCATAGTTATTCCCAACTGTCCATTATTTTTTATTAATTTTTACTAATTTTTTTTATAATTTCCTATGCGTGTCTCTACTTAAATTGCAATTTATATGATATTTTAATTAGTTTTGGGTGCATATATACGCATAGTAATTACACATGAAGTATATACATATATTATATATATTATTATGTATCATGTAATATTTTATTATATATATAATTTATTTCTAAAGTTTCGTCATTATTCGAAACTCTAATTTTGAGTTTTTGATAATTACTAATCGTACTTGATAAAAATACATTTTATTGAGATTAAATATTATAATTATTTTATTTTGAGAAATTAATACTACTAAGGCTATTTCTCTAACTTTTATGATCTCATTTTAAAATATAGCTTAATTCAGACAAAATTATCTAAAAGCCCTAAATCACTTGAGATGCCCTAATTTACATATATACCAAATAGTTCGGGTATGGTTATTTGATTTAACCTATTTTGTAAACTTTTCTTTATTACTAGCCTTTACTATACTTCTTACATCAAATGGTCCACTTCTCTAAGTCTTGGATAATTGGTCAAAGATTGGATATCACCAAAAATTAATAAATGATGAAAAAAAATGGAAAATTAAACTTTAATCATCATACTTTGCTATATTTTCTAATTGAGGCCTTAAATTTTATAATCTTTTGGAAAGTTTGAAAAGTGAAATTGAAAAAAAATAAAAGTTCAAGGATTCAATTAGAAAAAATGGTAAAATTTAAGGACTAAAAGTGTTATTTTCTCTCTCTTTTTTTTTTTTACATAATTACTTAAAGCCACATCTCACTAAAATAAATCTTGCTTTGTATTTTTGAAAGCATGTAAGCAGGATTGAGCACAAAATATTAATTTTTAACAAATTTTTTTTTGGTAAAAAAGTCAAGTAATATTTAAATCACATATGCGTATTTTAACTCCATATATTATTTTTGATTTTGAAAAATGATTTTCACCTTAAAAAAAGATTTTTTACCCTCAAAATGGCTTTTTTTTCCAATTTTCCATATTTTTCTTCCTTTTTTCTTATTTTATATTATTTTTTAATTTTCTTATTTTTCTATCCATTTGGGTCTTATTGTATTTTGTTTGTCATTTTTTTTTTGTATATTTTTCAATTTTTAATTTCTGACTAAAAAATTTATTCTAAACTAAAATACAAGTTATTTGTGGTTACATCGTTGGTTGTGAGAATAACAAAGACATAAAAAAGCACAACATGACTAATCTAGAATAATGGCCTTCAATTTTGGTCTGCAATCTTGTTAATTTAAAGTTTAGTGCTTCCTTTCCTTGATCAAGTACATATGCATACATATAAATTATAAATGATATATGAGTAGTTATGAGAGATGACAAGTATCTCTTTTTTCTTGAAAAAAAAAAACAAAACAAAACAAAGAACACTTTTGAAATGGATAATAAAAGGAAGACTTGACAAAACTCTGATTTTCAAAAAGCCTAGTCGACGCGATTGCCTGTTTAACATGTTAAACACGTTTTTATAGGGATGATAAGACTGGCCGGGATTTGATTTGGCATTTATTGTTATTAACCAAAACGGTGCAGCTCGTTCAAAGCTGTCGAATATCCCGCTAAATAATACTATTACTCATGTTGACTTGACTTTCCTGCCATTAATTAATTAAAAACGTGTGAGGTTTTGTGATGGACCGAGGAAACAGAAGTTGCCATGAAAAACAAAAGAGCCAAACGGCAAAGCAAACAAATCGTCATGTGTGTGACAAAAAAAAAGAAAGCATGCGTCTGTCTCCGATTCTGTAACTATAGTCTGTATACTACTGTAGCTTTGTTGTCTGGACAGCAATTGTCCGAGGACCGGAGCACTACCCCTCACTCCCGTTTATATATGTATATATATAGACATCATAACTCGTAAGGTATGCTAAATCCGGAACCTCGTAACCTTAACTTGTGGTGTCCACGGAATGCTATATAATTTTGGATATATGGGCTTATATATATATATATGCATAAAATTGTCCACTGCATAATAGCGTAAGATGTATCCACGTATAAAAAAGGTAAAAATATAGTGAAGGAGGCTGAAGTTGTACAATCGTACTGTTAAAAAATATATTTAGATTTATTTTGATTATACATTGTCTTATCATTATCAAATCATTATGCTATCCAATATAGCATGCATTGGCATTAATTTGCTGACATAGACATGAAATATAGTCCCTTAAATACACATTTAAAATAAATTAAGATCACTCTTTGTATAAATAGTATAAATTTAGACCTTTAAATGTATGCTCAATAAATTCATGTTTATATAAGCACAACAAATTTATTATGTTTTTTTAAATGACTTGGTTGCTAATTAATTGGTTTTATGAAGCATCCGAGCAAAGCGTACATGGTAATATGACATTTTTTATATGAATAGGTCTCTATTTGGAAATAGATTGTTTTTTTGAGAGTATAGGGGTGATCGATTTTACATAAAATTTCAACTATATTTTATATTAATTTATTAATATATAGGACTTTGTAGGCTACACATATAAAAATTTGATTGCATAGATCAAATGAAACATTAACTAATGTTTCAAGATTGGATTGCTCACATATTAGCCATTATCAATGTAAATTGTTGTTGTTTGTAGGAGGTGATGAATACATGAGAGAGAGACTATCCAAGACGATATAATGAGAAAGATAAAGTCATTGAGTAAGAATTAAATGTGAAATCTAGTAAAGCTTCTGAAATGGAAGAGACCAATAGGGTCTAGGTTAATGTATAAAAATGTAATGGTTTTGTTAATGGAATAATCTATACATGAGTCCCTTAGGCTCACGTCAACCTATCTAGACCATAAACGAACTTGATTAGGCACGTGGTCATTCTACTAGCTGAGTTCGCTATAAGCTCTCTAAATAAGCCAGCCCTTCCAAATTACTTGCACAACTTGAGTGGTCACAACGGTTATTAGACAATTAGATAAGGCTTTGAGACTCAATCAAATCCATTGACCCTACAAATCCAAAGTATGTCGAACTCCACACTCCTACTACCTAAATCGTCATCGCATAGACATATCAAGGCTCTCTTGATTCTCGATGGCCCTCTTATGTAAATAATCTCAAGTATCCGAATAGTAAAACACAATGACTCTTTGCATATTTATACTCTCCTTCCAAGCGCTTTATGCTCTTACATATTGTTAAGCTTGGTTTTTCACCATCCCGATTCTTTTTATAAAATTAGGTATTCTCTAAGTCGATCGGTACTAAATTCTACTCGTTTAATACTGATTATCAACTAGGGTTTAAAAAAAACTATTTTTTTTAACTTGAAAAGATTTGGAGTCGCCACCTGATCGGAGTCGGGAAAATGGGTTAAGTTATAACTAACTGGATAGGTTGATTATAACTTAGCTACCAGTCTATCGATTAAAAAACTAATTTATAAATACGACTTTTTGAAAACCAAAAATTTAAATCCATGAGCTAATTTATTAAATCCTACACAGGTACCACTTTTTAACTTTCCAAATTTAATTTCGCTTTTCAAATATACCCTTTCTAATTTCTAAAACAGTTAATTATAATATACACAACTAAATTGATCAATGTACATAAATATCTAAAAATATAAAAAATAAAACTTTCCATATTTTAAGTTATCCCCTATTGACGTATGGGTGCCTACATACCTGTTATTTGGGATCAGACTTTCATAGTTTATTTTCCAAAAATATAGCGGGTTGATTTAATTTTAATTTTGGAAAAACATCTGGGTTTATGGTTTTACACATTTTGATTTATCTGAAGAATTTTTCTAAGGGTCTTAAATTGATTTATTTTTGAAAAACCTAAAGTGCCCTAATTTGGATAGGATCAGTTTTATTTTTATTTATTATTTTTAAAAAAATATGTTTTTATAAGCAACAAAAAGAAATAACAATCTTTATTCTTTCTATTTACTTATTTATTTTTATTTTTATTTTTTTATTTTATCTATTAAACTAAGTAAAACAACAAATAAATAAACTACATTTTCTCTCTTTTTCTTTTACAACAAACTACAAGAAATGAAATGAAATAAAATAAATAATAATAAAAAAAGAAAGCAAAAACAAAAACAGCAACAATTATTAAATTGGGAAATGGTCGAACCAAGCAAAGGGGATTTGGATCGAGTCAGCAGCGTAAATCGGATCCTGAAGTCGAGTTTAGACCGGGTTGGAGTTGGGTCAAGTTGGAGCTCCATGGATCGGGTCGGTTTAGCGAGTCACAGGTCGAGTTGTACGTATCGAGTCAAAGGAGGTGTTTTAGTAGCCAAAACAAGCGAGAAAGGGTGGTTTTGTGTGTATTATATTGGACTTTTAGGGGGTATTTTCAATGCCACCGTATTTAATGGCCGTCGGTGGTGGTCGCAGTGGTAGGTTCGACAATGTGTGCTTATGTAGGTTTCATAGTCGAGAGAGGGATGTTGTGTGAGTGCGTAGATTGCGTAGCTAAGAGAGAAGAGGCCAAGAGTGAGACAGTGGGTTTGAAGACGGAGCTTGCTCCGGTTAGGTTTAGGTTTGGTGTTCAGGAGTTTTGCAAGAAGGAGAGGGGATGTGGTGGTTGGGTCTTGTGTGTATAAGTTTGGCCAATGTACACATGGTGGTGAAGTACGTGTACTGTGCGGTAGAGTGGTAAGAAGGTTGGTTCAGTGAGTGGGCTCGATAGTGATGGTGGTTGCAGATGGTGTTAGAGTGTGGCTATTCACTGGTGGTGGGTTTACAGGTTAATATCTGGCCGTGCGAGGGGGTAAGGGCCAAGAGGTAGAGGTGAGTGAGAGAGATGGTGGACAGTGAAGGAGTTGGGGAGAGAGAAGGCAGTAAAAGGGAGATGGATTGAATGTTGGAGAGAGAGAGAGAGTTACCGAAAGAGAGGGTAGAAAGAGAGGGAGAGAGAGAGAGGGAGGGGGGGGGGGGGGGGGATCTGTGAGGTTTCTTAAAACAAAATTCTCCCTTTGTGCATGTCTGTGTGTTTTGATAAAAAAGGAAAAGAATAAGGAAGAATAAGGAAATGGGAGGAACAATTAGGGGGAAAGAATATATGTTATCTAAGCGAATCACAACAGGCCAATTGTCAATTTTAGACACGTGGCCTAGTGACAACTCGACATGTGGTCACACATAGAGTTTAAGAGAAAAAGATAAAAAACCAACTTTTATAGCTCTAATGAGTTTTGAATCCCTAACCTCAAACCAAACTCAATGCCTTAGTCCAAATGCTTTACTGTTAAGCCATTGGCCTATACCTTATCCATATGTGCAATTATATGGCCTAGGTCGACCTAGGCTAGATTTAAATCTAAGCTCAAGTCCAATAGTCCTTTATTCAAATTTATTTAAATTAAAATCCTATTCTATTTAAACAACTTAAAAAATTATTATATTCTAAATTCCTTATTTTTTTTTAATTTTCTATGACTTTTCAAATTTCTTATATATTTTCCTAAATTTTATGTTTTTTTCTAAATTTCTTATTTTTTTTTTGTTTTTTCCTATTCTCCTATTTTTTGTATTTTTCTAGAATTCCTATTTTTTTTCTAAATTTCCTTTTTTTTTTTGAACTTTTTCTAATTTAGGACCCTATAACCTAATTTGAAAAATAAAAGGGGAGCAAAAATTATTTTCTACAGCTTCCCCTCTTTGTGATAAAGTTTGAGGGAAACTTTGCCACAAAGATAAAATAGACACTATTTTTGCTCCAAGAATGGATTTTATTCAAAGAAGCAATATAACTAGTTAGCTATCCTAGGTTCAATCTATTAGGGATTTAGAGAAGAGAAGGGTGGCACTCTAAGAGTTAGTTGAAAGATGAAAAGAAGAATTAAAGTCTGGTTATGCTCTAACGATTCGAGGTAAAGCAAGCAAAGCACTCCTAAAGCTAACTAAGCTCCTAAACTAGATGAGATGGGTAAGTGCTCCTAAGGTTGGCTAAAACCCTGAAGTGATAGAAGAAACTTAGTCGTGCCCCAATGAGCTGACTAACCAAGGTAGGTAAAGTGCTCCTAAAGTTGGCTAAGACCTTAAATTAGTAGAGGAAAATTGGTTATACCCTAATGAGTTGACTAACCTAGGCGGGAGCATTTCTTGGGGACTAGCAACCCTAAAATGGGATCGATCTAAAACTTGACCGTGCCTCATAAGGCTCACTAACTTAGGTGGGAGTATCTCTCAAGGACTAGCAACCCTAAAATTTAATCAATCTAGAAGACTTGGTAATGCCCCTTTAAGCTAACTATCCTAGGCGGGTGCATCTCTCGAGGACTAGTAACCCTAAAATTAGATCGATCTGGAACTTAGTGGTGCTCTTTTGAGCTAACTATCCTAGGCGGGAGTGTCTCTTGGGGACTAGTAACCCTAAAATTTGATCGATTTGGAAGACTTGGTAATGCTCTTTCGAGCCAACTATCCTAAGCAGGAGCATCTCTTAGAGACTAGCAACCCTAAAATTTAAACAATCTGAAAGACCTAATAATGCTCCTTTGAGCTAACTATCTTATGCGGGAGCTTCTCTTAGGGACCAGCAACCCTAAAATTTGATCAATCTGGAACTTGGTAGTGTTCCTTTGAGCTGACTATCCTAGGCGGAAGTGTCTCTCAAGGACCAGCAACCCTAAAATTTGATTGATTTAGAAACTTAGTTGTGCTCATTTGAGTTAACTATCCTAGGTGGGTGCCTCTCTCGGGGACTAGCAACCCTAAAATTTGATCGATCTAGAAGACTTGGTAATGCTCTTTTGAGTTGACTATCCTAAGCAAGAACGTCTCTTGGAGACTAGCAACCCTAAAATTTAATCGATCTAAAACCTAGTAATGCTCCTTTGAGCTGACTATCTTAGGCGAGAGCGTCTCTCAAGGACTAACAACCCTAAAATTTAATCAATCTAGAAGACTTGGTAATGCTCTTTTGAGCTGACTATCCTAATCGAGAGTGTCTCTCAAAGACTAGCAACTCTAAAATTAGATCGATTTGGAACCTATTAGTGCTCCTTTGAGCTGACTATCCTAAGCGGGAGCATCTCTTGGGGACTGGCAATCCTAAAATTTGATCGATCTGGAAGACCTAATAGTGTTCTTTTGAGCTGACTATTCTAAGCGGGAGCATCTCTTGGAGACTAGCAACTCTAAAATTTGATCGATCTGAAAGACTTGATAATGCTCCTTTGAGCTAACTATCCTATGCAAGAGTGTCTTTTAGGAATTAGCAACCCTAAAATTGGATCGATTTGGAACCTGGTAGTGCTCCTTTGAACTAACTATCCTAGGCGGAAGTGTCTCTCAAGGACCAGCAAGCCTAAAATTTGATCGATCTAGAAACCCGGTAATGCTCCTTTAAGTTGACTATCCTAGGTGGACACATCTCTCAAGGACTAACAACCCTAAAATATGATCAATCTGGAAGACCTGATTGTGCCTCACTAAGCTCACTAACCTAAGTAGGATGGGTGAAGCGCTCTTAGAGCTAACTAAGACCCTTAATTGAAAACAAATGAAGAGAAGTACCCCTTAGGCTTGCATGGGAGGATTTGATGAGAGAAGCACCCTATGAGCTCACTAAGAGACAATCGATGAGGAGATGCACCCTGTAGGCTCACTTGAGTAGATTTGATGAAAGGAAGTGCTTTACGAGCTTGTTAAGAGATAGTTGGAAGAAAGCGTCTAATGGGACCGCTAAGAAGATAAGATGAAGAGAAGTGCCCAACGGGCTCGTTAAGAGACAGTTGATGAGGAGAAGCACCCTGTGGGCTTACTATAAGATTGGTGAAAGAGAAGTGCCCTGTAGGCTAGCTCAAGAGAACCTGGTGAATGAAAGAATCCTATGGGTTTACTAAAGGAATAGAAGTGCTTCATAGGCATACGAAGAGAATTTAATGAAGAGAAGCACCCTGTGTATTCACTAAGAGAAAAGTAAAAGAGAAGTGCCCTATGGATTTGTTTCGAGAATCAGTGAAAGAAAGCGCCCAACGGGCTTGCTAAAGACCCTATATAGAGTTGATGATGAAGGGGTTAAAAGATGGCTAGCAACTTAGAAAGTTAAGATGATGCCTTAAAGGCTAACTAGATCCTTAAAATGAAAGACAAGATAGTGCTCTAAAGGCTGGCTAAATCCCTAAGAAGAAATAAAGAGGAGTTAGTGCTTTAAGAGTTTGATAATACCTTAGAAAGACGAGACAATGCTTTAAAGGCTTACTGAAACCCTAAAAAGAATAAAAGAGCTTAGCATTCTAAGAGCTTACTTGAACCTTAAAAGAAAGACGGGACAGCGCCCTAAAGGCTAGTTAGAACCCTAGGAGAAAGACGAAACAACGCCCTAAAGGTTGGTTGGAACAGGACAACGCCCTAAAGGCTGGTTGGAACCATGAAAAGAATAAAAGAGGGATCAATACTCGAAGAGCTAGCTTAAACCTTAAGAGAAAGATAGGATAATGCCCTAAAGGCTAGCTGGAACCTTGAAAAGAATAAAAGAGGAATCAATGCTCTAAGAGCTAGCTTGAACCTTAAGAGAAAGACAAGACAACGGCCTAAAGGCTAGCTAGAACCCTAAGAAGAATAAAAGAAGGATCAGTGCTCTAAGTGCTAGCTTGAACCTTAAAAGAAAGACGGGACAACACCCTAAAGGCTAGCTAGAACCCTAAAAGGAAGAAGAAGGGTCAACGCTCTGGGGGCTGGCTTAAACCTTAAGAGAAAGACGAGATAGCGCCCTAAAGGCTAACTTGAACCCAAAGAGAAAGATGAAACAACGCCCTAAAGGCTGGCTGGAACCTTAAGAGAAAGATGAGATAGTGCCCTAAAGGTTGGCTAGAATCTTAAAAAGAAAAAAAGAGAGGTCAGTGCTCTAAGAGCTAACTAACCCTAAGAAGAAAATGATGAAGGATTGAAGAACTAAAGCAAGGCAAGCAACCAGTTTCGGAAGACTCTTTGGCTTGGAAAAGTATTTATAAAGAGATTGTTGAAAAACCATTTATGAACAAGGAAAAGAGTAAGGATAGCCCCTTGATTTGAAAAAAGAGTTTAAAGGATGTTAAAAACCACAATTAGGGAAGAATGACTTAAACTAAAAAAATGATGACCTTGGAAAGGAAACAGATGGCATGGATTAAAAACTTGGCTATTTGAGCCAACATGGAATTAGACAAAAGATTTTGTGACAAGCCTTTACTTTCTCTTTCTCTTTTTTTTTTTTTTCCTTTTGTTTTTTGAAAGTTTTGCCAACAGGTATAAATTCTTATTAAGGAATAATCTTATAACCACCCCTATCCTTGGTAATTATATAGAATTTCTTAATGCCCTTAACCCTAGGGCTTCTCTTAAGGCTTTTATGATCTCAAGGCATCCCTTTCTTAAGGAGAGGATAACTCACAATTAGTTTAATCAAAGAGATCTTCCTTACTAGCTCTCAGTCTAGATCTAGCTCTCAGTCTAGATCCCAATTAGTTAGGACTTTTTTGGTTTACCCTTATGAATTTAGGATTTTGGTCCAAGGGTTTAAAAAAAAAAAAGATTAATGAAAAGGCTTATTTTGACATAAACACTTTTATTAATCCCGGGAGTACAAATCAAGAACCTTAGGGAAAAATTAGAAGTATGCTTGTCCCAGTTTCAAAAATAATTTTTATTAAAGATAAATTATCTTTTAAGATCTGAAGAGCTTTTACTTGTGTAAGGGCGGTATTGTAGGCGAGGAGGCCTTATGTGATTTAGTATAGGTAAGAGAGGCTTCAAAGTGTTAGTATGGATATGGAAATTTGGATTTCTGGGCTTAGGAGTGTGATTTAAGGCCTTATGTTTTTTAAGGCTATTTGGGCATCGACTCCTGACACTTTGATTTGGTATGGTTGCCCCTATTGGGACGTAAAACATCTCTTGGGGCTTTTTGTCCTACACTTCCGAGCCTAATTCCTTGGCCTCTTTTCTTCTCCTTTTTTTTTTCTTTTTTAATTGCTTCACCCCACCATCTCTTACTATTCTCTCTTCTCTTTTGGCCCCAAGAGTGATTGTTTCCAGTGTTGAGTTTTTTTTTTTTTTTTAAATGATGTAAGGCCCTAATTCCATAGATTTCAAGTGTATAGGCTTGAGGTGGTTGAAAAAGGAAATTGGCTCTTCTTCATTTCAAAGAAAAATAATTTATTAGAAAAAAAAAGCTATTCTTGAATTAGTGTTACTTAAACAAGCATAAACCAATTTTACCCTTATCTTCTAATCAATGACCCTAACCTCCAAATTGCCCCGTTGTGGGGTGGTTCTTGATAGGGTTTTGAATTTGAAAATTCTCCAAAATAGGTCCAACGAGGTGAGCAACAGATGATTGTGTTTATGATTTAGAAATGAATGCCTAACTTCACTTCAATCTACATATCACATTCAAAGTAAACCTCCTTTAAGGAATGAGTTCAAAGTATCCTCACCATTATATCACTCAACTCTCAAAGTGTTTTAAGTTGGTGTATAGGATATAGCTTGCCTCTTCCCATCCTAAACTTTTTAAAAAGTGAGCTATCTATTTCTTAAGGAAGAGTCTGTTTTTTTTTATTTACCTAAGATTAGGTTTTGCCCCCCAATTGCTTGAATCATGCCCTAGTATTTGACTTTGTGTTTTGGTTCGGTTTGTGATTAAGCTTAGCTTTCTAAATAGATAAGGGGTCTTGGCTTGGTTACTTTTAGGGGTTAAGGATTGTGCTCAGGTCAGCTGCCTTGATGGGTCGTGATTCATGTTTAGATTGGCTGGCTAGCCTAATGGCTTGTATTTGGGTAAGCCGATGTTTAGGTTGAATGCTTAGCCAAGTAGCTTGTGTTTAGGTAGGTTACTTGAATGGGCCTAAGGTTAGTATTGGCCAAGTAGCTTATGTTTAGATTAGATAGTGACAAAAGGCTAGGTCTAGTATAGGTTGAAAGCTAAATGTTTGGGTTGATTGCTTGAGTGGGCCAAAGGGCTTGTGTTTGTTCAATGGGCTAATGGGCTCGTATTTGGGGTTAAATGGGCCAAGAGACTCATATTTGGCTTAAATGGGCCAAGGGGCTTATACTTGGCTTGAATGGGCCAACGGCTCATATTTGGCTTCCTTAATAGGTCAAAGGACCTCATATGGTTTGAAAACCAAGTATTTGGATTGGTTACTTAAGTAGGCCAAAAGCCTGAGCTTGTGTTGGCGTTTTAGGCCCATAAGGATTTATAGCCGTTGGTAACCTTTCTTTTCATTTTTTTGTTTTTTTTTTTTTAGAGAGAGAAAGGTAAGGTCTTATTTTCAAAAAATAATTTGCAAATAGGGATTGTGATTTTTGGGTTTCTATTTACAAGTGTATGGATTTTATTTACATTTCCCTAAATGAGATTAAAAAGTGGTTAGATAACTGTTTATTAAAAGACTATTTACAAAAACTAGAAAAGAAAGAAAGAACAATGAACCAAAGAGAGCTTTATTATTTTTGAAAAAGTAAGATCAGAATACAAAAACAAAGGCAGAGAACCTAACATTTATTCTGGAACTTTATTCTAGGTTCTTTAAACCTAAACAGGAAAGACCTTGCATTAAGTCCTGTTTATAGGCCTTAAGGTCCTTTATCATCTCATAAGTATCCCCAATGACCTATGCCAAAAGGGACCTTAAGGCCCAGTTGTGATCTTCAAAATACTCAAGCTTTTCTTTCAAATAGGCAATTTCATCTCTCAACACCTGCTTGTGGAACCTAGAAGTATCCAGTGGTCTGTTACTCGGTTGATCATTTACTTAGTTGTCTACCATCCTAAGTCTACACATTTTATGGACAAGGATCAATCATCAAAGAAAAACAAAAACGTAGAAATATGCAAATGCTAGGGTCATTTGGGTTAATATATTACTCCTTAAGTTGCAACCCTACTGTATATTTCAAAACTTGTTTGCAAAAACTCTTAAACGATTAGTAGGATTACAATCTTTTAAAGGTAGTATACGAACTCAAGTTTGGAGAGAGGTACATCCAATTAGGGTAGGTTCTAAAAGGTCTTTAAACTCTACGACCTCACTTGTTTTTAGAAAACATTTTCATTAGTCACATAAGCTTAAGTGAGGTAACCTAATCGACCCTGAACTGTGGTTGCCTCACTACGCTTGGAACTTACACAATGGCCCCCCTCCTAGGGTCCTAAGACGGCCTAGGTCTGACCACATCTACCCTGCATCTTTGATGCAACAAATGAACCCCCATGCCCTAGTGTATGCTATTTACAAAACAAATATGCTAATCAAAACAAATATATACACAAAGCCAACAACAAATAAACAAATCAATGTACAAAGAAATAAATAAATAAACAAATAACTAAACAATACAGGTAATTTGAAAAGCGATTTTAATTTCGAAATGTTTTTAAGTGGTTAGCTCTCTTGACATTCCCTAGTAGAGTCACTAAGCTGTCGAGCCCGATTTTTCACCCTCTCAGTTCTTTTTATAAAATTAGGTCTTCTTTAAACCAATCAGTACTAAAACCTACCCTTTTAATACTGATCCTTGACTACGGTTTAAAGAAAACCATTTTTTTCAACTTAAAAAGATTCGGAGTCGCCACCCAACTGAAGCTAGGAAAAGGGGTTAAGTTATAATCAATTAGGTAGATTGGTTATAACTTAACTACCGGTCTATTGATTAAAAAACCAATTTATAAATACGAATATTTGAAAACCAAAAATCTAAATCCGGGAGCTAATTTATTAAACCCTACATGGGTACCACTTTTTAACTTTCCAAATTTAACTTCGCTTTTCAAATATACCCTTTTTAATTTCTAAAACAATTAATTATAATACAAGCAACTAAATTGATTAAAGTACATAAATATCTAAAAATAGAAAAAATAAAACTTTCCATATTTTAAGACGCCCTATACTAACGTATAGGTGCCTACATACTCGTTATTAGGGATCAAACTTCTGTAGTTTGTTTTCCAAAAACATAACGAGTTGATTTAATTTTAATTTTGGAAAAACATCTAGGTTTACGTTTTTACCCATTTTGATTTATTGAAGAAATTTTCTAAGGGACCTAAATTGGTTTATTTTTGGAAAACCTAAAGTACCCTAATTTGGAAAGGATTCATTTTATTTTTATTTATTTAAAAAAAGTATGTTTTTCTAAGAGACAAAAAGAAATAACAATCTTTATTCTTTCTATTTACTTATTTATTTTTATTTTATTTTATCTATTAGACTACGTAAAATAACAAATAAATAAACTACATTTTCTTTCTCTTTTTTTATTCTTTCTTTTTCTCTTTTCTTTTTCTATTTCTTTTTTTTTTACAACAAACTACAAGAAATGAAATAAAATAAAATAAATAATAATAATAAAAGAAAACAAAAACAAAAACACCAACAATTATTAAATTGGGAAATGGCCGGACTAAGTAAGGGGGATTTGGATCGGGTTAGCAGCATGGATCGAATCTTCAGGTCGTGTCTGGACTGGGTTGAAGTCGAGTCAAGTCAAAGCTTTACAAATTAGGTTAGTCTAGTGGGTCATGAATCGAGTTGCACACACCGAGTCAGAGGAGGCATTTTAGTAGCCAAAACGAGCAGGAAAGGGTGGTTTTGTGTGTATTATATTGGACTTTTGGGGGGTATTTTCAATGCCACCGCGTTTGATGGTCATTGGTGGTGGTTATGGTGGTGGGTTCGGCAGTGTATGCTTATGTGTGTTTTATGGTCAAGAGAGGGATGTTGTGTAAGTGTGTAAATTGCGTGGCTAAGAGAGAGGAGGCCGAGAGCAAGAGAGTAGGTTCGAGGATAGAGCTTATTGCAATTAGGATTGGGTTTGGCGTTCAGGAGTTTTACAAAAGGGAGAAAGGATGCGATGGTTGGGTCTTATGTGTATGGGTTCGGCCAGTATACACATGGTGGTGGAGTACATGCACTGTATGGTAGAGTGGTAAGGGGGTTAGTTCGATGAGTGGGCTTGATAGTGATGGTGGTTGCGGATAGTGTTGGAGTATGGCTATTCGCGGGCGATGGGTTTTTTGGGTTGATGTCTGGTCATGCGAAGGGGTAAGGGCCGAGAGGTGGTGGTGAGTGAGAGAGATGGTAGACATTGAAGGAGTTGGAGAGAGAGAAGGCAGCAAAAGGGAGACAGATTAAGTGTTGGAGAGAGAGAGAGTCAGGGAGTGGAGAGAAAGAGAGTTGCCGAGAGAGAGGGTAAAGGGAGAGAAAGTGCAATGAGGAGAGAGAGAGTGAAGGGTCTGTGAAGGTTTTTAAAACAAAATTCCCCCCTTATACGTATCTGTATGTTTTGACAAAAAAAAAAAAAGGAAAAGAATAAGGAAAGGGGAGGAAAAATTAGGAGGAAAGAATATATGTTGTCTAAGCGAATCATAATGTGCCAAGTGTCAATTTTAGATACGTAGCCCAGTGACAACCCGACATGTAGCCACACATGGAGTTCAAGAGAAAAAGATAAAAAACCAACTTTTATATCTCCAATGAGTTTCGAACCCCTGACCTCAAACCAAACTCAATGCCTTAGTCCAAATGCTTTACCGTTAGGCCATTGGCCTGTACCTTGTCTATATGTCCAATTATATGGCCTAAGTCGATTTGGGCTAGATTTAAATCTAAGTCTAGGTCCAATGGTCTTTTATTCAAATTTATTTAAATTAAAATCCTATTCTATTTAAACGACCTAAAAAATTTATTATATTCTAAATTCCTTATTTTTTAAAATTTTCTATGACTTTTCAAATTTCTTATATATTTTCCTAAATATTTCATTTTTTTGTATTTTTTCGAAATTTTGTATTTTTTTGTGTTTTTTCCTATTCTCCTATTTTTTCTATTTTTCTAGAATTCCTATTTTTTCTAAATTTTCTATTTTTTTGAGCTTTTTCTTATTTAGAACTCTATAACCTAATTTGAAAATGAAAGAGAAGGTAAAAATTAGGTGTCTACATATACTCTCTCTTCACATAGTTTACTAACTTAACTTTCAGAGTGACCATGCAAGACAACATCTTGACACCACTTATCACGTTCTATTTGCAGGCTCACTATACAAGCGCAAAGCTCAAACACAATCTACTCTATTGATGACATTTGGCACCGTTTGTAGGAATTCCAAACTTACCTAAGCTTCACAGGCATACGATATGCACTATTCCTTTAACTTGTTCATCATGTCATAAATAGTGAATCTCGATAACAACAAAGCTCTAGTTGAGCCTATAGTTAAGCGGCGACAACTAAAGCAGCTTGAAAAGATTTTTGAAGAGCATGCAGTGAAGAACGCCAAGATGGAGGCCCAAAATAGGGAACTCCAAGCCAAATTGAATGAGGTGAAGAGGCAAAGTAAGGTGCCCTCTCTCGTCAATGCCTTAGATGCCTGAAGTAAGCTGAATTTTCAACTTGTTGTATAGAATCAGCAGGAGAACAATAAGGTTCCTTAAGCCTACCTTATAGTTCAAAATTAGCAAGTGCAATCTGTGACCACCCCCTTGCTAACAACAAGTAAGTTGTAGACTCCTATGTGGGTGTTACCCACTCTATAACCTACGAAACTCACTTAGCCAACAATGTTGACCTTAATGAGCTCTACGAGATGGTAGAGAGGCTTTTCAAGAAGCAAAATAGCAAAGCTATTGAAGTTGTTGGCCACATTGCTAACAAAAACACCCCTTTACGAAGGGTATCTAAGATAAGGTCTTTCCTCCTAACTCTAAGCTCCCCACCTTGGACTAGTACGACAAACAAGGGACCTAGATGAACATTTACTCCACTTTTATACCCTCATGAACTTTTATGGTCATGAGGATGCTATAATGTGCAAAGCCTTCCTAGGTACTTTGTGGAAGGCACCTCAGGCATAGTTTAAACATTTGCTCGAGAATTCTATCCCCTCATTCGATGAGCTCGCTTATTGTTTTAGTTTACATTTTTAAGCTAGTAAGCCCCCATCTAAGGACACATCATCTTTATATTTGATTCGCTAGAAGGAAGGGAAAACCCTTCATGAGTAACCCTTCGTGAGAATGTAGCATGATTTAACGTTATGGTGGAGATCCCTAAACTTGACAAGGGAGTAGTAGTTCATGCCATTCAACTTGGCATCAAGCCGTTTGGGGACTTCTTTCGCTTAGTCTACTAAAGTAAACCTAAGACCCTAGCTAAATTATGGTAGAAGGCCCAGAAGTATATGGATTAGGAGGATAATATCTACGCTAGGCATAAAGCCAACCTAGGGGGGGTAGGGGAAGAAGGATAAGGTCAAGGGGTCCATCAAAGACTGCCTTAGCAACAAGCAGCCTTAATAGGGGAAAAACCTAAAGACAAGAAGTGACCATCACCTGCTCCAATGTATATAAATAGCATATGCCCTTAAATTGGCCCTTCGGGACATGTTTACATTGAGGTCTATGGGAGGGGCCTACATTAGAAGCCCCTAAAAATGAGGGGAAATCTTAGTAGTAGGAACTCTAACAAGTATAGTCAGTTCCACAAAAACTACAGCTACATGATAGATGAGTGCTTCCAACTAAAGAATGCCATTGAGTAAGCCATCCAAAGATGCTTCTTCAAAGAGTACGTAACTGACACTAATCATGGCGTTGAGAGGCCTCCATAAAGACAACAGACAAAGGACATCAAAGATAAGGACAATAATGATCATCATAACAATCAAGCCCCTAATGGTGTCATGAATATTATATTTAAGGGCTTTACCTAGGAAGTCGATCGAGTTTTAGCAATTTGGCTAACACCTCATCCGAAGAGATAATAATGGGACACCTCTTTCCCTTTCTTAGATGAATACCTTAAGGGGGTAGATACCCTTCATTAGGATAACCTTATAATAGGAGCAAGGATCTCAAACTTCGAGGTCCTAAAAATTATGGTAGATACTAGTAGCTTTACCAATATCCTTTTCAAGCACACATACAATAAGATGCGGAAGAAATTGCCTATATAGACAAAGTCATACCACCACGACCTAATCAACTTCAATAAAGGAGACTATTCGACCTAAGGGCATCATTACCTTAGACATGGAGCTCGATGATGACAACAATGTGGCCAAGCAACCTATCGAACTTGTAGTGGTAGATTGCTCATCCCCTTCAACGTAATTTTAGGGTGACTAAGCCTTACTAACTTTAACATCATCATGTCGTCCCTTTACTTAAAAGCTAAATTCCTTACTCTAACTGGGGTAGGAATTTGCAAATGTGACCAGAAGCTCTCAAGGGAGCTTTATGTGGAGGCAGCCCAAGGTGATGACGTCTTTGCTTTAGAAATGGGGCCATTAGAGAAGCCGGTTGAGAGAGGTGAGTTGGGTAAAAAAACAAAGGAGGTGTAAATTGGCACTAGCCTTGATCAGAGCACCAAAGTTGGGGTTAAAATGCCTCCAAAGCTAAAGGAGGCCATTATTCAACTCCTATGGTCCAACGTTGATCAGATTAATCGATTGCCATCAAATTTTCTTGGTATCTCAACCGAATTGGCAACCCATAGCCTTAAGATTGATGAGAAAATTTGGCTTGTCAAGCAGAAAAATAAGCACTTCACTCTAAAGTAGTAGGCTACAATAGAAGAAAAAGTGCAAAAATTGCTTAAGGCAGGCCTTGATGGGAAAGAGAAGTATCTAACCTAAACGTTTTCTTGGACTCTATGCTTGTCATTCAGTAAATTTGAGGTGAATACAAGGCTAGCGATAACAGTGTGGTAAGGTACTTCGAGAAGGTGAAGACCTTCTTAGCTGAGTTCCCTTCATGTAATATCATAAAGATTTCCCAAATTGAGAACTCAATAGCTGATTAACTATCTAAGCTTGCCTCATAAGGATTTAAAGACTCAAGGTGAAAGATAGAAAAATATTTATAGACTACCAATCAAAGAAAAGTATTAGCTTAGAGAGAGTTGAGGTCCTTAAGCATGCGGTGGTGCTAATGGAGCCAAGTGGGATGGACTTATTAGAGATTACTCAGAGCAAGGTACCTTACCGATCGATAAAAAAGAAGTCAAGAAATTAAGATACCACGCTGCCAACTATACCCTATTTGACAATGTCTTATACCAAAGAAGGGTAAGCCTTCATCTCTTAAGGTGCCTTTGACTTAAAGAAAGGCTGCATGTTATAGAAGAGCCACATACCGGTACATGTAGCAACCACACCTAGTCGCAAGCCCTCTACATCAATGCTCTTCGACTTGAATACTATTGGCTAACTATGAGATAAGACATGAAGGCAATCACCTAGAAGCATCTACAATGCCAAAAGCATGCTCTAATCACCTATACCCCCTAGCTCCAATCTTTAGCCTGTGATGAGCCCATGGCCTTTCACCTAATCGGGCATTGATATCCTTGGCACTTTTCCAAAAGCATATAAAGGAGGGTAATTCATCATAGTAGCTGTTGACTACTTCACCAAGTGGGTCGAGATTGAAGCCGTTGCCAAGATCACGAAGAGAAGCATGGAATCCTTCGCCCATAACACATTCTCTTTAGGTTCAGGGCTCCATACACCCTTATAATGGATAGTAGGCAACAATTCAACAACCCTAAGTACAAGAAGTTCAATGCTAAGCATCACATCATGCTTCACTTCGCCTTGATCGCACACCTCCAGTCTAATAGCTAGGTTGAGGTGACTAACAAGATCATCCTTAACAATATCAAGAAGAGGGTCGATCGAGCTCAAAGTAGATGAGTTCTCAAGCATTCTATGGGGATACAAGACTACCCACCATGTCACGCCCCGAAGCGGCAGAGTCGTAACAGCCCCGCCATGTAAACCATCCTAAGATAGAAGTTGGCCTTACAACCGCTATCTTAGACCTGATCTATACAAGGCGTCCACAATTAACCTACTTTGAAGTAGACAGTTTGTAATTTAAATAAATCATTTACCTATAAAAGTGAGGAATTATATATATATGTTATAATTCAATTATTGTAGTAAAGTTTACAATATTTCTCTATAGTATATTTCCTAGTTATTACATCATTCAAAAATGAAAATAATTCAAAAATAAAAACTTAGACCTTAAAAATATGTGTTTATTCTTCAATATTTTTCCTCACTCCCTAGGATCCAGCAGTTGCTAGCTTCAGAGTAGTTGTTTGCCGCTTCTTGGCCAGCACCTGCACGACGTCTATAGGGATGTGAGCAACCACAGCTCAATAAGTTAGGACGGAAGACTTAAAACTATACCATACACACAACAAGGTTTTCAATCACTTATTAGGTGCAATGCATGTGTAAGCAAATGCCATCGCACGACGTTGTCCGGCCCGTCGTGAGATTAGAGAAATTGCGCCCGCTTTAATCCGGGTTGAGGAGTTGCCGTTAATGCAACAGCTTACGACTAAACCCAGGCTTATGTAATGGAGACCTTGCTCCTCCCGCAACTACCTTCGAACCACTACCTTCACCCTCGCCGCAACCTCCTCTCCTGTCACTTAGTTCGACTGAGGATGAAGAAGGGACCATTTTGCAATCCTGCGCTATCCCTTCCGAAGGGATCGATATTTGGCCGGAGAGTCCTAAGTTCCCCTAACGGGTTGCCATGCATGTCTGATTATGATTACTGGTCGGATATTTAATTAAGTCCAGTTTAGGGTGATCAATTCTTTCATACAATTCATACAATATATGCCAGAACAACAAACAGAATCATAGCATCACCCATAATCAAGCACATGCACACATTCAACTATCTAACAAGCACAACCAAGCATAATCTTAAGCCTCCAAAATACAGTATTGTATTAATCCCAACTTACCTCGACTCCTTGCTCACTCACTCGAGGTCCGATTTGCTCAAGCCATCGCCGATCATCCCTATAACACGAATATGGTTTCAGCTTTTCATATAAATATTATAAGTTCATTTTATCCTATAATGCTTATTGTTAGGTTTTGTTTAAGGTTTAATATGCCTAATTATCTAGGTATTAAGTCTTTTACAATTATTCTAGGTTTGGGGTTAAGTTCAGGTTCGGTTTTCACATCGATTTCTAAATTAGGTTTTTAGTTCGATTTCTAAGTAATGTTTTAGATTCCAACCCTAGAATTCCGTTCCAACCCATAATGTGAAATTAATCACATTACTTCCCAATCTCCTAAATACCATTATTACCTCTAATTAGTATTTTATTCTATCCGGTACACTTAAATCCCTATTTGTGTACCAAATTTACTCCTAATGTGAGAAATTTTTACATTTTTCATATAATTACATAAATTCAAGTTTCCCATCAGATTTATTGTATATTTTTATTATTATCATAATATCAATTTTTATTGTAATATTTTCTATTTATTATATTTTCAAAAATTACACATTATGCATTATTGCATATTATGCACATAATGCATTTCTAATATTTCTATTACCCTAATTACCATCTCTAAACAGCAATTATTATTTCAAAATGTCTAAATCCATCCTAAATTAGATTTTATTCCAAATTTCCATAATTTACAAAATTTATCTTAAAGTTAACTATTTTTCCCTATTAATCATTTACTACATAATTAACCTAATAATTACATCTAACACTCTAATTGCTACAAGTATCATACTCCATCAGATTTTAACATCCTAAAACATCTACTTATTCACTAAGTCAGTAATTAATATCCTAATCACCTAATTAACTCCAAATTACCCATTTTAGGGCCTAAAAATTATCTAAAAATTTTAAAAATTAATTTTTGAAAACGGGCTTCATAGTACTGTTCTATATCATCTAAGTAATCTACACAAAAATTTTGGGCTTGAAACTACACTCCTAAGGTCATTTATTTCTAAACCGAAATGTGCTCGATTTTGCACAATTTCTTAGGGACCATATATTACGGGACATAATTTCATCAAACTAATATTTTTTCTACAAACTACATACAAAAATATCTAAGAATAACAAAATTCATAATTTTATAATTATATTTACTATTTTTACAAAATTTCACAAGAATCGGGCTAGAAATTGGACTCACCGGTTTGGGTGGCTCCGGCCACCGCGGACCACCGTGGCCTTATCGGCCGGCCTGGGCGCTGCCACCACCATGTGGTGGTGGTGGCCGTCCACTCCCAGCTGCTCATCTGGTGGGGGTTCCTTTTAAAAGCCCTAATTGTATAGTTTTTCTTATTTTTTTTCTAAACCAAATTTTTCTCTCAATTTTCATCTCTCTCTATTTTTCTCACTTTCCAAATTGCCTAAATGAGCTCTGTGATTTTTCCTACTATTTATAGGGCTTTGTGAGATTTATTGTGCATTAAATGGGATAAGACAATTGCCTTATCTCTTGATTTTTTGCTTTTATGTTGGCTTATTCTAATTGGCCAAATTTTTTCTTATTTTTCCCAGCTGCCACGACCCAATTCTGGATGATTCATGATTTTTCCTGATTTTTCTTGATTTTTCCTTAATTAATTATGAATTTTATTTAAGCATTTAGTATTATTTTAGCACATTTCGCGTATTTTAAATAATTACGCGTATTTATACTTATATGTAAATTCATATATAGTACAAATAAATATTCTTAAATATTATTTAAGTCATTCTATTATTTTTAGTATACATATAATCTATCTTTAGTAATTTATCAGTTGTTAGATTACACTTTTTACCTTTTTAGTAATTAGCAATTATTATGCTTAAAATTTGAAAATTTTATAATCTCCTATTTTATTACTTATTTTCTTAAATTCACGTTTACGGGGTCATTTTTACTAATATTTCTCTCAATGGTTTATAATTCAGGCTCGATCGGATCTTTCAGCCGATTGAAACCTTGAGTGATTGGTTGTGGAGCTTACACACCATACCTCGACAAGTGAGATCCATTTCGTCTAATCTTTGAATCGGAAGCCATCCTACCCATAGTGCTGGAACTTCCAAATATAAAGACTCAAACTTCCAATGCCCTCATGAATGAGTCCATTTTGCAAGCTAGTGTGGATACCATAGAAGAGATTCGAGACCTTACTGTAGCTTGAGTGGCTGCTTACCAACATAAGGTGGTTAGATACTACGACAAGAAGAAGGTCCGACATAAAGAGTTTCAAATGGGAGGCTTAGTCTACAAAAGGCTTTAAGCAACTAGCTCATGAGAGGGATAGGAGAAACTAGCCCCTAATTGGGAAGATCTTGTTCAAGTTAGATAAAATCTAAGGAATGGTACATACAAGCTAAAGAGATTAAATGGAGAGCTCATCATGCATACATGAAACGCTGATAACTTATGCTTGTATTTCACTTAATACAATGTAAATTTTGTTGTATCTTCAAGATTCATTAATAAATTTAAAGTTTCCCAAGTTGCTTTATATGTCCCAGCTTATGTTAGTTGAACGAACTTATAGTTATCAAAGTCCTCAAAGGGACTCTTAACTTGTTTGCTGCTTCAAGCCTAGATAGGTTGGAACATCACCAACTTGACCCCTATTAGGTAACTTCAACAATAAGGAATACCTCTTACACAATTGGGGAACTCCTACAATGCCTATTGGACTATTATCAACTTGGTATTCAAAATGACCTAAGCTGTCTGTAGCTGAATGTTCTCGTTAAAAGAGCAACCTGAACCCTTCCTTAGGCAAAATTACGTAAGCTACTAATAACTTAGTGGTTTTATTGAAGAGTAACACCAAGTCTTCAACTAAGTTTGCTAAGTACTACATATTGAAAGCAAAGCATAAATTGAAGTAAGTACAAAGCCAAACTTTTCATTAAAGATTCAACAATAATTACAAGGTAAGAAGCTAGCATATCGACCTAATCAAGAAAGCCTTTGCAATTTTGAAAGTCTTTACAACCATGAACAAAGATAGAAAAATATAAACAAGGAAAAATAAGTGCAATAGAAGAAAAAGAAAATACACTAGCTCGCTACTTCAAATCAACCAACTTCGATAATTCTAAGAAATCCAAAGAGCCAATTTGCTTGAAAGACTGATCTACCAATGTTTGAGTTAAAGGATCCTGAGCTAAGGAAGGGGGAGGAGGAGTCTCCTTGCTTTAGCTAATAGGAGGGTCACCTAATCTTCATTTTCTCCCCGAATGCTTTTAGGAGTGACCCCCTACAAAGCTGTCAAGTAGGAAAGAATGCATGTGTGTTTTCTTAAACAGCCTCAGTAGTAGGAGTGGCTGCCTCCTTCTTAGCCTTGGCTTCTCTTTCTTCCTTATGGGTCAAACCATTTAAGAAGTCTAAGAAGCTTAAGTCTAGGCTAGGGTATTGTTAAAGTGCCATATCTTAGGTCCCTCAGCCTGCTTCTGTAGAGATGTCTTCACATTCATTATTCCACTGCTTAAACTTTAGGAATCATTGATAATCTTCTATTCATGGAAGAATGAATGACATCTCCTTTTTAAGGCTAGTGATCAACTCCTTCATCTCACCAACCTCGCGTTGAAGATCTTTAATTCTCCTCTCCAGCTCTCCTTTCTAGCTAACCAGCTCTAGATAGAATTTGGTGGTAGAGGAGCATTACTCATCCTTCATTAAAGTTGACCAACTCAACTTGCTCTTGGAGATTGATGCACTTAGCTCTTAGTTGCACCAATCAAGCTCTATCTTAGCATTCGACTTATTTACCAACTTCTTAAAGAGCTCGGCTTCGGACTTCTACCCTTCCTCTAGTTGTTGCTTTTGCATGGTAATCTCCTCAATAGTCCCTTTCTTGGCCTCCTTTTACTCCTACCCCTCCCTCCCCAATTAACCTCTAGCGTTAATCTCTACAAACAAGCACAATGAAGATGTCAATTAGCCTTACGCAATTTTTAATGATAATGCTTTGAAGAGGACTCTAACTCCTTGCACTCCTTCCTCTTTTTAAACAACTCATCTCGAAAGAGCTTTACCTCTTTTAAGATGTAGTCATAGTGCTCAAGCCAATGTAGCACCAAACTATTGTTCTACAAAAAATCAAACATACAATTACAAGATGAAGACATGTTGTAAAGAAAAATAACACAAAGAAATCACAAATTACTTGGCAAGCCAAGGTAGTGAAGTGGCCTACCATCTTAGAGATTAACTCATACTTGGTCTCCATCTCCTTCTCCAGGGTAGCCCAATCGGTCAGGGTATAAGACCCCATCATGGCTTGATAATTGAGCTCCTGGTGGCACAGCATCACATCGCTCACCCAAATCCCTCATTATGAGTAGAGGATTTCCCCCCTAACTTGCCTAGTGGCAACTTCATTTACCCCCTAGTATGGTTAGTTGTCCGAAGATTCATACAAGACATTCTTGAATGTGTTTGAGACTACCCTCGATACAAACCCATAGATGAATACACAAGCCTAATATTGTACATAACCAAAGGGGGTGGGTCTAAACCATGAGATGGTCTGAAAGATAAATGGCAATCAAAGGGTGAGCAAGGGTTCCTGTACATCAATGAGGGATATGACGCACCATCGCCTCATACTAGCTCGGGTTACACTTGATATAATGCATAAGTATCGTCGAAGGGCACTCTCTACTAGTCTATGCTCAATAGGCTAGATAAGAGTAGCTTAAGAGTAAGTAAAAAAGATACTTAGCTTAAAAGAGTGAGAAGGTTTAGTGTATTTTCTATGTATTGATCATTACAACTATTACAATTTTGCAAGTATTTATAATACCTAATTAGGGTAAGTTTTCAGTTACAGGAAATTATAGAAAAGGATTTCTACTAGCTAGGAAAAATGGGAATAATTTATGGTGGTATCAATGTAATCATACCAAAAGAATATCCTTATAAAAAAGGATAGTATAGATGTAAAAAAAGACAACGCATAAATAATTTTGCTCATTTTGTGGTCCCCATAATATTGCGAACCGAGCAAGGGTAAGCCTTGATTAGGTCTGGTTGGTGTCGGCAGTTCGATTGCTTTGATTGCTAGGACTGGGCAAAGATTAGCTTAAGGAAGACTCACATTTGGGTCGACCTTAGATGGTTAGCTCCTAACAATTGTTAGTTTAGCCTTAATGCTGTAAGGTTGGATGTAACTTAATTTGGTGCTTGGATAAGTATATTGCAAAGGGGTTAGCTCGACATGTTAGTTAATCACCTTGATAGTTCTCTAGATGGTGTGGAGAGTGAAGTAGCTCGGTAGGTTGGACTAGGTCATGCTCTGCTCCTCGGCACTTAACTCACCTTAAACGGCTCAAGAAACCATCTAAGCTAGCCCTCGGGTTTGAGAGTACGTGATTGGCCCTTAATCCTTATCATCCCCTTCGAGTTATTTAAGATTTGGTATCAAATCTAGTTCAGCTTTAGGTTGCTCGTCCTCAAGAGTGTAACGTTGGATATCGGCAATGTTGATGGAGTCCGAGACTCCATATCCTTCAGGTAGTTGAATCCTGTAGACATTAGAATTAATCTTTTCAAGCACTTTGAAAGGTTAGTCGGCTCTAGGAGACAACTTGCTCTTTCTTAAGTTTGGGAATCGTTCCTTGTTGAGATGTATCTAAACCAAATCACCTGATTGAAATTCTCTATTCTTCCATCCTCGGCCTCACTTCTCGAGTTTAGTAGTGGCTCAGCTCAATTGCTCTACAACCTTCTAGTGCATGGCTTTGATGGCCTAAACTCTTTCTGTAGTTAGCTGGTGATCATTAGGTCTCAGTTGAGGTGCTTGGTCCATCAAGAGCTCAAGGTAAAACCCTTAGGCGACCTTGAATGGAGACATGTTTGTTACGTTGTGGGTGGTCCTATTGTATGTAAACTCAATGATTAGCAGACATAGATCCCAATCAGCCATATTTCATCTGACAATAATGCATAGTAAAGTTTCCATGGTTTTATTGATAACCTCAGTCTATCTATTGGTTTAAAGATGGTAGGATGTGTTGTACAATAGCTTAGTTCCCATTCACCTCCATAGTGTCTTCCAAAAGTGGCTCATGAACTTTGGTCTCGATCCAAAACAATGGTTTTGGGTATTTCATGAAGCTTGATAATTTCCTGTAAGAAAAGAAAAGAGATAGCTAAAGTGTCATTAGTTTTGAAATTCGCCATCTTGCTAAATCGATCCACGACCACCATAATAGAGTCCTTCCCTTAGGATATCCTTGGTAATCTTAACGTGAAATCCATACTTAGCTCGAACTACAGTTTGGTCAAGATAGGTGAAGGTAGATAGTGTTCTTACTCAACTTGACTCTTTACCTTTTGGTAGGTCATACACCTTTCCAATATGGATTAGACATCTCTCTTCATCCTTAGCCAAAAGAATCTGGAGGATAGTACCTTATAAGTGTAGCGCTGGCTAAAGTGTCTCGTCAATCCTCCTCCATATGCCTTATGCACTAATAATTCTCTCATGGAACAAGTTAGGATACATAGCCTCCCTTTCCTGAATAAGTATCCGTCTTCCTTGTGATAGTTGTCCAATGCTTGTCCTTCTTCACATCGAGCATAAATAGGACAAAAGTGTAGATCCTCAATATACAAATTATTTATGGTTGAAAAACTAAGTAGCCTTGTTTGCAGTTTGGTCAGGAGAGTATGTCGTCTCAATAGGGCATTAGCCATAATGTTGTTCTTCCTGTTCTTATATTTCACGACATAGGAAAATACATCCATGAACTTGACCTATTTGACTTATCTTCGGGATAACTTGAGTTGGCTCTTTAAATATCTCAAGGATTTATGATCGGCATATATCACAAATTCCTTAGGCAGCAAATAGTGTTGCCATACCATTAAGGCTCGGATTGAGGAGTAGAACTCCTTATCATAGATAGAATAGTTGAGTGTAGCTCTTCGAAGTTTCTCACTAAAGTAAGCAATAAGTCGGCTCTCTTACATCAGCATGGCACTTATGCCTAATCCGAACGCATTATACTCTACTTCAAACACTTTGTTGAAGCTTGGTAGAGCTAAGACAGGGTCTGTAGTTAGCTTATCCTTTACTTCCTCAAAACTCCTCTACTCCTTCTCTCCCTATCTAAATTCAACATTCTCCTTTGAGAGTTCAGTGAGTAGGGCCACAATTATACTGAAATTCTTTATAAATCTGTGATAGAATGATGCTAGGTGATGAAAACTTCTCACGTCGGCCGAAGTGGTCGGCACTAGCCATTTAGTGATTGCTTTAATCTTCTCTTCGTCGACTCATATGACACCACTACTTACAACAAATCCCAAGAATATCACCTTAGATTGGCAAAAGTCGCACTTCTTTGGATTAGCATAGAGCTGTTTAGCTTAAAGTTTCACCAAGTCGCTTTAAAGATGTTGCTGGTGGGTCTCCAAGTTGAGATTGTATACTAAGATGTTGTCAAAATAAACTACGACAAACTTCCCTAGTAAGTCTTAGAGCACATGATTTATCAAGCACATAAATGTGCTTGGTGCATTCAACAGTCCAAACGACATTACAAGCTATTAATATAATCCATGGCGCATTTTAAATGCAGTCTTCTACTCATCACCTTTACGCATTTGAATCTAATGGTATCCAAATTTAAGGTCAATCTTGGAGAACACTCTTGCTCTACTTAATTCATCTAGCATATCATCAAGCCTAGGTATAAGATACCTGTATTTGATGGTGATTCGATTGATCACTCGACTATCTACGCATATCCTCTAAGAACCATCTTTCTTCAGCATTAACAAGGCCAGTGCTACATAAGGACTAAGGGACTTGTACACATACCCCTTCCTCATTAACTCATCTACTTGCTTCTACAACTCGATGGTATGTTCAGGATTCAACTTATAGGCATGCTTATTCAGTAGTGTGGCTCTTGGCTGTAGGTCAATTGCATGCTCCATGCCTTAGATTGGGGGTAAACCTTTCGATAGCTCCTTTGGAAACAGGTTAGAAAATTCCTCCAGTAAGGTTTTTACCTTGGCAGGCAACTCCACCTCCTCGGGTCTTAACTCCAAAATTCTTTGAACCAGTAGATAGGTTGATCCTTCAAGCTCTATCTCTCTTTTTAGTTTGGCTCGAGTCAATACCAAAGCCTCTTTCTTCAAGGTTTGGCTTAATTTAGACTACATGACCTTTACTTGTTTAACAGTCATAAGACTCGATTTCACCCTCCTACCTTCATACTTTAAGGAACAAGTATTCCTCCTTCCATCATATATCGCTACTCGATCGAACATCCATGGTCGTCTAAGTAGAATGTAAGAAGCACTCATGGGCAACACATCATAGAGCACTTCTCTCGATATTTGCTAACACAAATCAGCACAGATACTTGTTTGTTTACATGTAAGGCTCCCTTATCATTGAACCAATGAAGCTTATAAGGTTTTAGGTAGGGCTTGGTTGGCAATTTCAATTGTTGGACCATTAATGTAGAGGCTACATTGGTACAACTCCCATTATCAACTATTAGGGCACATAGTGACTCATTCACCTTGCATCTGATGTGGAAGAGATTCTCTCTTTATTCTTCTTTGGGCACAAGATTAACACTTACTATTCTCCTCAGCACTAAAGTGGTTGGCATAAAGATGCCTTCCTTACTGTAGATAATTTTCCCCTTAGACAACTCAATCTGTCTATCTTCCTTCAACTCCTCTACTTCCTCATCAATGTTATCTACTTTGAGAGTCAGCATCTCGCCTTGGATCACTATAGTTCTTCTATTTGGACACTAGGCAATCATATGCCCAAATCCTTAGCATTTGAAACACTTGATCTCACTAGTCTTCTTGCCCAAACTTTAGCCTTTGTCAAACTTTTCAAAACTTCCCTCTCCTCTACTCAAGTAGTCCGAGCAGGTCGAGTTTCAGCAACCATACTTGGTTCAGTTCACACAGGTCTACTCGGAATAGTTTAAGCTTGGTCGACTAACTAGTGGTCGAAACCTTCCTGTTTTGTGCCTTTCTATCCTTTGGGCAACTCGAATCGCATCGTCAAGTGACCTAATTTCCATGGTTTCCACGATATCTCCAATCTCATATTTCAATCCATTGATGAATCAAGATACTATTTGGTCTTCCAACTCATTGACTTCGCATCAAATCATCAACATCTAGAATTCCTTGACATAAGCTTCAACAGTCGATCCTCCTTACCTTGGTTCCTATAACCTTTTGAAGGCATTCTAAAGATAGTAACTTGGCATAAACCTTCTTCTCTTAACCCTCTTCATTTCATCCCATCTCCTGATTTCTCATTCCCCTTCTCTTTGTCAAGTAGCTTACAAGTATTCCATCACAAGGCAACATAACCAATAAATTCCAACACAACAAATCTAACCTTTGCATTATTAGGCACTTTGTGGCATTCAAACCGCTTTTCAATCTTATCTACCCAATCTAAGTAGTCCTCGGCATCACCACTTTTGGAAAAGCTTAGAATACACATCTTTAATCCTTTGACTCTAGGGGCTCATGCATTTATTTCTTCAGCCTCATAGTACTCCTCTGTATCATCATCCCCTTCTGCTTCTTCCTGAATCTCTTCAAACACTAGCCTTCGTCTAACATCCCTACCAATTCCTTTAACTCAAGGTAGTTGAGTTAGGGTATTAACTTGACTAAACTGATCATTGTCTCGCCCTTGCTACTTGCATTGTCTAATGGGACTATTTCTAGCTCATTGCTTATCTTATTGGATAACAGTTACCAAACTAACTACCAAGTCAGTAAGCCTATCCAAGTAGTCACCTACTAATTGAGGTGTGAAGCTTCCTTCTTACCCTTGGCTATGTTGAGTTCTACTTTCTTAGTTTCTTAAAGTTCCTTGAACACTTGAATTGACATTGATGGTTACTTCACAAAATTGATGTCTAATAATACCACTTGAAGTTCTTTCCGTGAATAACAACAACAACATATCAATAACCAATACTTCCAACACCACAACAATTATACAACATATAAACAGTTAACCACACTCTATTTTGCATATTAGAAATAAGGGAAAACAAAGTACAGAACACTTCTCAACTATGAAACTCGAATGTTAACAATAGAACCTTTATCATACAAGAGCAATGACAAACCACTCAAAGAACACAGTAGCAGAATCTAGCTTTGAACGTAACTAAGCTCTGATACCAAGATGATATGGGCCCATGGATAAACACACAAGCCTAATATCACGCATAGCCAAAAGGGGTGGGTTTAGACCGTGAGATGGTCTAAAAGATAAATGGTAGTCAAAGGGTAAGTAGGGGTTACCATGCACCAAAGATGGATATGACAGACGAGTGCCTTACACAAGCTTAGGTCACACTTGATATAATGTACAAGTATAGCTAAGGGCACTCACCACTAGTCCATACTCAATAGGCTCGATAAGAGTAGCTCAAGAGTAAGCAGAAATGATACTTAGCTCAAGAGAGTGAGAAGGTTTAGTGTATTTTTTATGTATTGATCATTACGGCTATTATAATTTTGCAAGTATTTATAATACCTAATTAGGGTAAGTTCTAGGTTACAGGACATTACATAAAAGGATTTCTACTAGTTAGGAAAAGGGGGAATAATTTATAAGGGTATCAATGTAATTGTGCCAAAAGAATATGTACGGATGTTAGAAAGGACAGCATGTGTGTAATTTTACTCATTCTATGGTCCTAATAATACTATGAGGCAAGCAGGGATAGGCCTTGATTAGGTCTAGTCAGCGTCGGCAATTCGGTAACTCTAATTGCTGGGACTAGGCAAAGGTTAGCTTAAGGACAACTTACATTCGAGTTGGCCTCAGATGGTCAACTCCTAACAATTGTTTGTTCGGCCTCGGTACTATAGGGTTGGATGTAACCTGATTTAGTGCTTAGATTAGTGTGTTGTAAAGGGGTTAGCTCAGCATGTCGATTGATCACCTTGGTAGCTCCCTAGATAGTATAGAGAGTAAAGTAGCTTGGCAGGTCAAACTGCAGTGAGTTCTACTCCTTAATGCTTAACTCACCTCAAACAGCTCAACGAACCATCTGAGCTAACCCTCGAGTTCGGGAACGCATAATCAGTCCTTAATTGCTATTAACCCCCATCTTTTGGCACTCTTTCAAATCATCTAAGTTTGTTAACCCCATCTACTCAAAAGTATGATAGGGGTGAGTAGGGGAAATTGAAGCATGCTAACTAGGTCAAGCAGATCCCTAGAAACCTTGAAGAACTGTAAGACATTGATGGCCTCCTTGGCCTTCTTCTAAGGCTGCCTGCTTACTTTAGCTACTGCTATGGCCTTCCTTTTTTAGCTTGCCAGCTCCTCTTTTACGCTAGCCTCAAGTCCCTTGCCAACACCCTTGGGAGAAAATATATCCACTGGCTCCTACTTGGTGGCAATAGGCTCTTGCTCACCCACAATAGTAAGGGGCTAGGACACTGGAGCTACTGTGCTCTCAAACTCGGTCACCACTAGCTCTATGAAAGGGGTACTAAGTAAGACCTCCTACAAGACTAGCGGCTCCCTTTGATTTATCTTCTCTGCAACAAACCTCAGCCTGGGGGGCTTTGGCTTTTAGCTCGGTAGCCTTCTTCCTAGGTTTCATCCTAGCCTCTTACTACCTTAGGAGCTCTAGTCCATTAGGTCAGGACAACTCCCTAAACCTTGCCAGCTTCTCACTTACAAAAGGAAATGAGCAAAGTTATTGCATTAGAAAGTAATTACAAATACTTAAGAACCTCTCCATGACCAACATGAGCAAGGAGGAATACCCATTGCTCAAACGAAGACTAACAAAGAGTAGCTTCTTGTGAGCCCATGTCAATATAATAAAGGAGTTGATTCACAAAGTTCAAACCCATACCTCCCATCCACTTCTTCATCATGGACTTTTCGATGCTTTGGAAAAATTGGGAGATCAACCTTGAGAAGTATCTCTACATTGTCTCATTAGCAATTATTAAATTATTATGTTACAGAGCCATAAAGGCCCTAATCTCCAATGTCACCTCGAAGTCACTTGGACCGAGCTTCTCCAGTTTGCTTATTAAAACCAATGCCATCTAGTAAATCCATAAGTTATCCTATTTAGGTAGCTTTACTACAAGGAACTCATCCTTTTAATGCTTAACAGATGAGTCTAAGTCACCAAACAACATCTTCCCCTAGCGATTCTAGATATATGCCCATCCACCCAACCCTTTCTATAAATAGAAAAAATCAAATAACTGTGGTGTGGCTCGCACCCTTAAGTACTTACAGAGGACCTTAAAAGCCCTTAGGATCCTCTACCTATTAGGAGGAGAATTTGTAACCTCCTACACCAAAAGCAGTGAAAGACAAGCCAATAAACACTAATAAGTTCATTTCAACCACTTAGCCCAAAAGTTTCTAGCTTATGTTGACAAGATGCTCACTACTGTGACCTTATAAACTAGTACCACAACCTTCCACGATCCAATTGGGATACTTAACCATAGGATCTTACAATCTTATGCCCCACCCTACCCCACCCCTTAAGACATACAATGTCTTCATTGTAAGACCTTATAGTTAGGCCTAGATCTTTCCTCCTTTTTCAATGTACAATTCAGGCCTCCTACTACCTATAGGTTATCCTAGAAGTATACAATGAGTCATACCCTGGTGACACTCCCCACCTTTCTTAAACCTTTTCTCTAAACTGGGGCCAAACCCAAATCATCCACTTACTAGCAAGAGGTTCGCTGTAATACCATTTATAACACCCTAGGCCAAAAGTAGTGAAAGCTAAGCCAACAAACGCTAATGAGCTCATTTCAACCACTTAGCCCAAAATTTTCAAGCTTATGTTGACAAGATATTCATAACCATAGTCTTATAAACTAGTACCATAACCTCCTACAATCCATGTCGGACACTTAATCATAGGGTCTTATAGAATCAGAAGGAGCCAATTGGCATTTTTATGAATGTAACTAACTGGAGTTTACACTAAAGCTTGTGGCTATCTTTGGTTGAAGAAAAAAGTAGAAAAAGTTAGAAAATTGATTAAGGAAAGTTAAAGAGATAAAAGGGTTTGTAGAAGAAAGATAAAGTGCAAATACACGTAAAGTGTTAAATTGGCCAACCAATGGGTATTTATAGGCCTCAAGTATTGAGGAAAGCATTGGCAGTTATTAAGATAAAAAGAGGTGTGATTCCCTCGATGCGCTATGTTGATCATACGTAGCAACGATTTCAATTGAATGACTGAGATAAAAGCAATAGTATGTTTACAAGTACACTTGCATCTGTTCGGACATGATAGTCGTCATGTCACATTAAATGTGCTTTAGAAATGCACACCAAGACTGGAATTTGAAAAGGTAACTTCCACAAGAACTTTGGCTGATGCCCCTTTAGCTTCCTTACTACAACATCTTGTCAATAAAACAGTCCGAAGAACCATCATGTTTAGTACAAATGAACTAAATTAATCCAACCTTATCAATATGACCTCGACTCTGATAGAATTGACCCTATAGTACCTCTTAAGACTAACTAACTCCTCAACTTGACTCTCTTCGTTATTCGAGGAGGTTAGTCCTTTTGCTCTTCAGCTCAGTACCTGAACCTCTAATACTCAACTCAATTAAGACGTGATCAGCTTAGATGGCCTTACGAGGTGTCTCTTTCGGGTCAAACTCCAACCGTACTACATCAATGTTTTTTCCTACAAATACTAGAACATCTCCTCATCATGGTAGATCAGCCAACTGGCATGTTGAATCACCTCAAACAGTTCGATTATACACTTAAGGAACTTATCCATCCTTTCATTCTCCTTACTACTTTGTTGGCAATGAGACTACACCTGCCTACAAGGGGTTGGAGAGAGGGGGTGGAAATGGTGTGGCGAGTGCAGGTGTTGATAGGATATTTTGGACATGAGTCCATTAAGCCCATGCCGACTTGTCTAGACCATAGGCTAATGTGATTAGACCTATGATAGGCCCGATTCACTAACACCCCACTGAGTCATCTTGCTAACTGACTTCAACATAGGCTTTCTAGACAAGCCAGCCCTTCCAAATAACTTAGCTGACCTTAAGTGGTTACAACGATTATTAGATAAGCAGATAAGGCATGGACACTCAGTCAAACACCACGACCTTACAAATCCTGATGACATCAAACTCCACACTCCTACTACCTAAATTGTACAAACTTACATGCTACACTTGCTCCTTTGATTCTTGGCAACCTTCCTCTATAAATAATCTCCAACATCCTAACTATAAAGTGCCTTGACTCTTTGCACACTTATACTCTCCTTATGAGCCCTTTACACTCTTGCATACTCTCTCTTCACATAGTTTACTGATTTAAGTATCAAAATAATCATACTAGACAACATACCAATTCCTGTCACTGTGTTCTATTTTGCAAGTTCACTATTGTAAACACTCCATTTTTGTCCCTTTTATTTTTCAAATTTTATTAAATAGGATAAAAGGTCCTAATTTAGAAAATACAAAAAATAGAGAATTCAAGAAAAGCCAAAAAATAAGAAATTCAGAAAAAATCACAAAAATGTAAAATTTAGAAGATTTAGAAAATAATAAATTTTTTAGATAGTTTAGTAAAATATAATAAAGAGAAGGTTTTTGAGCCTAGGCTTATATTTGAATTTAGCCTAAGTTGACCTTATCTAATTGCATATATGGATAAGATACAGACTAACAACCTAACGGATAAATACTGGAGCATAGCATTGCATTAAGAAGTTCAAAGTTTGAATCTCATCGGGTAAGTACTTTTCCTTTTTGAAAGGAAAAAGTATGATGCTTTAAACTAGGACATTACAATAGCTATGTAAATTTTAATTTTTAGTATTTATTAAAAAAATGTATATTTTAGTGTGAACAAAAAATTTGTCCACAACATTTGAAACATGGCCTGGTCATGATTAATGGAATAGGAGCAGAGAGCATGTTGTTGTGCGCCCTTTAATTTTGCAATGCACGCGTGGCACGTACCCCACATATAACCTACGCCCCCAATCTTCTTCCAGTTTTCATCCAGCTTTTGTTAAATGTGCTTTTCTTTCCTTTTCTCAGGTACTCTATTTAGGGTTATTTTTTACCCTATTTATTACACGATTTCACCAAATTAATGGTGAAATCGTGTAATACGCATGGCCTATTTTTGAATTCACCCCAAAGTCTATCTAAATTCAATCAAATGTGAAATTAAAATCGAGCTCAAAAACAAAAATAAAAAACTATTTTTTGGTCGAAACACATTAATGAATTTTAACATTTTAATTCAAATTTCTCGACTTTCCTAGCTTGAGCCTTGTACTTACAATATAAATAAGCCTTTGTTCTTCACTTTGAACACACAATATAAGTTTAGAAACACTCTAGGTAAGCAAAATCATAGCTTTCTCTCTCTAACCCAACCCCTTTCTCTTTCTAGGATAGCCACCTTCATAGCGATTTTTGGTAAAAACCATCATTACCATCAGATTCCTTGCACCCAAAAACCTTAAATTCAACACTCTAACTTGACTTTCCGAACTTATCCAAGCCAATCAAAGCTGACTTAAGCCAATCGAGCCGTCTAAAGTCGATCAAGCTAACCTAACCCAACCAAGCCGAGTTGAGTAAACCTCAAGTTGACTTGAGCCGAACCAAGCCAACTCGATCTGCACAATTTTTTTTATTTATTTATTCATTTATTTGTCTACTTATTTATTTTTTTTTTAATTTTTGTTTTCCATGCAAGTGTAATAATAAAAAAAAAAGAAAAAAAAAAGGAAAAAAAAAGAGAGAGAGAAAAGAAGAAAAGTAAGAAAAAAAAAGAGAACAAAAAAGAATAGTCCATTTTTATTTGTTTTTTTAGAAATAGATAAAATAAAATAAATAAATAATAAGTAAATAAATGAATGGATAAAATTTTACCACCTAGAAAAATTAGTTTTTTTTTAATAAATAAAATCAATGGGCTTTTTTTTTTTTTCAAAATTAAGATCTTCTTTGGAATTCCCAAAAATAAACTCTAATTAAGACCTTTTAGAATAATTTCCTTAAATGAACTTAAAACAGGTAAAAACATAAATCCGACTATTTTTTAAAAGTTAAACCAAATCAACTCGTTAATATTTTTGGAAAAAAACTACATATATCTGATCCCGAATAGTAAGTACGTAGGCACCTATAGGACAATGGTAAAAAACCAAAAACCTATTTTTCCCATTTTATTGATTACTTAAATTTTCCAGTTCACTTAACAATAAAATCGATTTTTACTTGGTAGAATAGTCTTTTCTGAAAGGTGATTTTAAGATTAAAATTAAATTTGGAAAGTTAATGATACCCGTAATGGTTTAAAAATCCTAACCCTTAGACCTATTTCTTTGGTTTCTAAGACCAGTAGCTAAGTTATAACCAATCAACCAAATTGGTTATAACTTAACTCTTTTACTCGACTCCAGTTGAGTGGTGACTCCAAAAGGTTTTTAAAATATAAAAAATCGATTTTCTTTAAACCTTAGTCAAGGGTCAGTATTAAACGGGTAGGGTTTAATACTAATTGGTTTAAAGAAGCCTAATTTATAAAAACAGAAAGGGTTAGTCATCTAACTTTCCAAAATTAAAATTAATCTTTAAAGTCACCTCTCTAAATGTAATTTATTTATTCATTCATTTGTTTCATTATTGTTAGCATACCTAACATTTTTGCAAGTTTTGTTTATTTAACTATTTAGAAGGGGGAATTTATTTTTCCACAAATGTATGATAAAAACGATCAAACCTGGATCATATTAGGACCTTAGGACAATAGGGCATTGTGTAGGCTTTGAGTGCTATGGTTATAAGCCCTAAATATAAGCCATGTAACTGTAAGTGATATAAAATAGTGCTATAAAGCCATTTTTATGAAATTAATTTTCAAAATTTTTAAGTAATTTTTTAACCCTAAAATGGTGAGAAAAAATGAGTAATTTTGAACTAATTATTGGTTTAGAAAGTAATTAGATATTTAGGGATGTTAATTTCTAATGCGATAACATAATCATTGCACTTAGAGTATTAAATGCAATTATCATGGGAATTATGTAATAAATATGGATTAATTGATAATATGTATTATTGGAATTATGACAATTATAAAATATTGGGTTAAATTGGGAAATATAATGATAATATTAATACATATTAAATCTGGTATAAAACTTAATTTTAGATAATTATATAAAAAATATAAAATCTTCTCACATCGGGAGTAAACCCGGTATACTAATCAAAATTAGAGTGTATTGAGTGGTTTTGAATACCTGATTAATGTATCGAGTGGGTTTGAATACTGAAGTAAGACCTAGCATGATAGTAGGATACTCGAGCTTGATGTGATTAATGTCACATTAAGGATCAAAATGTATTTTATAATTTATTTGTAGTTGAAACCAAATTACAAGCTTGAACTAGAATTGGATTCGGGAAAACCAAACCCTAAACTAACGTAGAAATAATCATTAGTAAATAATAGGTATATAATGAGAATTTAGTTAAATCATAACCTAGAATATGTATCATCAAAATATAAGTGCTAAAAAGCGTATTTATATTATAGGATACATGGAGACGAGCCAACCTGCAACTAATTGACTAAGCGACTAAGGATTTTAAGTAAGTTGGGTTTAATACTTCACAGTATTTGGAGTACTATTTTAGAGTACTCGGAGATTTAGGATTATGTATGATTGTGATTGTAAGTAATTTTATGCATGTGCTCGCGTATCTGATTTTGTACTAAAATTTGTGTTATGGTTGATGACTATTATGAGTGGATTGGTGTAGAATTGTTTGAACACCCTAAATTGAACCTAATCATAATCGACCCTAATACCTAATTTGTCATACATTGCTAAGAGATCACTCCAACCAAACACTAATACCTTCAAAAAGGATAGCATTGGATAGTACTGGATAACAAAATGGTCTTTTTCTCATCATTAGCCGAACAAAGTAACAGGAGAGGAGGTCGCAGTGAGGATGAGGGCATTAGTTTGAAGGATAGTCTTAAGGGGAGTGGTGTCTTCACTGCACAAACCTGGATTTAGTTGTAAGCTGTTGTATTAACGAAAACTCCTCAACCTGGATTAGAGCGGGGGAAATTACTCTGATTTCACAACGGATCGGACTATATTGTGTAATGACACTTGCTTGTTGCATTTCATGTAAATAATTGCTTGATAACCCTAATTGTGCTTGTATACATTCATAAGTCTCCAATTCAACTTACTAAGCTGCAGTTACTCATACCCATATAGACTCTTTTGCAAGTTCTGACTTCTGATTTACTATGCCGTGTTACAACTATCCGGAGGTTAGTTCTCTTTTGAAGCAATGGGGAGCGAGAATCAAATGGCTACGCAATTGGGTCTTTTAATGTCTTAATAGTATTTGTAAATATATGAACTGAGGCGTAAGGTGTAAGTTAATGAATACTATAGTTGTGTAAATTCCTAGGATTTTGAGATAATATGGATGTAAATATATATATATGTATATATATATATATATAAATGATAGTTTTAACTTTTATGTAAGTTTTTTTTATTAAATTTTAATTGAACTGTTTACTTTAAAGCGAGGAGTCATGGATGCCTTATGTAAGTCATATCTATGATAGGCACTATAAGATCAGTTACTATCATAGGTTGGTTTATACGGCAGGACTGTTATAACTCTGTTACTTCGAGGCGTAACAGTGGTGTGACCACCACTCGGGGTTGATTAAGCTATCTCCACCTAAGTTTGATGCGACCAATAAAAGTGTTCTTTAACAAGTGAGGTTACGCAAGCTTATGGACCTATAGAACCTACCTTTTATGCATTCATGACATCCAGAATCAACGGATAATCAAACAAGATGGGATTGAAAATATATAATGGCTTGTAGTTTCCTTAATTTCCCTTAGAGATATGTTGTAAACATAGAATTGTTGTAAATAGGTTTTGTTCATTGTAAATAACGGTCAGTCAATCTTATAACATATATTTTCTTTTGTAATTCAAATTAGGAAATGGCTTATTCATCCAATTTCATCTACTTCAAGAAAAAGTTCATTAGCAAGCCCATCAGCCCCAAACTCATCTTAGACCAATGGTTTCAACACTTTAATCCAAGGGAATAAGAGACCATCGTCAATAAAATTAGGCCCATCCTATCACTTCTTAAAGTAAAAATAGAGGTTAATTTGATTAGGGCTCTAACCAACTTTTGGGAACCTGAGGAAGTGGCTTTTCAAGTTGGGCCTCACCTAATTAGCCTAACACTTGAAGAGTACACCCAATTGCTTCAAGCCCCTTCCTTGGAAAATATATACACCCCAAATTTGGAAGTAGACCTAATAAATGCCTTTTCAAGATTCCTGGGAATCAGAACAGTTGAAATGAACAAAGCCTTCAGAAGCTGTAATGGGAGCTGCATCAAATTAGAAGACTTAAAAGCCTGGTTCACCATTGAGCCTAAGCCTAACCAATGGGGCATCTTCTGTAGCAATCTCAAAGATTGGGGAAAAAACAAAACAAAAGCCTTTATCCTAGCAACATTCAGGACTCTTCTATTCCCTAATGGAAAGTTCCTCATCCATTTCAGGGTTGTTAAGTTAGTAAGCCAGTTTCTTAAAGGCAAATCATATGTCCTAGCCCTCCTCATAGAATAGGTCAAAAGCCTCAATATTATGAAAGAAAATAATGATGGCACACTAAAGACCATCATGGCATTACTGATGATAGGGATCAAGGACCCATTATATGCTCTCAAACCCGAGGGCTCTTTTAGGTGGTCTGCCAAGCTATCCAAGCTAAGTTAAGCATCAAGGAGCAATGCTTACCTAGTCCAATCTGCTGAGCTACTTCGCTCTCCAAGCTATTCAAGGCGTTATCGAGGTGACCAGTTGACGTGCTAAATCGAACCTTCCGCTATGCACTAGTCCAAGCACCAAATCTAAATACAGCAATCTCCATGGTACTAAGGCCAAGCTAATAACTGTTAAGAGCCAACCATCCAAGGCTAATCCTACTGTAAGTCGTCCTTGAGCCAACCTCAGTCCAGCCCCGATAGTCAAGGTGCTGAACTTTTAAGGCTGAATAGACCTAAGCAAAGGCCTAACCCTGCTTAAATCACATTATTATCAAAATCTCAGAATAAAAATGCGAAAGCACTATCCTTTTTAACAAATGATGTTCGTTATGCACGATTTTGTGTTTTCCCTATGAATTATTTTCCTTTTATTTAGCAAATAGGGATTCATTTTTGTAATTATCTATAACATAGAACTTGCCCTAACAGAGTACTATAAATAATCACATAATGTAAGAGCCACCAGAATATATAGAAGAATACACTGAACTTTTACCCTCTCTTGAGCTAAGTGTCATCCTACTTACTCTTGAGCTACTCTTATCTAGCCCATTTGAGTATGGACTAATGGTGAGTGACCTCCGACCATACTTGTACATCATATTAAGTGTAACTTGAGCTTGTGTGAGGCATTAGTACGTCATAACCATCGTCAGTATATGGGAACCCCCTGCTCACCCTCGACTATCATTTACTTTTCAAGCCATCTTGCGGCTTGGACTTACCCCTTTGGTTACGCATGATATTAAGTTCGTGTGTTCATCCCCAAGTTCGTATCATCTTAGTATCAGAGCCTGGCTACATTTGAAGCTAGATTCTACTACTGTGTTCTTTTAATAGTTTCTTACTATTCTCGTGTGATAATAGTTCTATTGTTAACTTTGAAGTTTAGTAGTTAAGGAGTGTTCTGTACTCTATTTTCCCCTGTTTTCGATATGCCAAAACAAAGTATGGTTGACTATGTACTTGTTGTGAAATTATCATTGTAAAGTAACCATCAATGTCAGATTCAAGTGTGTAAGGAACTTTGGGAAACCAAGAAAATGGTACTCGACATGGCTAAGGGCAAGAAGAAAGCTTCTCACCTTAATCAGTGGGTAACTGCTTGGATAGGCTTACCGACTTGGTAGCTAGTCTAGTGACTATTATCTAAGAAGATAGGCAATGAACTAGAAATAGCCCCATTAGGGAATGTAAACAACAACAACGAGGCAATGGACAGTTTGGCCAAGTTAACACCCTAACTTGACTACCCCGAGCTGAAGGAGTTGATAAGGACATTAGACGAAGGTTAGCACTTGAAGATTGAGGAGTAAGCAGAAGGAGATGACAAGGCATAGGAGCATTATAAGCTTGAGGAAAGAAATGCATGAGCCCCTAGAGTTAAAGGATTAAGGATGCATATTTCGAGTTTCCTTAGTAGTAGTGATGCCGAAGACTAGCTGGATTAGGTAGATAAGATTGAAAAGCAATTTGAATGCCACGAAGTGCCCAATAACGTGAAAGTTAGACTTGCTATGTTGGAGTTCATTGGTTATGCCACCTTATGGTAGAAGAACTTGCAACCTACCAAAAGAAAGGAAGGAGAATGAGAGATTAGGAGTTAGGATGATATGAAGAGAGTTTTGTAAAGAAGATTTGTGCTGAGCTATTATTTGCAAAATGCCTTCAAGAGATTGCAAGAACTGAGACAAGGAGGATTGAGTGTGAACGTTTACGTTAAAGAATTCCAGATGCTAATGATCCGATGCAAAATCGTAGAGCCTAAAGACCGAACTGTATCTCGATTCATTAGTAGGTTGAAGTATGAGATTGGAGATGTCTTGGAAACCCTAGATGTTAGAACACTTGATGATGCAATCTAAGTCGCCCAGAGGATAGAAAGGCATCGAACAGGAAGATTCCAACCCCCTGTTAGCCAACTAGGAGGTAACCAAATTGTTCTAAGCAGACCAGTGCAAATAGAACCAAGTAAGGTTGTCAAGACTCAACCCATTCTGACTACCCGAGCCAAGAAGAAGGAACCCCCAAGGAAGTTTGAGAAAGGCCAGGGTTCAGGGAGGAAGACAAGTGAGATCAAGTGTTTCAAATGCCAAGGATTTGGACACATAGCCGCTTAGTGTCCAGACAAGCAAACAATGGTGATCCGAGGCGAGGTGTTGACTGTTGAGGTTAATAGTACTAATGAAGAAGTAGAGGAGCTGAAAGAGGACGAACAAGTCGAGCTATCCGATGAGGAAGTCATCTATAGCGAAGAAGACAACTTCATGTCAACTGCTTTAGTGTTGAGGAGGACAATGAGTGTCAATCCTATACTCAAAGACAAACAAAGACAAAATCTCTTCCATATTAAATATAAGGTAAATGAGTCATTGTCCACACTGATTGTAGATAGTAGGAGCTGCACCAATGCAGCCTTTGCATTTATGGTCCAATAGTTGAAATTACCAACTATGCCCCACCCGAAACCTTATAAGCATCATTGGCTTAGTGATAAGGGAGCCCTACAAGTGAGCAAATTGGTATTTGTGCCAATTTGCATTGATAAGTATCGAGATAAAGTACTCTATGATGTGCTGCCTATGAGTAGATCCCATATTCTACTTGGACGACCATAGATGTTTGATCAAGCAATTCTCTATGATGGTAGGAGGAACATATGTTCTATGGAGTATGAAGGAAGAAGGTTAAAATTAAGTCCTATGACTGCCGAGTAGGTGAAAGTCATGTAGTCCCAGCTTAGCCAAACCTTGAGGAAAGAGGCTTTAGTATTGACCCAAATCGAACTGAAAAGAGAAATAGAGTTGGAGGGACCAAGCTATCTGCTTGTCAGGAGGCTTTTGGAGATAAGACTCGGGATGAAGAGTTGCCAACCAAAGTAAAAACCCTATTGGATGAATTTGCTGATCTGTTTCCTAAAGAGCTACCAAATGGTATACCCCTAAACTGAGGCGTAGAGCATGTAATCAACCTACAGCTAGGAGCTGCGTTGCCAAATAAGGCTGCTTACAGGCTAAATCTTGAACAGGCCGTTGAACTACAAAGGTAAGTGGATGAGTTGATGAAGAAGGGATATGTGCGTGAGTCCCTAAGCCCCTGCACTGTACTAGCCTTATTAGTGCCCAAGAAGGATGGTTTTTAGAGAATATATGTGGATAGCCAAGCGATCAATCGAATCACCATCAAGTACAAGTATCTCATACCTAGGCTTAATGACATGCTAGATGAATTGAGTAGAGTAAGAGTATTCTTAAATATCAACCTTAAAGCTGGGGACCATAAGATTCAAATACATGAAGGTGATGAGTGTAAGACCGCATTTAAGATACAACATGGTTTATATGAATGCCTTGTAATGCCATTTGGATTATCCAATGCACCAAGCACATTCATGCGACTTATGAATCATGTGCTCCTAGAATTATTGGGAAGGTTTGTTGTAGTTTATTTTAATGACATTTTAGTATACAGTCCCAACTTGAAGACTCACCAAGAGCATCTTTGATAAGTGTTTGCAAAACTTCGAGCTAAACAGCTCTACGCCAATCTAAAGAAGTACAACTTTTACTGTTCTAAGGTGATCTTCTTAGGTTTTGTTGTAAGTGGAGGTGGCATCTGAGTTGATGAAGAGAAGATAAGAGTGATCATAAAATGGCTTGAGCTAACTTGTTCTGCCAATGTGAGAAGTTTCCATGACTTGGCATCATTCTATCACCGATTCATAAAGAATTTCAATACGATTGTGGCTTTACTCACCAAACTCTTAAAGAAGAATGTTGAATTCAGATGGGGTGAGAAAGAGAGGAGGAGTTTTGAGAATGTGAAGGAGAAGCTAACTATAGCCTTCGTCTTAGCTCTGCTGAGCTTCGATAAGGTGTTTGAAGTAGAGTGTGATGTGTCTGGACTAAGCATAAGTGTTGTATTGATGCAAGAATGTCAACCTATTACTTGCTTCAATGAGAAACTTCGAGGAGCCATACTCAACTATTCCATCTATGACAAGGAGTTCTACTCTTTAATCCGAGCCCTAACGGTATGGCAATACTATCTACTATTTAAGGAGTTTGTAACCTATACCGATCATGAATCTTTGAGATATCTAAAAAGCTAACCAAAGTTGTCCCAGAGACAAGCCAAGTGGGTTGAGTTCATGAAGGGGTTTTCTTATGTGGTAAAATACAAGAAAAGAAAAGAATAATGTAATGGATGACGCCCTAACGAGATGATATACCCTCTTGACCAAACTGCAGACGAGGCTACTTGGTTTTTCAACCATTAAGAATTTGTATGCTAAAGACCCATACTTTGGTCCTATCTATGCCCATTGTGAGGAAGGATGGACATTAGACGACTCTCACAGGGAGGACGGATACTTATTCAGGAAGAGAAGGCTATGTGTCTTGACTTGTTCCACATGAGAACTGCTAGTGCGCGAGGCGCATAGAGGGGGATTAATAAGACACTTTGGCCAACACTAAACTTATGAGGTACTATCCTCTAGCTACTTTTGGCTAAGGATGAAGAGAGATGTCCAATCCATGCTAGAAAAAGTGTGTGACTTATTGAAAAACGAAGAGTCGAGCCTAACAAGGACACTATCTACCCTTGTTGATCCCGACCCAACCATGGTCTGAGCTGAGTATAGACTTCATGTTAGGATTGCCAAGGACATCCCAAAGGAAGGACTCCATCATGGTGGTTGTAGATCAATTTAGCAAGATGTCACATTACATACCTTGTTCCAAAACTAACGACGCTTCAGCTATCTCTTTTCTTTTCTTATAGGAAGAAATCAAGCTGCATGGAATTCCCAGGGCCATTATTTCAAACCAAGACCCCAAGTTCATGAGCCACTTTTAAAGGACATTATGGAGGCAAATGGGAACCAAGCTGTTGTACAGTACGTCCTACCACCCATAGACCAATGGACAAATCAAAGTTATCAACAAAACCATAGGAACTTTGCTATGACTTGTTATCAAACAAAACATGGTTGACTAAGATCTATGCCTACCGATCATTGAGTTCGCTTACAATAGGACCACCCACAGTGTAACAAGCATGTCTCCATTTGAGGTCGCCTATGGGTTTAACCCCGAACTGCCATTGGACTAAGCACCCCAATCGATGCTTGATGATGACAGGCTAGCCATTGAGAGAGTTGAAGCCATCAAAGCCATGTACTAGAAGGTTGTAGAGCAATTGGGTCAAGCTAATAATAAGCTTGAGAAGCAAAGCCGAGGGCAGAGGAAGAGATAATTTCAACTAAGTGATTTGGCTTGGATACACCTTAGCAAGGAACGATTCCTAAACTTGAGGAAGAACAAGTTGTCTCCTAGAGTTGATAGACTTTTCAAAGTGCTTGAAAAGATCAATCCTAATGCCTATAGGATTGAATTACTTGAAGGATATGGAGTCTTAGACTCTTTCAACATTGCCGACTCCTAACCTTACACTCCTAAAGATGAGCAACCTGGACCTAAACCATATTTGATCCCAAATCTCAAATAACTTGGAGGGGATGATAAGGATCAAGGACCGATTATATGCTCCCGAGCTTAAGAGCTTTCTCAAGTGGTCTGCCAAGCTGTCCGAGGTAAGTTAAGTGCTAAGGAGCAATGCTTGCCTTAGTCCAATCTACCAATCTACCAAGCTACTTCACTCTCCATGCTATCCAAGGTATTGTCAAAGTGACCAACCAACTTTCTAAAGCAAACCATCCACTGTGCACTAGTCCAAGTACCAAATCTGAATATAGTAATCTCCACAATACTAAGGACGAGCTAATAATTGTCAGGAGCTGACCATCCGAAGCCAACCCCACTGTAAGCCATCCTTAAGCCAACCCCAGTCCAGTTCCAGTAGTTAGGGGATCGAACTTTTGACACCAAACAAACCTAAACAGAGGCCCACCACTACTTGGATCACACTATTGTTAGAATCGTAGAGGAAAAACGTACGCGCACTGTACTTTTTGACAACCGTACTGTCCTTTCTAACAAATGACATTCTTTATGCATGATTTTGTGTTTTCCTTGTAAATTATTTTCCTTTTATTTAGCAAATAAGGATTCATTTTTGTAATTATCTGTAACATAGAACTTGCCTTAACAGGATACTATAAATAATCACATAATGTAACAACTGCTAGAATATATAGAAGAATACACTGAACTTTTACCCTCTCTTGAGCTAAGTATCATCCTACTTACTCTTGAGCTACTCTTATCTAGCCCATTCAAGTGTGGACTAGTGGCGAGTGACTTCCAGCCATACTTGTGTGTCATATCTAGTGTGACCTAAGCTTGTGTAAGGTGTTGGTGCGTCATATCTATCATCGATGCATGGGAACCCCCTGCTCACCCTCAATTATCATTTACTTTTCGAGCCATCTTGCGGGTTGGACCAATCCCTTTAGTTATACGTAATATTGGGTTTGTGTGTTCATTTATGAGTCCATATCAACTAATAGTATGGTTCATGAGCTAAATGAAATGTTATGGGCTCAATCTTATCTAAGGAGAATTTGCTCATAATATTGATCTAATCAATTCTTTTGTCGATAAGGTCCATCTCTTAGAAAGAAAATCCACTTACTGCTAGGTAGAAGTGTTGAGAAATTTTCAGGTCATTGATATCTTATGGACAACAAGATGGAGCAACTTCAAAGGGTAATCCTAGTCTGCAAAAATTATCAAGCAATACCCCTAATTGGGACGAAATTATGCATAGGCTATTACCCTAACAATATGATCAAACAATTTGGAGGTATCTAAGATATAGTCTATAAGCCTTCATTAGATATCCCGACCTTGGATTATGAGGACCTTTAGATTCCACTACCATGAAAGTTGTCCAAACTCCAAGCAATCAAATAATTATACGAAACAAAGATTGTCAACCCAAACATTGATTTAAGAGAATGGCTAGGAGAAGTGGACAAATATAGGGTCACCAAAGAATATTTATACAATCAACTCCATAAGGTAGGAGAGATCTAGTATCGAACACCAAAAATCATCCAACTCGCACCAACTAAACCGGATCCTAGGATCAATACCTAAATGGACCAAGTACAAGCCCATATAGAAGCAATTTATGAAGAGTGGGACATGTGGGAGGATCTCTTTCGGGAATCAAGACAACATTCTTAGGCCTTAGAACATCAATTAAGGATGACCCAAAAAAGGCTTAGAGAACTTAAGGAAATAAAAAAGCCCAGACTAAAAAAAAGGAAGGAAGTACCAACAAGATCTAGTAAGCAGAAAAAGGAAATGCCTACTAAGCACCAAAAGAACATTTAGAGATAGGAATAGTCTTCTTGAATGTATTTTCTTTTTCAAATAATGTAAAAGGGAACTCCAAAAGCTATAAAAATAATAAAAATTACCTTCTTACTAGTTATTCATGGATTCTACTTCTTTGCATCCATGTGCCTTGCATTTCTTTGTTGTTCATTTGTCTCTTTTAAAAATATCCATATGCTAACTTATTAAGAAGTGGTCTTAAATAGGTCACCAAGATAGCTCCTAAGCATCAAACCTTCCAAAGAAGTCCTACTCGAACCTACTCAAAGACTAGAATGGCTAACCAAGGAAATGACAATATCAACACCAACAACAGTAGTGTCGACCCCAAAATTGTTGATCATCCTAAGCTGAGGTTCTGCTCTTTGGAACAAATAGTGGAGAAGATTACTAAGCAACTGAGCTTCCTCACTAACAACATTGCTTTGCTTAGGTCTACAACTCCATCAAATGAAGCAAGCTCTAAAGCTCAATATGGAAAGAATGATGAAGCCCAACCCTTCAAAGCAAAAGAAGCCTACCCTAAAGTCAACGAGGCCTTTGAATCCTTTGAGATAGAAGGAGTCTATCCGAAGGTCAACTCAACTTTTGAGCTGAACACTTAACTCGTATAACAAACTGAAAGAGCTTAAGAAGCGATTGACCCAACAAATCGTTGAAAAGATGAAAATGCTCAAAGGGTATGATGGATTCAAGCAGGCTAGTATAACAAATTTTTCTACTTATGACTATGGAAGCTTCTTAGAGAAGTTTAAAGTACCTGACTTTAAGAAGTATAATGGAACTAGGTGCCCTAAACTACGCACCAAGCTGTACATATGCAAAATGGGTAAGTATGCGCAATATAACCAATTCATGGTTCAAACTTTTCAAGACAGCTTAATAAGCCCTGCTTTGACTTAGTATGCCTAATTAGATCTGAATCAGGTGAACGCATAGGAAAGGCTAGCTAAAGCGTTTTATGAGCAACATAGGTTCAATGTTGAAGTAGCGCTAACTATGATGGACTTAGTTGCCCTGAAGAAGAGGTACAATGAAAATTTTAAAGAATACACCCAAAGTTAGAGGTCCTTAGCTGCAAGGGTATCTATCCCCATGATTAAGAAAGAGCTAACTTCAACTTTAATCAACACTCTCGAGAGACCCTATTTCTCATACTGGATTGGGCAAGCCTCTTCTAGTTTTGCAGAAGTAGTAGCAACAAGGTACCAGATTGAAATTACTGTCTCCTCTGCCAAGTTACAAGACTACCTTCTACTAAACCCACCACCAACAAGCCTAGAGAAGCTATTATCAGCTTGGTTATTTCAAATACCAGGCCCAATGCTCGGGTTTCTTTTAGGGAAAATCCTCCGCCAACTTAACAATAGTTTAGGGGCTAACCGCAAGTTAGTAGGGCCCCAAGGCAGTTCACCAAAATACCTATTCCTCTTAGTCAAATACTTGAAAAGCTGAGAAAGGATAATCTGCTCCATTCCAAGGCTCCCGATGAAAGGTAGAAGCCAAGATTCTTTAATCCCAATGCAAGGTATCAATATCATCTAGAGCAAGTTGGCGATTCGACTAACTCATGTTGGAGGTTAAGGAACAAAATTCAAGACTTAATTAATGAAGGCACAGTCCAGTTAGATTTTGTGGAGGCTCTTGCTCCAAACATCAACAATAACCCCCTACCTAACCATAGGCCCATCATTAATATGATATTTGACAATTTAGATCTAGCCATCAACACGATCAATTCCAACCAAGAGCCCCAAGTCTAAAGATTCTATAAACAAGAGGAGAAACAAGTTCCACATACCAAAACGTACTCCTTCGATATGCCTTTAGCCCTTGAAAGTTATAAAACTACCCTCTTTACTACTAAGTAGTAAATCAGGGGCAATCGACCTCACTTGTAGGAGGGATTACTCGCTCTGGTGGAATTTACGGTTCAAAGGAAGTCTTGAAAAAGAAGGTTGTGCTGGAAAGATCAAATAATGAACTGGCTAAATACGAAGAAGGATTATCTGCCTTCACCAAAATGATCAAGTCTAGCGAATATAAAATAATGGATCAACTTGCTAAAACCTTAGCACAAATATCTCTTATGAGTTTATTGATGGTGTCAGAACTACATTAGGAAGCTTTGTTAAGAACATTGAGGGAAGTCAAAGTCCCTCACAAAATACCAACTGAAAGAATTAGGTCTATCATTAATTCTATCCTCACTATGGATCATATTTCCTTCTCCGCCAAGGAATTGGATGAAGAGGGTAACCAGCACACCAAGCCTCTGTTCATAATAATGAAGGTGAAAAACATCATCGCAACAAGAGTCCTCATCGACAATGGATCATCCTTAAACGTTTGCCCTCTTACTGCCCTAGATCTATTGGGCATCAATACGACTACTATCAAGCTAAGTTCGATGATAGTTAAGGCTTTCAATGGGTCTAAGAGTGAAATTATAAGGGAAATTAACTTACTGGTTGATATTGGCCTACAGACTTTCAACATCCAATTCCAATTCTTGAACATCCCAAGGAATTTCAACCTATTATTAGGAAGACTATGGATACATTCAGTAGGGTCTATACTGATACGAATTCGTAGATAAATACATGCACCCAATATCATGTATAACCCAAAAGGGGGGTCCAAGTTGTAAGATGGCTTGAAAAGTAAATGATAGTTAAGGCATGAGCAGGGATTCCCGTGCACCGACGATGGATATGATGCACCAACGCCTCATACGAGCTCGGGTCACACTTGATATAACACACAAATATGGTTGGAGGTCACTCACCACTAGTCCACACTCGAATGAGCTAGATAAGAGTAGCTCAAGAGCAAGCAAAAAGGACACTTAACGAGAGAGAGAGAGAGAGTAAAAAGATTCGGTGTATTCTTCTCTGTGTATATTGATTCTACGGCTATTACATTATGCGAGTATTTATAGTATCCTATTAGGGTAAGTCTTAGGTTACGGAAATTACAAAAGAATGATCCTTATTTGCTAAACAAAAGAGAATAATTTATAGGGAAAATATGAAGTTGTGCAAAAAGAACGTCTTATGTCAAAAAGGATAGTACGAGTGTCAGAAAGAACAACGCGCACATGTTTTACTCAATCTATGATTCTGACAATATTGTGAGCCGACCAAAGATAGTTCTTTAATCAGGTCTTTTTGGCATCAGTAGTTTAGTACCCTGACGATTAAGGTTGGATCAAGGACAATTCACATTCAAGTCAGCTTCAATCGGTCAGACCTTCACAATTGTCAGCTCGACTTCGACACTCTAAAGATGGTTGTTTTCCTAATTTAGTGCTTGGATCGAGGTATAGGGAGGGGTCGACTTTGTGTGTGGGCTAATCACCTCGGCAGCTTCCTAGATAGTGTAGAGAGCAAAGTAACTTAGCAAATCGGACTGGGGAAAACACTACTCCTCAGTACTTAACTCTCCTTAGACAGCACAGCAAACCACGTGAGAAAGCCCTTGAGCTCGAGAGTAAGTAATCGATCCTTGATCCCTATCATTCCCTCCGAGTTGTTTGAGATTTAGGATCAAATCCAGTTCGACTTCAGGTTATTCGTCCTTGGGAGTATAAGGTTGGAGATCGATAATGTTGAAGGAGTTTGAAACTCCATACCCTTTAGGTAATTCAATCCTATAGGTATTAAGATCAACCTTTTCAAGAACTTTGAAAGGTCCATTAGCCTTGGGAGATAACTTGCTCTTCCTCAAGTTTAAGAACCGATCCTTACTGAGATGTGTCTAGACTAAATCACCTGGCTAAAATTCTCTATTTCTCCATCCGTGGCTCCATTTCTCGAGCTTAGTTTTAACCTAGCTCAATTTCTCCACAACCTTTTGGTGCATAGCTCTAATGGCCTTAACTCTTTCCGCAGTTGGTCGATCATCATCATTGGCCCTCGATTGAGGTAATTAGTCCATCGAGAGCTCGGGGTTGAATTCATAGGTGACCTCAAATGGAGATATGCTAGTTACACTGTGGGTAGTACTGTTGTAGGTCAATTCAATGATTGGCAAACACAAATCCCAATTGGCCATGTTTCATCCAACAATAACCTGTAGCAAAGTTCCTATAGTTCAGTTGACAACTTTGGTGTGTAGATGGCAGGACATGTTGTATAATAGCTTAGTTTGCATTTGCCTCCAAAGTGTCCTCCAAAAGTGCCTCATGAACTTAGGGTCTTGATTTGAAACAATGGTTCTAAGCACACCGTAAAGCTTAATCACCTCCTGCAAGAAAAGAAAAGAGATAACTGAAGCGTCATTAGTTTTAGAGCAAGGCATAAAATATACCATCTTGCTAAACCGATCCACGACTACCATAATGGAGTCCTTCCCTTAGGACGTCCTTAGCAATCCTAACATGAAGTCCATACTTAGTTCAGACCATGGTTTAGTTAGGACAGGCAAGGGTAGGTAATTTCCTTGCTCAGCTTGGCTTTTTCCTTTCTTGCAGGTCATACACCTTTCCAGCATGGACAATATATCTCTCATCATTCTCGGCCAAAAGAATCTTACAAGCAGTACTTCAAGGGTTTGGCGCTGGCTAAAATGTCTTGTTAATCCTCCTCCATGCACCTCATACACCAGTAATTCTCTCATGGAACAGGTCAAGATACATAGTCTCCTCTTCCTGAATAGGTATCCGTCTTCCCTATGATAGTCGTCTAATGTTCATCCTTCCTCACATCGGGTATAGATAGGATCGAAGTGTAGGTCCTCAGCATATAATTCTTTTAAGGTTGAAAAACCTAGCCTTGTTTACAGCTCGATTGAGAAGGCATGTCGTCGTGATAGGGCATCTACCACTATGTTGTTCCTTCCATTTTTTGTATTTTACAACATAAGAAAAACCATCCATGAACTCGACCCATTTGACTTATCTTCGGGATAACTTCAGTTGGCTCTTTAGATATCTTAAGAATTCACGATCAATATAGATCACAAATTCCTTAGGTAACAGATAGTATTGCCATACTATCAAGGTTCAGATTAAAGGCTAAAACTCCTTATCATAGACATAATAGTTGAGTATAGCTCCTCGAAGTTTCTCACTGAAGTAAGTAATAAGTCAGCCTTCTTGTATTAGTACAATATTTATGCCTAGTCCGGATGCGTCACACTCGACTTCAAACACCTTGTCAAAGCTCGTCAAAGCTAAGACGAGGGCTGTAGTTAGCCTCTCTTTCACTTCCTCAAAACTCTTCTGCTCCTTTTCTCCCCATCTGAATTCAACATTTTTCTTAAAGAGTTTGGTAAGTGAGGCCACAATCGTATTGAAGTTCTTTATGAACCTTTGATAGAATGATGCCAAGCCATGAAAACTCTTCACATCGACAGAACAGGTCAGCTCAGACCATTCTATGATCGCACTTATTTTCTCATCATCAACTCGGATGCCACCTCCACTCACAATAAACCCTAAGAAGATCACCTTGGATTGGAAAGAGTCACACTTCTTCAGATTAGCGTAGACTTATTTAGCTCAGAGTTTCACGAAGACTCTTCGGAGATGCTCCTTCTGAAACTCTAGGTCGGGGTTGTACAATAAAATATCGTCAAAATAAATTACAACAAATCTCCCAATGAATTCTCAAAGCACATGATTCATTAGGAGTATAAATGTGCTCGGCGCGTTAGATAGCCTAAATGGCATTATAATGGTATTGGATACCTATACTTAACGGTGATTCGATTGATTGCTCAACTATCGATACATATTCTCTAAGAACCATCCTTCTTTGGTACTAACAAGGCCGGAACGACACAAGGGCTAAGGGACTCACGTACATACCCTTTCTTCATAAGGTTGTCTACTTGCCTCTATAGCTCGGTAGCCTATTCGGGGTTCGGCTTATTCGAGGTTTAACCTAAGTGCGGCTCCTGGCTATAGGTCAATTGCATGATCGAAACCTCACATTAGGGGTAGACCCTTCAATAGCTCCTCTAGAAATAAGTCAGCAAATTCCTCCAGTAAGGTTTTTACCTTAGTAGGCAACTCCTCCTTGGATCTCAACTCCAGAATTCTTTGAACTAGCAAATAGGTCAGTCCTTCGAGCTCCATCTCTCTCTTCAATTCGACTCGGGTCAATATCAAAGCCTCCTTCTTCAAGGCTTGACTTAGTTAGGACTACATGACCTTCAACTATTCGGTGGTCATAAGACTCAATTTCATCCTTTTGCCTTCATGTTCTATAGAGCATATCTTCCTCCTTCCATTATACATAACTGCTCGATCAAACATCTATTATCATCTAAGTAGAATGTGGGACGTACTCATAGGTAACACATCACAGAGCACTTCATCTCAATACTTGCCAATGTAGATCAATACACACCTATTTGTTCACTTGTAAGGCTCCCTTGTCACTAAACCAGTGAAGCTTGTAAGGTTTCGAGTGGGGGCATGGTCGGCAATTTTAGCTGCTAGACCATAAATACAGAGGCTGGATTAGTGTAGCTCCTACTGTCAACAATCAGCCCACACAGTGAGTCATTCACCTTGCATCTAATATGGAAGAGACTCTTTATCTATTCGTCTTCGAATATAGGACTAACACTCATTTTCCTCCACAACACTAGAGCGGTCGGCATAAAGTTACCTTCCTCACTATAGATAACTTTCTCCTCGAATAGCTTTGTCTGTCTGTCTTCCTTCAACTCCTCTACTTCCTCATCAACACTATCAACCTCAACAGTTGGTGCCTTGCTTCTAATCACCATTGTTTGCCTATTCGAACATTAAGCGGCCATGTGTCTAAATCCTTGGCATTTGAAACACTTGAATCACTCGTCTTCCTCCTTGAACTCTGGCCTTTCTCAAACTTCATCAAGGGTTCCTTCTCCTCTGCTCGGGTAGTTTGAGCAAGTCGAGTCTCAATGGCCTTACTTAGTTCCATTCGCACAAGTCTACTCGGAACAAAGCGGCTACTGCCAGGACGGTTGACGGGTGGTCGGAATCTTCCTATTCGACGCCTTTCTAACATCTGGGTAGCTCAGATCACATGATCAAGTGTACTAATGTCTAGGGTTTCCAAGACATCCTTAATCTCATACTTCAACCCACCGATTAATTGAGATAAAGTTCAGTCTTCTGGCTCTATGACTTCACATCAGATCGTTAACATTTGGAATTCCTTAACCTAAACATCCACACTCGATCCTCCTTATCTCAATTCTTGCAGTTTTTTGAAGGTATCCTGCAAATAATAGCATGACACAAATCTTCTCCACATAACCCTCTTCATTTCATCCCAACTCCTAATTTCTTGTTCTCCTTCTCTTCTTCTGGTAGCTTACAAGTTCTTTAAACATAAGGCAGCATAACTAATGAACTCTAATACAGCAAGTCTAACCTTTGCATTATCAGGCACTTCATGGCATTCAAATTACTTTTCAATCAGATCTACCTAATCTAGGTAATCTTTGGCATCACCACTTATAGAGAAACTCGGAACATGCATCCTCAATCCTTCAACTCTAGGGGCTTGTACATTTCTTTCCTCAAGCTCGTAGTACCCCTCTACCTCGTCGTCTCCTTCTACTTCCTCCTCAATCTCTTCAAGTGCTAGCCTTCGTCTAGCATCCCTACCAATTCTTTCAACTCGGGTTAGTCGAGCTAAGGCGTTAACTCGACCAAACTGACCATTGCCTCATCCTTGCTACTCGCGTTCCCTAGTGGGGTTATTTCTAGCTCGCTACTTGTCTTCTTGGATAACAATCACCAAGCTAGCTACCAAGTCGGTAAGCCTATCTAAGCAGTCACCTATTAACTGAGGTATGAAGCTTCCTTCCTATCCTTAGCCATGTCAAGTACCACTTTCTTAGTTTCCCAAAGTTCCTTGAACACTAAAATTTGACATTATTGGTTACTCTACAATGACAATTACACAACAAACAAATAGTCAACCACATTCTATTTTGCATATCAAAAACAGGGGAAAATAGAGTACAAAACACTCATAAACTACTAAACTTCAAAACTAACAATAGAACGCTATCTCAAGGGAGCAGTAACAAACTACTCAATGCCGTGAGATGGATTGAAAAGTAAATGATAGTCGAAGGATGAGCAGGGATTTCGGTATGTCGACAATGGATATGATACACCAACACCTCACATAAGCTCGGGTCACACTTGACATGATGCACAAGTATGATCGGAGGTCACTCGCCACAAGAGAGTAAAAAGGTTTAGTGTATTCTTCTTTATGTATATTGATCCTGTGGCTATTACATTATGTGAGTATTTATAGTACTATGTTAGGGTAAGTCATAGGTTATAGAAATTACAAAAGAATTATCCTTATTTGCTAAACAAAGGAGAATAATTTATAGGGAAAATATGAAATCATGCAAAAAGAACGTCCTCTATCAAAAAGGATAGCATGCGCACGTTTTACTCAGTCTGCGATTTTGACAATATTGTAAAGCAACTAAGGGTAGTTCTTTAATCAAGTCTGTTCGGTGTTGGTAGTTTGGCACTATCAAGCCCTATTTTGATTTCCTTAATTTAACCTACATTAATCCCAACCTGCTTAATATAAATTACTCAATATTAAACTAAGGAAAAGAAAATGTTGTTTTAAAAAAAAAAAATTGGAGTTGCCAACCGGTTCAACCAGTAAAAATAAAATTAGAGTTTTCGAGTGGAAAAACCTTAATTTAACCATTAGTCTATGGATATTCTAAAAATAATTGATTTTTAGAAAATTGAACCAAAAAACCAGGTTTAGAGACTAACCTATTAAGACTAAGTCACCATGTGAAAATAAAATAAAAAATTGATGGGCTTTATTTTTTATAATTTTTCTAAAAATATAAAAATATACTTAAATAGGCAAAAGTAACTAAAAATGATTTTTTATTACAAATTTCCAAAAAGAGGGAAATTTTTTTATTTTTTAATCAATTACCCCGAAGGTGCCTACATATCCGCTAATTAGGATCAAACCAGTTGTAGTTCTTTTTATATAATTTTCAGTGGGTGGGTTATTTTTATTTTAAAAATTGAGCTAGGTTTACGTTTGTTAATTTATTATTTAAAAAAATCCTAGAAAATCTAATTTTCCTAAATTAAACCAAAAAACCTAACTATCTTTCCTTAAAAGAAAAACTCAATTAAAAATTTTATTCTTCCAAAAAAAAACCCTAAGTATCAAAAATAAATTTTTTATTAATGAAATGATTTTTCAAGAAAAACCTAATTTAACAAAAATTACAAAAAAAAAAACCTACACTTAAAAACAACAAAATTAATTAATAATAAAAATAAATAACCAATAAAGAAAATTACTAAAAATTAATTAAAATAAAAATATAAAAAAAATTACCTAACATTAAACTGTCGGTGTTGGGCAATGATTTGGGTAATGTGGGTAATACTGTGGGTGAGCACAGATAGTTACTCCGACAATGGCTTAGGCGCACGTAGGCGAGCAGATGGGCAAAAACGGGTAAGACTTCGAGTAAGAGAGAGTAATAGCACGAGCGAGAGCTTGGGCAACACACGGGCAAAAGAGGGGCAGGGACATATGCGATGACTCAAGTGACATATGGGCGAAGGTGTCTGGAAGATGGTCTGAGACGTTAATGGCGATGGACAAGGCGATCTAGGCGATGCTAGCAATAGCGATAGGCGATACAGGTGAGGGCATTTGGGCAGTGACTCGAGCAATGTCTTAGGGCAACAGTAGGCAATGCTTCGAGCAATAGTGGGCAATGCTTAGGCAGCAATGGGTAGTGCTTCGGGTGACAGTAGGCAACGCTTAAGCAATGGTGTTAGCGACGTAGATTTGGGTGGTGATATGGTGTGATGTGGTTGTGGCACGTAGTGCTCATACAATAGTGTGGGGGGCCACGTGGTAGCGTATGAAGGTGGTATGGTGGCACGTGTGGCATGGTTGTGTCGCGTAGAGGTTTATAGGGGTGTGTGTGGTGTATTGGGTGTTATGTGAAAAAAAAAATCTCCCCAAATTACTAACTAACATGATATTTATAAGCTTCAAAATCGAATTTTTTGTATCGAAGATACGAAAGATTTTGTTACAATTTAACCTAGATTCACCCTAACTTCTAGAAACCCTAGTTAATTCAAGCTTTTCTTTTAAGGCTTGGCCTGATCTAATTTATCTCAATTAATCTAACAAATCCTAATTTTGAGCCCTTAAGTTGGTCTAGCCCAAAACTAATCAATTAAACCCATCTTAATAATTGATCCAATAACTTAACCTAATCCAACTCGACACGACTTGACTCTTGACTCAACTTCCTATGACCTAACTTGATTTTCTTTATTTTTTTCCCGTATTTTCATTTTTTTTTATTTTTTTTTCTTTTTATTCATTAATTTGGCTCAATTTAAAAAATTAGCAAAAATGAGGTGTCTACAATTGCCTCTCTTTGTAATGAAGTTTGATTAAAACTTTACTACAAAGACAAAAAAAAAATATGCCCATTTTTACCAAACCCTACTTTAAATTGATCAAATAAGCTGTGTTTTATTTTGATGAAGGATAAGAACTTGAAAGGTTGATGTAAAGAATAAATTGCCCATAAAGCAAGAGGTTAAGGGGTCTATCTTGAAAGAATAGGGCTTAATGGTATTTATCTTGGAAGGATAGAGCAAAAATTTCCAAAGGGCCTATCTTTGAAGGATAAGGCTTAATGGAGTCTATCTTTGAAGGATAGAGCAAAAATTTCAAGGGGGGCCTATCTTGGAAGGATAGAGAAAAAATTTCAAGGGGGCCTATCTTAGAAGGATAGGGCTAAAACCATTTGAGGTAAAATTAACTCGTTTTGGTTTGATGAATAATCCAAAGAGGATAGATCTCTCTAAGATTCCTTTTGATTTGTGATCTGAAGAGGATAGATCTCTTCGAGATTAATTTTCAAAACTAGCTTAATTCCTCAAAAGATTTCTTTTCAAAATTATTTTTTCTAGGACTAAAGGATTTCTCATATAGCAACTGATTGGTATGCTTATATCGACTCTCGATATTCACTCATTCAATTAGCAGAATTTCTCCAAGGGTCTGTACTTGCTTCTTCTTTCTCTTTTCCCTTTCTCTTTTCTTTCTTCTTTTATTTTCATTTCTTTTCTTGTCTTCTTTCCTTTGAATCTTGTAATTGAACCATGCCCACGCCTTGAATTTGCTTGGTCCGATTTCAAATTTCAATTTCTACTCTTCATGACTTTTGAATAATAAATCTCTTTTCAAGATTAAATTATTAAGAACATTCAATTTCGATTTATCTAGTGATTCAAACTCATTGGTAAGTGTTTGGTATTTAAGTGTATGTCACTAAGAAACAGGATTTATTGGTGGAGTGTTTGTTGGTCAATGACCATCCGAATTCGAAAACATTCATTGATATCAACTTTACTTATAAACAATAAAAGATTAAGTACAAACTATTCAAGAAAAATTGGAATCCTTATTAAATCTCCATTTTCATGGATAATAAAACTTGACTACATCCGAATTCACTAGTCCTCTTAATTCCGGGTCATCCTTCTTCGTCAACACTAATGCACCTCCTCATAATACCCTCTTCATTACATAAGGGCCTTCGTAATTCAAAGCGAACTTGCCCCTAGGGTCTTTTCTATTCAGTAACACTTTCTTCAACACCAAGTCTCCCTCTTTGAAGTACCATGGGCGTACTTTCTTGTTAAAAGCTCAGATCATTCGTTGTTGATAACATTGACCATAACATATCGCTGTAAGTCTTCACTCATCTAGGAGATTCAAATGCTCTATTCTCCTCTCCACCCACTTTACTTCATCGAGCTGAGTTTTTGCCAATACTCAGAATGAAGATATTTCTACTTCTATTGGTAGTACCGCTTCAATTTCGTACACCAATGAATACGGGTTACACCAATAGAAGTTTTGATTGAGGTTCTATAGGCCATGAGAGCAAGGGGAAGCATCTCGTACTAATCCTTATATGTGATCGCCATCTTCTCAATAATTCTTTTGATGTTCTTATTAGCGGCTTCAATGGCTCCATTCATCTGAGATCAATATGGAGTTGAATTTCTGTTATTGATCTTAAACTGCCAACATACTTCATCCATCAACTTGCTATTCAAATTCGTTTCATTGCCTATAATAATAAACTCAGGTGCACCATATCTTGCAATAATGTCTCTTTTTAGGAATTTGACCACTACTCCTTTGGTTACCATAGCATATGACACCGCTTCTACCCACTTAGTAAAATAGTCAATCGCGACTAAAATGAATCTATGCATATTTGAAGCTGTGGGCAAAATTGGACCAATCATGTCAACTCCCTACATCGAGAAAGGCCAAAGAGCTGAAAATACGTACAATTCTTAAGCAGGGGTGTTGATTTTATTAGTGTACACCTGACATAAGTGATGGTGCCTCACATGCTTGATGCAATTCAATTCCATCGTCATCCAGAAATACCCCAATCTCATGATTTTCCTGGCTAACATATACCCATTTATATAAGGACCACAAACTCCTTCATGTACTTCTTTCATCAATTTCTCGGCTTCTTCTTCATCCACACACCTTAGCAATATTGCATCTAGTGAACTCTTGTATAACGTGGCCCCACTTAATAAGAAATGAGCAGTCAACCTTCTTAAAGTTTTTCTATCTTTTCTATCAGTATCTTTAAGAAATTCTCCTGTTTGAAGTAACTTCTTGATATTGTGCTACTAAGGTTCTTTTGTTCCCTTCCCTTCAACTGCAAGGTAAAAAGCCGGTTTTTCTTCCACCTGAATCTTCAAGGGATAAATTTCTATTCCATCTATGACTTTCACCATTGACACTAATGTAGCCAATGTGTCGGCAAACTAATTCTGGATCCTTGGAATGTAAGTGAATGAAATCTCCTAGAATTTTTCAACTAACTTGCTTAAATGTTCATGATAGGTACTAATTTCTCATCCTTAGTCTTATATTCCCCTAAGATCTGGAGAATTATAAGGGAAGAATCCCCATGCACTTCTAATTCTTGTATTCCCATATCTAGCGCCATTTTGAGCCCTAAAATGCAAGCTTCATATTCTGTGATGTTGTTGGTATATGGGAATGTTAGTCTGGTTACCACAGGAAAATGGTTATCCTTAGGTGATACCAATACTACTCCTATCCCACATCCAAACACATTGGCTGCTCCATCAAAATACATTTTCCATCCTAACTTCTCACCACTCAATTCGTTTGCCACCATCACATTTTCATCAGGAAATTGCACTTCTAAACCCCCATTCATCTTCTAATGGGTATTTTGCCAATTGATCAGTCACTGCCTACCCCTTGACAACTCTAACTTACGTACTTGATATCAAACTCAGAGAATAGTATCTGCCACTTTGCATTAGGACATGTTTTGTCAACAAATCTATTGAGCAATAGAAAGTGTACCGTTTGAGTCTATGCATCACCCATACTAAGGTGCAACACGTTCTTTCCACTTCTAAATACTTTTGCTCGCCTTCCATGAATTTTTTGCTCAAATAGTATATAAGATACTCTTTTCTTCCCTTTTCGTCTTTCTGCCTTAGCATGCAGCCTAGTATGGGTGTAACTAGTACAAGAGGATTCATGAGATACTCTTTGATTTTAGCAAATGCGTGCTCACATTCTTCATCCCACTCTATCGCGACTTTCTTCTTCAGTAACTTAAACAATGGCTTACATCTATCAGTTAGCTGTGATACAAACCGAGCGATGTAATTTAATCTCCCCAATAATCCTTTAACTTCTTTGACAGTCCTAGGCATAGGCATACTCACAATCACCTTGACTTTATCTAGGTCTACTTTGATTCCTCTCCTACTAACTACAAAACCCAACAATTTGCCCAAAGTCACTCCAAAAGTGCATTTTTTAGGATTTAGCTTCAGTTGAAACTTCCCCAATTGCTAAAATAGTTTGCGCAAAATATTCACATAGTTTTCATTCTCTTTGGATTTGGCGATCATATCATCTACATAAACTTCAATTTCTTACTACATCATGCCAAGGAATAAGGCAACCATAATACGCCAGTAAGTTGCCCCAGTGTTTTTCAACCCAAACGGCATCATGCAATAACAAAACGTTCCCCAGGTGGTAACAAAAGTTGTTTTAATTTTATCTTCTTCCGCCATTTTAATTTGATTATACCTCGAGAAACCATCCATGAACAAGAAAAGATGATTCCTAGTTGCGTTATCCGTTAATACGTCAATGTGCGACAAAGGAAAATTATCCTTTGGTGTTGCCTAGTTTAAATCACGGAAATCTATGCAGACCCTAACTTTCCCATTTTTCTTCAACACTAGCACCACATTGCCTACCCATTTGGGGTAATTTGATACTTCTATGAATTCGACCTCTAACAACTTTTTGACTTCTTCTTTAATTTTGAGGAGTAGATATGGCCTAAATCGTCTAAGCTTTTGTCTTTTTGGTTTAATTTCTTCCCTGATTGGCAACTTATGAACCACAATAAACAAGTTTAAGCAGGGCATATCTTCATAAGACCAAGCGAAGATATCTAAGTATTCTAATAACAATTGTGACAACTCCTGCTTCTAATCGTTCGTTAAATCACCACCAATTTTCAAATTTCATAGATTTTCCTCTATTCCCAAATTTATCACATTCGTTAGTTCATCAATAATCACTCTACCCTATTCATACCGACTCCAACTCTCCTGAATTTCATTTAGAGTCTCAATATCATCTTCGACGTCTAACCCAACAGGACCGAAGGTGATTTTGGTACTTTCATCGTTTACATGCGTAAGATATCTATTACGTTCATCGTTTTTATCAAATCTAAGGAGTAAATGAAGAAGAAAAGGACAACAAATAATTAACAAGGAAGAATTGATAGGAAGAAAGAAACAAATTTTATTGAATGAATTAATTCAAATTGTCTGAAAAAAAAAGACCTAACTAATTAGACTAATTATCGAAATCGAATGTTCCTAATTAATCTAATTTTACATTTCTAGAAAGACGTATTCATGGGAGCAAAAAACCAATTGCACAAAGAAACTAGTACGTCAACATCTTCTCTCCCATTCAATTCAATGTTGCATTGCTGAGTCAGGGCCTTAGATAAACTGGCTACTTTAGGTTTTTGAACATTAATTGGTATTGAGAATATCTAAAGGATGTCTAGAAAATCCATGTGAGCACGGTACAATTGATACCCTCTTTTGCTCCTGGTTTTAGCCTTCATTTCTAATCTCCTCGTCAATAGGCTCATATCCAAGCCTGAACGTTCCAATCTACTGCTTAGGCTGTTTCAAATGACCTCATACCCCCTGTCTTGCTTCTTCGATCATATCGACTTTGTTAAAAATTCATAACCCTGGCTCTTCCAATTCTTCATCCCCGACATAGGAAATAATTGTTTCTTTGTAAATCTCATAATCCTATTCCCTAAGAATAGTAACCGACTGTCCATTGACTCTGAACTTCACTTTCTAATGTAGGTTGGATAGAATTGCCCTTGCTGAATGAATCTACAATCTTCCTAACAAAAGATTGAAAGTTCACGGGATGTCAAGAACTTAGAAGGGGATAGTAAACACATGTGGGTCAATTTCAACTTGCAACCCGATTTCTCCAATTATCTCCTTTTTGATTCATCAAAAGCCCTTACTGAAATTAAGCTAGGCTTTATTTCAGTTGCCTCCACACCAAGTAGATTTAGCATCGTCAATGGACACACGTTCAGTGATAATCCATTATCTATGAAAACTCAAGCAACTACTTTCCCCGCATACTTAACCACTATGAAGAGGGGCTTTGTGTGCCAATCTCCTTCTTTACCTAGCTTATCTGGTGAAAATGAGATCTGATCAACTGCAAATATTAAGTTTACCACTAACCCTAGTTTTTCTATAGAAATCTCTTTAGGTACCTTGACATCCTTTAGAATTTTAATCAGTGCCTCTCGATGAGTATCTAATGACAACAGGAAGCCCATTAAAGAAATCTAAGCTGGTACCTTAGCTAACTAATCCATTATCATGTATTCATGGGCCTTCACTATCTTCTTGGCAACATTCTAATCATTATCTTCCATATCTTCAAAGATTTTTCGAAAAGCCTCTTCTATAGTAGATTTCCTCTTGGCTTCCTCATGCTGATCATAAAATCGTCTTGAGTGGATAAGCCTACCGACCATGGGTAATGAGGCCCTAGTTGTTTGATTCACCACTTAGTAATCCAAAGGTGCTACTTTATAATTCTCCGGGGCTATCGAGACATTAAAAGCAATCTTCTTGGGCTTTCCCAATTCCTTAACTTTCTTAGTTTTTCCATCATATTCAAAAACCAATGGCTTAGGCTCGTCTCCAATCATTCCAACCATCCCAATCGCCTTCTTAGCTTCTATAATGAGTCTGTCCTCTTCTTCAAATTATAGACCCCATCCAGTGGGCGAGGTGACATTGTATATGGCAGGTGAACCGATGTAATCCACCAAATACTCAAACTTCTTGTTGATTCTCCTAGGGTATCAACCGTTGGATCCCCGACTTCATATCTCTTTCTAAGCTCCCTCTAAGTACTTCTCTTTCACGGTTTTGGAATTGTCATAGCCATGATATCAACTTTCTTTATCTCTCCTTCCTTAAGTAGTTGATATATCACCGGTTTGGTTCAAGTCTTATCCCAAAGATTCATATCCTGTAAGTATCCAACCTTCCTCAGATTCTACATTATCTCCTCAATAGTGATGGGGAGACTATCTAGGTCGATTTCTGGTTTAGAAGCTTCAGCAATGATTATATTAATCGAATGTCCATGATTCGACAGAGGTTTGTTGGCTACATTAAGAGTGGGAGTTTGGATGAAATCTAATTGAACCAATTTGGCATCAATAAGATCTTAGATTTTATGTTTGAGTCTCCAACATCGATCCATAGAATGCCTCACTTGCCCTAGATGATAATCACATCGAAGCTTCGGGTTATAATCCCTCTGTCTTTGCCCTTCTCTTGGTATTTCCAATGTCAAGAGATTCCCCTTGGTTAATCGTATGAGAACCTGACTTAGAGGAATGGGAATATGTGTAAATTGTCATCTCTGTGGGCAGTTGTTCTGATTTGGACTCAGTAGGGGATTAGATCCTCTAATCATGGCTATTGGGGTTATAGGTCGGACAAGGTTGCCAGTATTGACAATGCTTATAGTGGCTTCTTTGGCCTTATTGGAAAATCTCACAAGAGATGTCTTCTTCTCGGTTGCTTTAGGATGAGGAAGCCTCCCAGTAGCAATGGCTTCCTTAATCCGGCTTTTTGAGGCTACAATTTCTGCAAAATTGGAAGCAAGGTGCCCAACCAAGTGTTGGTAATACGGACTTCTAAGAGTATTAATGAAAGCGAAGGTCAGATCCTTTTCAGTTAAGGGTGAAGTCTCCCTAGTTGCCATGCCCCTCCATCTTTGGGCATATTCTTTAAAATTCTTATTGCTCTTCTTTCATAGATTGTTCAGATCCCACATGGACAGGGCCACTTCAATGTTGAATTTATACTAGTTGTTGAAAGCCCGTGCTAACTTATCCAAAGTATCAATTTCATTCAGTTCCAATTGGGCATACCAAGTTAAAGCGGGTCTAGTCAAGTAGTTTTGAAAAGTCTGGACCATCACCTTATCATACTTTGTGTACTTCCCCATTTTCCTAATGTACAACCTAGTATAGAGTTTCGGGCAGCCAGTCCCATTATATTTCTCAAATTCTAGCACCTTAAATCATTCTAAGAAGTCGTTGTCTTCATAGGTTGGCAAACTAATCATTCCTATTTGCTTAAACCCATTCACCATTTCTAGGGTTTTCATCTTCTCGGTTAACTTCTACATGACCTTTCTTTCCATTTCGCGGTGTTTCTCTTCAATCTCCTTCCTCCATACCTCAGCATTAAGGTCTAATTCTTCATCTTCCAATTCAGGGGGAGGGGTCGTTTCTGCGTTCTGGATTAGGTTAGCTTAAGATCCTTGTCTATCATTAAGGATCCCAATAGCCTAAGTGAGAGCCTAAATCTGTTCGGCCATCTTATTCATGTTTTCTTCCAGAGTCACTACTTTTAGGTCAGGCTCGGTTTAACTAATATTTCTAGTACACTAAGTCAACATCCTTGCCTTAGAACGAATGAATACCAGGCTTCTAGTTGAGTCTACTCGCTTGGATGCTATCTTCGAAATCCTAAGCAAAAACCCAAGTTTTAGACTTTTTGGTGAATTAAAGATTTTTTTTCTTTTTTTTTTTAAAAAGTCAAACAAACAAATAATAATAATGAGTAAGAGACTACGCAATTAATGAAAATTTTATTTACTAAAGCTACAAATTTATTAATAATAAGATCCAACTTATACAATGGACTAAGCGAAAAGAAAAGAAAAACTCCTAACTAATTTTCAAAAAAAAGAATTAAATCTTATATCTATAAGAGCCAACGGATCTGGTTAAGACAAGCTTCATCAGCTTCCCTCATAAGTCTTCATATCGTAACATCCCTTTTTTGAATCTTGTTCCTCAAGAATTGATTTTCTTCTAACAGTTTCTCATTTTCCAACCTTAACTCCTTAACGATCCTCTTACTTTCTTAGAACTAGGCTTCAACTCTGGCCCGCATGGTGTCTCGGTATGCTTACTCAGCTGGTGAAAGACGTGCTGGATCTAGCTCGTGTCTAAATACATCTAGAGCTTTATATCGTATCTTTCTAGTCCTCTCCAACTGATTATAAATGAACTACTTGGTGGTTTGGTATTCTCCGACTTCACCCCTTAAAGTTCCCACATTGACCATCTTCTTAACTTCTCTCCGTTCCTACAGCTTCACGAGTTCTGCTAGTCATTGGATTAGAATAACCATGGATGGACAAGGATCTTCATAATTCATAATGAAGATGTCTAACGAGTCTTTGTAAACTATCTCTTGCAGTGGGCCCAGCTTTCTAGTGATACAAGCCGGGAAATATCCGGTATAGCCCGTAATACTGATAGGGGAACTCTAGCATAATCGGTGTATCCCAAGATGACTAAAGTGTAATGGCTCCATCTAGCTATCCACATAAAGTCTGGTGGCTACATTTTGCTAATAACTGACACCCATCCCTTAAACAGAGCTTCATCCGATACCTTGAGATGGTAAGCAAATTCATTAGTCAAGTCCATATTCTCTTTCAAGGACTCTCTAAGAAGATTCCCTCCATACCCTTGGGTATGACTAAAAAACCATACGGCAAGGATTGTAGGGTTACCCATGAAATAACCATGCCTCTGCTTCTTTAGGTAGGTAAGTGTCCTGAATTGTTTTGCCAATAGCACTAATATATAAGATTTACCAGCTAGGAAATGAGTCACTAGTTCGGTAACCCTATAGTAGACCTGACCATATCTAAAAGGAAACAACACTGTTCCAAAAACTGCTACAATAAATTTGTTGACCCTCTTTCAACCCATGATTCATATCCTCCACAGAAGATTTGGCAATATTTCTGGTAGGCATTTGGGCTTGAAAACCACTCCACCAATCTTAGGATATTGAGACATTTTTTGCCCTCTAAAGATAAGATTGGGGTTAAGGCTGACTTCTTGACTCCCAACAACGTCATAAAGATTTTCTTAAGTTGGACTCTAAGATCAAGGATAGCTATGCCTATCTCGAGGGGAAGGGCACTAAGTAGCTACGAGTATTCTTCTATGATGGGTATTAATACATGGGGGCCAAAGTTGAAAGCTATAAATTCTAGATCCCAATAATGGATAAGGGCTTGGATTAGAGGCCAATGGAGCTGGACTTGCATGAGGGATATAACTAACCTGATCTTCTTGTAGACGTGATTTTGCTTGGCGAGTGGAAACTGGTTTAACCAATTTTTCAGCATGGCTATGGGTAAAGAATACTTATCCAACTGGACTTCATAGACGAGCTTTGGACTGATACTACCCTGACTCTTAATATCTATATTACAAAAAGATATGAATGAAATAAAAATGAGACGACTATTTACAATGATGATACTAAATTTGGAATAAAGTTAGATCTGATGTTAATAATTTCGTAGCTTTTTCAAAGATTTCAATAGAAATTGCACAGCCTTTCACTGACTAAGGGGCAGTAAAGAATGAGACACATATAATACCGGAAATAAAATTTTCATATAAAAACAAACGTAATCAAATATATAAAAGCGCAATATGTTACGTGTGCATGCGATGCAATAGGAGTCGGTAATTAATAAATTATAGGAATTATGATAAATCCACAGTCAAAAAGCACTCCTATATATAAGTATATTCAAAATACGATTTAATAAAAATGAAGCTCATATATACTTATATATAAGGGTTAAAAAAAATTTAATTGAAAATGGACGATGAACTGATTGTAGATTAAATCAAACTTTTCCTATAATTTAAAAAATAGCTACCCCTTTTTTGAAAAAAAAAAAATGATGCAAGGGGGTAAAGTCTAAGGGTCCCAAGCTCTGCAGCTTTAAGCCTTTTTGAAGAAAAGCCTAATGGGCTACATCGAAGCCTGAGTGAGCTTGCCTATCACCGCCAAGCGGGAGTAATGATCACAACAACCTAAGGGTTACATAATAGCGGCCCGTCCTAGGTTTCTAAGGTGGCTCAGGTCTAACTACGTCTAAACATACGAATGATTAAAAAAAAATTCCTCCTAATCCCCTAGAAGACCCATTGGGCCAGGCTTTGTTCTTAAGCTTGCATCACTAAAAAAAACAATTAATACTACTATAATACAATAAAAGAGAAAGAAAATAATATAAAAGGAAAAAAGCCCATCAATTAAGTTTTTAATTTTTACATTGTTAGCCCACAAGCGATCCCCAATGGAGTCGCTAATTTTGTTGAGTTTTATTTTGATTTCCTTAATTTAACCTATATTAAGCTTAGTCCACTTAATATAAATAACTCGACATTAAACTGAGGAAAAGAAAAAGTTGTTTTCAAAAAAATAAAAATGGAGTCGCCAACCAATTCAACTAGTAAAAATAAAATTAGAGTTTTCGGATAGGAAAACCCTAATTTGACTACTAATCTATGAATATTCTAAAAAAATTAATTTTTAGAAAATTGAATCAAAAAATCAAATCAAAAAATCAAGTTTGGGGGCTAACCTATTGAGACTAAGTCACCATGTGAAAATAAAAAAAAAAAAATTGGTAGGCTTTATTTTTTATAATTTTTCTAAAAATATTAAAATATACCTAAATAGGCAAAAGTAACTAAAAATGATTTTTTTATTACGAATTTCTAAAAAGGAGAAAAATATTTTTTTAATCGATTACCTCAAAAGTGCCTATGTACCTACTAATCGGGATCAAACTGGCCGTAGTTCTTTTAATAAAATTTTTAGTAAGTGGGTTATTTTTATTTTGAAAACCAAGCTAGGTTTATATTTGTTAATTTATTATTTAAAAAAATCCTAGAAAATCTAATTTTCCTAAATTAAACAAAAAAAACCTAACTATTTTTCCTTAAATAAAAACTCAATTAAAAATTTTATTCTTCAAAAAAAAAACCCTAAGTGTCAAAAATATATTTTTTTGTTAATAAAATGATTTTTCAAGAAAAACCTAATTTAACAAAAATTGTAAAAAAAAAAAACATACACTTAAACACAAAAAAAATTAATTAATAATAAAAGTAAATAACAAATAAAAAAATTAATAAAAATTACTAAAAATAAACAAAATAAAATAAAAAATTAAAAAAATTACCTAACATTGGACTGTCGATGTTGGGCAGTGATATGGGTGATGTAGGCAACACTGTAGGCGAGCATAAGCGATGACTCAAGCAATGGCTTGGGCGTACGTAGGCGAATAGCTGGGTGAGAGTGGGTAAGACTTCAAGCAAGAGAAGGCGATAGCACGAGCAAGAGCTCAGGCGATATACAAGCAAGTGAGGGGCGATGGCATGGGCAGTAACTCAAGTGACACACAAGAGAGGGCATCTAAGCGATGGCACAAGCGGTGACTAGGGCGACACACGGGCAAAGGCATCTAGGCGATGGTCTAGACATTAGTAGCAATGGACTAAGCGATGGTCTAGGTGATGCTGGCGACAGTAATGGGCAACACAGGCGACGGTGTCTAGGCAATGACTCAAGCGATGGTTTAGAGCGATAATGGGTGAGGCTTGGGCAATGATGGACGATGCTTCGAGTGATAGTAGGTGATGCTTGGGCAATGGTGCTGGCGGTATAGATTTGGGCATTGACATGGTGTGATGTAATTGTGGTGCATGGTGCTCGTGGAGTAATGTGGGGGGGCACGTAGTGGCACATGAGGGTGGTATAGTAATGCGTGTGACGTAGTTGTGTCGCGTAAGGGTTTGTAGGAGTGTGTGTGGTGTTTTAGGTGTTGTGTGAAAAAAAACTCTCCCTGAATTACTGACCAACATGATATTTATAAGCTCCAAAATCAAATCGTTCGTATTAAAGATACGAAAAATTTGATTGCGATTTAACCTAAATTTACCCTATCTTTTAGAAACCCTAGCTAGTTCAAGCTTTTCTTTTAAAGCCCAGCCCGATCCAATTTAGCTCAATTATTCTAACAAATCTTAATCTTAAGCCCTTAAATTGGTTTTGCCTAAAACTAATTGATTCAGCCCATCTCAACAATTAATCCAATAACTTAACTTAATCTAACTTAATACAACTTAACTCTTGACTCAACTTCTTATTACCTAACTTAATTTTCTTTTTTTTTCTTTTTTCATTTTTTTTATTTTGATTTATTTTTTATTTTTCTTTTTATTCATTAACTTGGCTCAATTTAAAAAATTGGCAAAATGAGGTATCTACAGGCACCCTGATGGCTGGGGCTACATACGGGTTAGATTAAGGACAATTCACATTCGGGTCAACTTCGGCTAGTCAGCCCTTCACAATTGTCAACTTGGCCTCAACACTTTAGAGATGGTTGTTTTCCTGATTTGGTGCTTAGGCTAGGGTACGGGGAGGGGTCAGCTCTGCGTATAGGCTAATCACCTCTATAGCTTCCTAGATGGTGTAGAGAGTGAAGTAGCTTCACAAATCAAATTGGGGAAAATACTGCTCCTCAGCGCTTAAATCTCCTCGAATAGCACAGTGGACTATGTGAGAAAGCTCTCGGGCTCGGGAGTAAGTGATCGGTCCTTGATCCCTATCACATACCTTCAAGTCTTCATCAAAAGGTTAAGTTCATCTCTAATGGCCAAGTCATAAAGATTTTAGGTGACCAGGATTATGGAATATATAAGGAAATAGCCATACCCTATATTGACACTAAGGAGAAAGGGGACTTTAGGCTCCAAATGTTTGAAGAGGTATACATGATTACTGACCAAGAGAAGAATAAGAGGCCGAAATTCAAAGAAGGCTAGTTTGGAACATATGGGCTAGGTTACATCCCAACTCTAGTAGATGAGTTGCAAAATATGCAAGTAAGGAGCAAAAGAGGTAATAGATTGTATTACACCTTGATGACCTTCCCACCGTTATCAGAGATTTTCATCTAGGACAAAATTCAGAATTCAAAGCTTGCCGAAGAGGATAACTTCAGAAAGGATAAAATTATTGGCCTATCTGACAAGTCCCAACACCTGAATAATTGGTTCTCTATTCTTATGAGTAGCAATAAGTCTTCCTTAAGGTAAAGGATGAATCATGGTCTAATATTTTATAGAGTTTTGTAATAATTACCTTTATTATATAGTTTTGTACTCAAAAGAAATTGCTTTTAGAAAAGAATCTGTCTCCTTTCAATTCACTTCTTCCTTGCTTACACTCTTTCCTTTACATACTTTTTGTTTTTGCCAGATCTAATACTTCGAATAAAGGCTATGGATACCTTGCCTAGATAAGTGATGAAAATATAGATATCACCTTCGGCCCTACTGGGTTAGTCATCAGGAGTGATGTTAATGACCATAGTGACATGTAAGAAAGTTGGCAAAAACATAAAATGAGTAGAATTTCCATTGATGAGCCAATTGAGACCATTAATGTTAGGACTGATGACAATACCAAAATGTTGAAGATTGGAGGGAATTTGAAACAAGAACAAAAGGATGAAATGATCACATTACTATCTGAATACCAAGATGTGTTTGCATAGTCTTATAAAGATATGCCTAGATTAGATTCATCAATCGTGGTCCATCACTTACCCACACGAGAGAATATCAAATTGAAGAAACAGAAGTTAAGAAGGTTTTGACCAGATGTCCTATTAAAAATTAAGGAAGAAGTCAAAAAATTACTGGAGGTTAGTTTTATTCAAGTATCTTATTATCCCAAGGTGGTAGCCAACATTATGCTAGTAATGAAGAAAAATGAAAAAGTCAAAGTGTGCGTGGACTTGGGAGACCTTAATCAAGCAACCCCTAAAGATAATTTTCCCTTACCTCATATTGATGTCTTGGTCGATAACATAATCGGAAACCATATTTTCTCTTTCATGGATAGATTCTTCAAATATAATCAAATTCGAATGTTTGAAGAGGATAAAGCTAAGACCACATTTATTACAACTTGAGGTACATTTTGCTACAAACTAATGCCTTTCGGACTCAAAAATGCTGGGGCAACTTATCAAAGGGCCATGGTAACAATCTTTCATGACATGATGCACAAAGAAGTTAAAGTTTATGTTGATGATATGATTGCAAAGTCTAAGGAAGGAGAAAATCATGTGGATAATTTGAGGAGATTGTTTGATAGGTTGAGAAAATTCCAATTGAAGCTCAACTGAAAGAAGTATACCTTTGAAGTAACTTTAGGGAAATTATTAGGTTTCATAATCAACAAAAAGGGCATCGAAGTAGACCTTGATAAAGTCAAAGCAATAGTCAACTTACCCCTTCTACATACACTCAATGAAATCAAAGGCTTGTTAGGCCGTTTAAACTGCATAGCCCTGTTCATATCTCAACTCACAGATAAATGTCATCCCCTATTTAAGCTATTGAAAAAGAATGCCAAAATAAATTGGGGTAAAGAATGTGGGCAAGCCTTCACAATAATCAAAGAGTACCTCATGATCTCCTTCCCTCCCCCACCACCACACCACACAACCCCCCCCCCCCCCCCTCCAATTTTG